>JBBCBC010000008.1:15337860-15653578 GCA_037126765.1 Stenogyne calaminthoides | reverse complement strand
GAGCAAATTGCAAAATTGAAGGCGAGTTGAGAGCATTAAAGAAAGAGGACAACGAGTTGTCCTTCCATCTCAACCAGCCGAGGAGGCTTAACACGGCGCCTCGAGAAATCAAACGAGAGGATTATCATATATCAACGATCAACTTCGCTTATGCATGTAAGCTTTGGGGCGATGTTCGTGACCGCTACGCCTCCTCTTCTTGAGAAATTGGAACCTTTCAAGGCTAACCTCAAGGAGGCCGATTGACTATCCCCGCCCCTGACGCGACCTCCATTCTTACACCCTCGGGGAAGTTGCTTTGATTTTCGCTTCTTCACAGAAGTGTTGAGGTGGTTGACCCTCCCCGGATAATGATGGCGCTGGGGCGAGCATGAAAAGAGATGAGCATCGCGGAGGACAAACCAGTTAGTGGCGAGCATAGAAATGAGGGTGTGTCTTGTTCTGACTCAGCAACCCAAACATAGGTTTTTCCTTTTCATTTTTCTAAGGTTTTGGGTTTTTTTGTTTCGGTTAGTTTATTTTTTACAGATGTGGCCCAAGCGGCCCTCTTGTACTGGCCAAGAGCACCGCTTTTGGTGAATGGACAAACCGTTTTCGTGATATGCTCGTGTTTGATTTATTTTTTATTTTTGATTGTCTTATTTAGTTGCAATCACATTGGTTGTCTTATTTAGTTACAACCTCTCGGCCATCATGATCATCTTCTTTGTGTGGTTGATCACTTTTGCTTGGTCGTCTTTATTTTGGTGAGACGTGTTTCACTTCTTGTTAAGTCTGTAACTTTATAACATAGCGGTGATTTTTTGTTGTCAAGTCGTAAACACAAAAACTTGGTTTGATCCTCCATCCTATTAAAATTGTCCAAAACTATAAATAAAAAACAATTCGTAGCGCTCTATATATTACAATTTACATATTTTTTACAAGGAAAATTTTGGAAAATAGCGACATCTATACTATTATAAAATGCACATGTGTTAGCTTAGTTTCTAAGGTGGAAATGAACCTTGTAAACATGTGCGGGAAAGTGGAGATGATAGATTCATTGTACAAGCGTGCTGCGCCACCTCATGATATACTATTGTTCAAACGTGCTTGCCACTTATTAGTATCTTTTCATGTCCCACGCATTCCATGAATAAAGAGGTTGGTGTTCCATTTAATTCTTCAATTTCATAAAGCGCCATTTGGTAACATTAGGACACCCTATGGAGCCTTCCCAACAGCTGAACACACCACCCAAAGTCCCGATTTTCATGGGAGACGAGCTCGCCAACTTTGAATCTGCGTACAGAATCTGGCTTTGGAGTTATAATATCTCTCGACCTCTCTGTTTGTACATAGCATTCTTTGAGGTCGGCTTCAAGCCTTCTTTCCTCAAATAAATCGCATCGAGGGGGTCAATGCTCGGTCATTAGTAATGTGCCAAAACACATTGTTCGATGGTTTGGAACTTGACAGGGGATGATGTATAGTCGAAAAGCCGCGCAAATAAAGTGTCTCGCTTGGATTGAGGTTCTAAGGTTATGCGAATGCGCTCACAAAGTGTCCGTAGCTCCTCGGCCCATCGTGGAATCACCAAGCTTTGCTTTAGCGTGTGTGATGATTTTATTGACGACCTCTACTTGTCGGGGTTTGATTGAGGATAATCACGACATCGAGTAATGTTTTGATCCCCAAAGAAGCACAATTTTGGCGGAATTCACTCTCGTCAAATTGCTTTTAGTTGTCTGTCACTAATAATTGGGGTAGACCGAATCGACATATGATATTTTTCCACACCTAAATTTCACATTTCTTCGTTAAAATGGCTTTTCATTGTTCGCACGCCCGCTTAGTGTAGTAATGTCGAAGGCAACCACAACAAATCAGACCTGAGGTGCCAATGGGGAAAGGTCCCATCAAATCAATCACCACTGGCGAATGGCCATGATTATAAATGGAGATAGCTCCTCGGGTATGGGTGTATAACTAAATCAAAGATAAGTAAATGTTGCCGAAGCCCGATTTAATAGTCAAGAACAAAAGATCGAACTCAAGCAGCCTCCCAAATTCTTTCGTATTACAGTACATCGGCACAATATCGGTGAGTGTCGCGTCTGTCCGGATAATTGGAAGTTTGTAAGGAGGAATCACCTACTTTTGGTTCCTAAAAAATCGCAAGCGTAGAGACTCGAGGATGAGCAACCGGGCGACCTGGAAGAAAAAGCGTGGATCGATAGGTGGCCGATGTGTAAGAAGGTCAACGACAACTAAAATTTGCAAGAAAGGGGCCCCCACCATCGAATAAAGGTCACAAGGGTGCGAGAAACAAATATGATTAAGCTCGAATTAAGGGCGGTGGGGATCTACCAAGAGCCAACTATTTAACATCGCCAAAAAAGATGGATATCGTATGAAAGCACATCGCCAAACACGCCACTTCCTTCCACCATATATCACTTTTTTTTCGACAATGACCTTGATGGCATCGTAACCCCTCACAACGACTCTCTAGTGATGGGTTCTCGACTTCTTGGTTTGAAGGAAACGGACTCCCGGGTCGACCATCGACATATCTTGAACATAAAATGCCATAAATACACACTTTGCACTTAATGGAGAAGCAGTGGGGACCTCAAAGCACAGCATCGAAAGCATTGAGATCACACCATTTTGGGTTTGGAGAATCAGACCGCCCTATGGTTTTGATTAGGTTAGGTGTCGAAGTTAAAGTCTACTGAAGGATCCGGAAATTAAATAAACTAGAATGTTAGATTTTTAATCGCTTATGTTCCGTCAACATAGAATGTTAGATATTGTAATGCGTTGATGTTCCATCAACCTACAATCGAGTTTTAGGTGCTTTGTTTCAACTATAGATGGAACCGGCGTCACAAATGAGATCAAAAAGATTGATTTTTGTTACCTTACACAGGAAAAATAGAGTACGGTGAACATGGTAGAACAAAGTAACATGGAAATCGATTGAGTTGGAATTAAGTGGGTTCGAGGCGAGCAAAAGACTAAGGGCTTAACACGCTCACGAGCCCATGAGCATTGATGCCCCAAAGTGGGCGACAGGACCAAAGAACCCGTAGGGAACTTCGGTTGGAACCTCAGATGTGGTTTGACCTATGGAGGTTGAAGAGCGAGACCGGGATCGTGACTATAGATCCTCGAAGTGGACCAAAAAGAAAAAGCGAACAACTCCTATTGAAGAATGGAAACAATTAGGCCGATATGAATCGAATTTTCATCTACTCGGAACTCCTTTGTTGCGACTTAGAACCGAGATGATCACTTACCCCATGAAAACACGGACATGTTCGGGTATGGTCACATCAGGATATGGATGGCATCGATCCAGAAGCATTCATGCCACCACCTCAATTCGACTACGAATTTCAGAATCTAAAATGGAGAAAGTTGGCCTGCAAGTACGCTGACATCGGCGTTAGTAAAAAAAGCTTATAAACCCGATAAGTTGATCCGGAAGTTAAATGCAGGTGGTTGGCGAATCCGTGCTCGTCCGAAAGCCCGATAGAGGCGTGGGAGACTGCGTAGACTTGCGGATCTAAACAAGGGGTGCCCCAAAGAAAACTTTTCCAAGATTTGCCACATCGACTATCCGTCGACAACACGGGTGAGAGCCACGAGCTCACGACATTCATGAATGCGTTTGTTGGAGTACCATCGGATCATGCATCCAAGCGATTAGAGAGAACATCTTTTACGCAATTGTAAGCCTTTCTTTGATGCATTAATGAAAGGAAAGATTCTAGTGGACCGGAAAAACCTTGAGTGCATTCGAGTCCCTCGGGTTATACACGGCGGACATAAAAATGCTTATCAACCCGGTCTTAGGGCATTTTATTATTACTGTGTAGTCTCATCCCACCACGCTTATCAAATGTTGTCTTTCCGTCCGGCGAGAAGAATAATGCACCCTCTGGTGTACTATGTTAGCAGTACTAAAAGATGTCGAGCTTCTGCTACTCACCATCGTAAAAGCATCAGTATGCTCTTTATAATAGTGTTCAAGCTCAAATCGTAATTCTTCAACGCTCCGTCGAAGTGTTTCGCCTTGCTTTCTCATTGCATGATTTTTTACATCGAATCTGACGGGAGAGTTACTTAAATGGGCGTGTAGAGCTATTGATTGGCATTACATTCGCCTCGAGCGGCGATCAAGGCGGACAATGGCCAATTTTTATGGTGGAACTAACTTTTCATAACCCAAGGGGTAAGTTGATCACCATAGCATATGTATGTGTGTATGTTCATCGATGAGCACGAAGTCGTAAGTAGGGTCATCCCGACATGCCCGACTCGACAGGAGACTTTTTCGATGGCTATCTAGTTCAATTTTCGCCAAACGCAACAACAAAGCCGAATCTGAAAGTTATGGTCTACATACATGGCCGTGGAAATGGGAGTCCGCCAAACTCATGATATCAAACAACTCCAAATTGATTGCCAACATCGGGTCCCGGGAATTACAAAACAGGGGGGTAACCAGATGGTCGACGCAGTTGTTAACCAAAAGAGCCGTCAAAATTTGAATCAAATATTTCTAAGCAACTACTCGGGAGGAAACGATATGATGCTCACCCGCCAACTACATCGGGGATGGGTACCGACCGACCGAGATACCTCTTTTTGTAAAGATGTTCATTCGCACGGTAGCGAGCAAATTTTGTGTTAAGTCGAGCGCCTTTGTGCTTTGTTATCGGGGAGGACTCGCTCAGAGATAGCCGAGAATCACAAGCATCCATTTTATGCGTTTCGATTTGATCCGATGAGACCACGTACTCTAGGCACGGAGGGCGCAGCATGTGTAGAGCATCCACATATGAATTTCACTCCGTGAAGGTTTCGATATAACTTGTTCAATTTTTCATACCTTTTGCTAACAACCAATTTTGACCATCTGCCACCCTTTGCCAATTTCCGAGTTGATACAAAATCAATCGAGTTGTTGTATATCATGAATTGTGGACTTACTGCTATGGCTATGTGTAGGCCACCAACTAGAGCTTTGTATTTTATTCTCGCGAACGTTGCTTGAAAATCAACCGACAGACGAAAAAGTCTATCGTGTCAGCGATCAAAGATTTAATTCTCGCCTCAGCTCGCTGATGATCCATATCCACATACATATGTTATGCTATCAAACTTCTGCCGGTTGTTGTGAAAAGTTAGTTCCACCCATAAAATCAGCCATTACGGGCTCGACGTTGTTCGCGAGCTTAACGTAATGCTAACTTTAGGCCTCGCTTCTACTGCCCATTTATAACTTCCCCGCTGTATCCGGTATGCAAAACTTATGGACAGAAGCGGAAGTGGGTGAGCACTTCATTTAAGTGGTCGTTAAAGTAGCACCGAGCTTAAGCACTCAGCCATGAGATACTTAAGTTTTTCCAAAGCATGGTAGTAGAGCTCGCATATTTAGTACTGGCTAACATAGTACATCGACAGCGTTGTTATTCCTTCTCGGCCGTACGAGCACATCAATGAGTAGTGGTTAGATGCCAAGTACAGTAATAGCTGTATGTTCGCTCGCACCTGCTTTCGATAAGATTTTTTCGCGGTTCGCCACGCATAACTTCAAGGATTCAATGCCTGGCGATCAGCGTTTGGTCCATCGAATCTTCCTTTTCTTTAATGAATCAAAAAAAAGCTTACACTTTATCCCCGTTCGTGATATGAACCTGTTTCATGGAGGCCAAACACCCCGTTAGTTTCGGACCCTTTTCACATTCCTTGGGGCTTGCATGTAGTGACAGTCGAATTTTAGATGGATTGATGCCTCGATGCAGATTATGTGCCCCAAAAATTTTCCTGGGAATGGACAGAAGCTGCTTTTTTGGGTTTTAGTTTCATGTTTGTTGATTTAGCTTCACATGTTGGACAACATTCTGCACAACATCATAAATTTACCATTTCTCCTAACACTTATTTCGAGTTTAATAGATGTATCTTTCTATATTTCCCTACATTGCGGGTTGAAGATAATCTCGGATATTATCAGCGGTTGCACTAATGGAGTGGGAGAATAGAAAAGATCATGGGGTAGTTACACCAAGATCATGGAAGATAGTGGAGGGTAGTTCAAATTCGTTGTTCACACAGTGGATGGGAGTTAATGCAATGGTCAGAAGGTCTATAAATACCATTGATTGTCGACATTTAGAGTTTGATTAAAGTGAAATTCCATTTGCTCTACTCGAACTTAAGAGAGTGATAACCAAGACACAATAGAGAGAACAACCGGTGTTTGTTTCTTATAGAGTGTGAGGGTCGTTGTTATTCTATTCAGTCTTGGTCGAGGGAATACAATCTCCCTATCGTATTGATTTTGTCTTATTAGATCAAGTTTTGAAGTTTAATAAGATCACTAGTTACTTGATTGAATAGATTGCTTTTTTGGTGTGTGGTTTTTCACTACACCTTTAGGATCTTGTAAGAGATTAGGTGTGTATCTCACTACTTGTTATAGTGATGTTTTTAACCATGAGGTTCAGATAAACGGATTACGGACTATGCAAAATTTCAAATCCTTTGACCGCATTTTTATGCTATACATCATATGTTGTTTTACGTATTTGCTAAACATTTTCAACACTCACTGAAAAACTCTGCATATTAATAATCGACAATGTTGTATGCTCGGGAGGATGTCAAATCAATGTTGGAGCAAGATGGCCAAGTGATCTTGTGTGCTCTTTTGACTAGAATGTCATGAATGCACACCTGCTCATTTGTTCACCTCGATGTGTTCGGCTTAACATCTTGTTCATCAATCTTTGATATGTTGCTCTCGCATTTTTAAGTCAAGATGGCATGCGCTCAAAGAATACATATTCTTTCCTTCTAGGAAAGATGTTCTCTCTGATCGATGGATGCATGGGCAATGATGGTACCACAAACGTGATCCATGAATGACATGAGTCGTACCCACCGTGTTGTCGACGTGATAGTGATGTATGAAACGAAAAAAGTTGTCTTTGGGGGCACGCCATGTTTAGATCCATGAAGTTTATCTCGCATCTCCACGCGTCCATTGGGCTTTTCGGACGAGCACTAGATTCGCCAACCACTCGGACATTAACTTCCGAGGATCTTATTGTTCAATGCTTTTTTACTTTTGGTGTCAACTCGATACTTCTCGGGGCAAACTTTCTCCATTTCTCGAAAGTTAATGGATTCGTGGTTTCGTCAATTTTTAGAGGTGGGTGGCATCGTGCTTAGGATCGATGCAATCATATCCTGCGTGACCATGCGTAACACGCCCGGTTTTTCATGGAGATAAGGATCATCTCGATTCTAATGGCTCGGGAGTTCCCGAGCCGGCGAAAATTTACAATTAGAATCGGCCTAAATTATTTCAATTCTTCAACCAGAGTTGCCCTCCTTTTATTTTTTTGTTTCACCGAGGATCTAAGTGATCGATCCCTTTCGTCTTCAACCTCCATAGTGGTCAAACCCCTACGCGAGGTTCCAAACAAAGTTCAGGCTAGGGGTTCTTTCGGGTGCAGTCCACCCTTAGGGCATCGACTATGGGCTCGAGGCGTGTTGCCCGAGTCTTTTGCTCACCTCAAAACCGGCCGACCTCATTCATAATTTTTGTGTTTGCCCATTCCACCATGTTCACTGTGATCTATTTTCACGATAAAGATAAGCAAATCAACGAACTTTTCTTTTTTTGATCTCCTTGATCTTTGCCCAATTCCATCTATAGTTGGAAACTTAACACAATAATAGTAGTCGAACAAGGAGTTTTAAATTCCTAACAAACGTGGGCAAACTAAAAAACCTGATTTTAGAGCCGACGGAACATCGAAGCGGTTATAAAATCTAACATTCTAGTTTGTAGAATTTTGGATCTTAGTGTGACTTTAACTTTCGACAACCAACCTAATCATACCATAGGGGATTATAGATTCTCCAAACCCAAAATGATGTGATCACAAAAGCTTCGATGTAGCGCCGGGGTCCCCCACCCGCTTCTCTCCATTAAGTCGCAAAGTAGTATTTCTGAATAAGATGTTCAAGATATGTTCCCCGTGTCGACCAGTCTGTCTTGCACCTTCAAACAAGAAGTCGAGCAATCGATCACCAAAGAGTCGTTATTATGGGGTTAGGCGCCATCAAAGGTCATCGCCGAAAAAGTGATTTGGTGGGATGGTGGCGTGTTGATAATGTCAGCCACATAACTTGATGGTTGCTTTGCATGACGTGCACTCCATCTTTTGTGCATGTTCTTAAAAGTTGGCTCTTCAGCGTATCCCCGACGCCCATAATCGGGGCGATCATATTTATTTCAACTCGCCGGCCTTTTTATCCGTTGGGGCCCTTCGTAAACTCAATTTGTCCGAATTCCTCTTTGTCACTATCACCACCTCTCCTCCCTTTACGCTTTTTTCTCCGGTCGCCCGTTGCTCATCCCGAAAGTCTCTCGTTGTTTTTGAGAACTGGTGAGGCAATTCTTCTCGCATAACTTTCTACAATTGTGGGAGCAGTTTGGCGGCACTCATCGTATTACAGTTCGGCGTGACTCGGGTACGCAGCGAAATTTGATGTTGAGCCGATCTGTCATGACTATTCATCGCAGGCTTCGCAACATATGTCCTAATCTTTTGATTTGATTATACAAATGTGATCGTGAGGCGATGAGCACATCCCTTTATAACTTCCCCTTGTCATCGAATGGTTTGAACGGCCGGGGTCCAACCCCTCATCATTGGATGTTTTTTTATGGCGACCCTTTTTTGGTCATGCCTCTTCCTACAATCCCGAGATTGGCGGCGAGCAATGCATGGTTATTATTTTTTTACGCCCGCTCGCAGAACTCGCATACATCGATGTTCTAATAAATCGATGCATGGCCTTCCACATGTTTTGTATTGAGAGTAGGACCCCCAACCACCATGAGGATCTTGGCATCCTCTTCCATAGTGACCCATCATACAAACACTTGTCGAACCTTTCTAATGCGATGCTCGGTCCGGCTCATTTTCATTTGGGAAAAGTGTGTTAGCCTTTGTTTTGGGGCTTAAGCGAGCACACATGGACGAAATGGGATAAATTTATGTCCTAGTTCAATGAAAAGAGCGTGATGGAGGTGTGGCAGAGTTGAGAACCACTATATGCCCGACGCCCAAAGTCATGGGAAAGCATCGGCAGATCATGTCGCGATCGATTTGCCCCATGGCAGATCATGAAGTTCGAATACTTTACGAGATGAACATGTGGTCGGGACTCCACGCCTAACATGAGCGGGTGGGCGTTTCTTTCCAGCTTCTCCTCGTATTTTTATGGCGGACATGATCGCCGGGAAGACAATGGCGAAAGCGCGATATAGTGCCCGCCGTAAGTAACCTTTTTGGTGTGGCCGCTTGACTGTGAAGTTGATAAACTGCGCATCTCCACAAATTTGGCCGAGTCAAGGACCTAGAATAATGGCCTGTCCCACCGAGGATTAATAAGTGGTCATGCTCATGGGCGAGGTCTCGTTTTGTGCTTTCACCTTGATCTCCTGTGATGGTGGGATGGAAATTTTGTCCCCGTGGAATTTCTCGAACTCTTATCGCTTCTCTTGCTAAAGACGAACATGGGGGTTCGAAGGTTTCATGTCGTCGGCGTTGTTCCTTTTCGGGATTCTCGCTATATTGATCCCCCAAATCGATCCTGGTTGACAATTTTGGCGTCAAATGCGATTGTCCGGATCATATCGTCATCCGCCGTCGATCCGAAATCATCCGCATTTTTGTCGATCTGTTTACTGATAGTCTTTTCTTGACTTGCTGGCTATCTAAAGTTAGCGGCTGTCGCCATCATCGTCGCCCTACTGTGCCAACTGACTCTTTATCGGCCATTTCTTCGGGGGCCTTAGAAGGAAAGTTATGGCCTGCGTTAGGCCGGGGTCGATTCGTAATATCCTCGGGCTGATGTTTTCAAATTTTGGTTTCGCGAGGGTTGATGTTGAACCTCTTCGTCCAAAAATATGCTTTGGTCCCGATTTCAGTTTCGTGTTTCTAGATTAAGGCATTATATTTCTTTTTACTGCGCATCTCCGGAAAGATGTTTGGATTGGTTAGGTGTGTTCGTTATCGCGCCCCATCCTTCTAGCGCCATTATTTGCGATTCGCCCACGTGTAAATATGAGGTGTTTGTGTTATTACAACTTAACAAACAAAATATGTGATTTATCGAGCATAAAGCAGTATAAGTGTTGAGCACATATTGATTTAAACCGGAGAGTAAATATAGTCTTTGTGGAAAGTTTCAACCCTTTTATTGACCTAAGTGGGTATATTTGTACAATTTTGCAAGTATGTGTCTTTGCCTTGCTTAAGCAATGGCATTTTCTTGTTTAACAAGGATACATGTGGAACCAACATGTCCGCGGAGGACTTCCCCGTCGATCTGTCTTTGCTTGTACTTGAAGTCTTTGACTTGTCATCCATGTATTATGTGCTTAGCATGTGACTTGTCCTTGTGGACCGGATGATGTATGCAGGCTCAGGGTTAGGTGCTCTGCTTAGAGGGCGACCATGATTCCGTCCCATTGGATCATGCGTTACCTTGTCATGTGCTCGCCCGGGATGGAGAGGCCGTAGAACACTAGTCTATGCTACGGAGGGGGTGGGTACAAGTGTTCTCTTGGGTGGCCGGAAGGAATAGGTTGGGCTTCAAATCTAGTTCATCAAAACCTCATGATCCATTCATGACTAATTTGTGCTCGCATGGGGAAGAGAGTAGAGTTTGTTCATTGGTGAAAGTGAATTAGGAGGCACATTATTAAGCTTATGATGGAGAAATTTGGGTTGTGCTCGTCAGGAGCTCTTCAAATGACTAGAGCAAGTTAAGTTAGGATGACACTATCTTGTTACTATGTTCACCTCTGTTAGATCCTGGGCATGGCGGTGTTCCTTCTCTCGTGCTTACCGGCGAAGAAAGACGCGTACACGTGCCCGGGCAAACCTTGTAATGTCGGTGTGTTGCTTCTGTGTATCGGCCGTGCTTGCCCTGTGTGTGGGCGAACACGTAGTGAGTTCTTTTGACCACGTGAAGTGCTCGCCTACCCTAGCGAACACATTTTTAAATTACTGGGCTTGTCCGCTTTTCGTGATAGTCCACGTGTTCTCCCAGCGAACACGTGGTGAGTGGTCTTTGACCGGCGCGTGGACCGGGTACAACAGTAAGCCTTGCACATCACTAATATTCGTAGGTGCGGTTTGCGATTATAACGCCCTGAAAAATATATATATATATATATATATATATATATATATAGTTACTATATATATGATATAAGATATATATATATATATATATATATATATATTTTTTTTTATTTTTTTTTCATGCAGATAACTTTTATAACATACATATTAATACTTAATATACATACATAACAAATGCATTCATGCAACACCTCGTATTTAGAAACTATAGGAAATAATAGGCTATATACGTGTATATGCATGCATGAAGAAGAAAACTAAACATCTATCTTACCTACATGTATAGGCTCAGGGGATAATTTAAAAAAATATGACAACTTGATCAAAATGGAATGAGCACATCCACGCGATCATGGAGTAGCTTTTAAACAAAAAACATTGCACCTTATAACCAAATTAATCATTCCCTTAGTTAATATGATTAGGTAGCTAGTATAGAATGTAATAAAGTTACGTACTCAAGTTATTATAAATACTAATATTTTGAGATAGATCAACACAGACTCTTAAAAGCACAAAAAGCACAAAGAAATCACAAGGAAATCTTTATGTTTTTACACTTCAAAAGGTGGGGAATCACTTGACTCTTAATTGAGTCGTAGGTAATAGGTAAACTTCATTTTTCAAAGTGGCATAACCTTTAGAAATTGACAACTATTCACCAAAAAGGTATGAGTCAATTTCCTAAAAGACAAATCCTTTGGAATAAAAATTTTTTGTCACAATTTATTACTTTTATTACCATAATAAATACATTCATAAATGTATTTATCCACATAATAAATGCCATTAACTATTCACCCAAATTTAGTTTTGAGAATTAAATCACTAAATTCATTTCCACAAAATGAATTATTAATGTCACTTAATTATTTGGTCAAAAAACAAAAAAATTCCAACAATCCCCCTTCATGAATGAAATTAATGTATGTAAACCTAAGAAAAGTTTCGTGACTAACCGTTATTTCGAGATAGGTTTTGGCTTTGAACCTTCCAGAGTGAATGCCATCGGAATTGCTCGGTGAACACGATGTCTTGAACTGAGTCGACTTTTTGTAATGTCCAAGACAATGACATACACCAATAACAACTCCACCCTTTTTGGTTCTCACTTTTTTTGTCTCCATTTGACCGTGGACCATATCTCGATTCATAAGTGTGTCTTGAAATGTCGGTTAAGCGGCCCACTTCACGATTATATAGGTGATCTCTATCAAGAGTACCTGTAATCTCCTTCAAAGGTATAGGAATAATTAAAAGTTGTTAAGCTTTAACCTTACCACATCGTGATTCAAGTTTACGACCAAGTGCAATTTGCACTTGAAAGGATTAGAAATGAGCTTAAAAAATAATTTTCAAGTGCATGAGTGAGTGCTTCATAACTTAGTTGTCTCATTGAACTAAGTTCTTGGGATCCTCCAGTCATCATGGATAAGTTACCGCTATGAACACCCTTTCATGTGTGGATTTTAGCTCAATTCCCCTTTCCCGTTATCCTCATAAACATCTCATATTTAACCAGGCAGGTTTTATCCAAATGCATTAAACTTTCAATTCATTTGCATACTTGTTTAGAGAATTTATGACATTACTCCCCCACATTTTCACTAATGGGCTTGAAGTCTGTGTCAAAATATCCAGTTTTACTGATGTGTATCCTTTCAACACGTCTAGATATTTCAAATTCCATTTTAGAAACATACAATTTGTTCATTATGGACCGATAAACACTACTAGTGCTTGAATCTTTACAAGTCACCCCCACACTTCAAGATAATTGTAGGATCACCCTATCCTTTCTTCATGATCTTATCTCCTTGTGTGGTGACTTTCCAATAGCGTGATTGAACAAATTCTTATCACTTGTGGAAACAATTCCACTAGGCATCATCGGCCATATGTTTTCTATTTAGCTTTAAGGCTCGCCTTTTGCTGCTAATCTCACATTCGAATGTCTCCATGGAGATCTCTTTCTCCCATCCCAACATTCGGATGTATCTCTGGCGAGACTTCATCCCCCACATTCGAGTTGTTTTGTCCATCCATTAATATTCACCAAATATTAAGTTGGACACAAACTCGAAACGAATTGGAAAATCAAATGTTTTGAATTCACTATTAAATTCAAATTCTTTGTTGGACCTTAAAATCGTAATTTTGTCAAATCCCAGCAATTCAAGTTTGAAACTTTGATTTAATAATGGTCAAAATACTAAAAATTAAATTCGATTTCAAGTGGGCCATAATTGCCACTTTTGACTCTAATAATTCCTCCTTTGAATTTATACGAGTCAACATTCTTTGGAAATTTAATCCAAAATTTGCATGCTTTGCGTGATTTCAAATGAGGGCCTTAGTTGTCATAGCCATCATTTAACTCATAAACAAATCCAAGCTTAATTTTTATGAGTCAATTTGATTAAATCAAATCATAATTTGTACTCTCAGCACACTTTCAAATGGGCCCTTTAATTACCACCATTTATTAAGTAAATCCGATAATTCACGAGGGAATTATCTGAGTCAATTGGATAACTCCAAAAAACACAATTTGCGCTATCAAGCACAAAATGTTCGATCCATATCAAATTTTAATTTGATGTTCATAATTATGGATTCAAAAATTATGAATTAGTATTTATAATACCTCAATTATTAATAAATTAATCCAGAACATCACTCGGCAAAATACGATCAAGTTGGCTCATTAAAAATCTTAGATGGACCTAATATGTATTAGTAAAGTGACACTAATAGGTCCACCCAACAGAACAACTAATAATTATCATTAATTATTAAAGTTGTCCAGCCCACAAACTTGGCCCAGTAGCCAATCATCTAGTTTAATTGGCCCAAAATTTATTAGGCCCAAGTGAGATTATCTTCTGACAACCAAGACACCGCGAGACTTGAGAAAAGGACTGTGGCAGGCGCGGTCGCACCGCCGCTTCCACTGCCACAAAATGCCTGCGGTAGGAGGCGCGGTCTCACCGCCGCCTCCACTGGTTGCTTTGGTTTCAAACGACATGCGTTCAAACTCCCATTAGCAATGGAGAAGGCGATCGAATTGTCTATTACCGATGCCTCCGGCGATGACAAATTCATCCGACCATCGCCGTTTGAACAAGTCACAACTTTCTCAATCAGACCAACACGTCTGTTCATAGAAACAGACGGCACGTCTCTCAATCATATGGACGAAGAGATGATCGAAGCACATGGTCCAATATCTCGCGCGAAACAAAACAACTTAGTGCATGAGTCTTTTGTGTGTAACAATAATCTTTAGTCATCCCAATTCCATTTATTGGATACGGGTGCCTATTTATGTACCCAACATAAAAACATTCATTAGAAAGATGAGAAGTAATTAAGCAGAGTAATTACTTAAAGAGTTGAAACAAATTCGCACAAAAAAAATAAAATTAGGTTAGACTTCCCTCACGAAATCAATTCTGGCGAATTTCACTGCCTTTCCGCATGAACAGGCATTCGACTGAGACTGTAATAGTCATTCTTCGAATACACATGAATATTGTCTTCGATTGTTAGAAAAATTATTTGGTGTGTAGACGAGGGATGACTATCTTGATTTCTGAACCTTGATAAAGAAGTCGAGGCAAGAGTTGACTTTCTTCTTCCGAAAAGGCGATATTGCCCCGTCTTTCGATTGCAATACGGTATCATGACAATCGCCTCCAAGATACTTGCGATTTTAAAGCTTTACGCAATTTGCTTTTTCTGATAAAAACTATCGTGAGCGGACTCAAGTATCCGGAACTTTCTTCACACAACTCTAATGCAAATACTCTGATTCTAGAATGCCAAGTATGCAGAATGTAGTTAATTGCTTTACAACTCTAGTTGTTGTAATTACGATCAATTGAATCGATTAACCGATGAAATGAAATGAACAATGTAAGTCTTTATATAGACTTAAAAGTCATAGGTAATAGTTATTTCTTGGCGTAAAAACTTTATTTTTCAAAAGTCACAACCTTTAGAAATTGACACCTATTCACCAAAAGGTATGGTCAATTTCAAAAAAACACATCCTTTGGAATAAAATTTTTTTGTCACAATTTATTCTTATTACCATAATAAATCATTTATATTCATAAATGTATTTATCCACATATTAAATGACATTAACTTTAGCCCGACCGCTTGAGCTCTCTTCATTGTCATTGTCAAACTTCGTATTGCCTTGTGAACTCTTTGTTTGAGTCAACTTTGTTCATTCATGTGGGGGATTGTTGGAATTTTTTGGGTGAATGGAAATAAGTGAAATGGTGTAAGAAATAAGTGAAGAGTTATTTGAAAGGTCCAATTTATTCACGAATCGATACCTAAAATCTATAAATACACCCTCCTCATTCCACAATCATCACTCAATCAAAAATTCAGTGATCACTCGGTATTTGAGTCTTATCAATTGAGGTCGAAGTTTTCTTTTCTCTACCCTCATTTTCGTGTTCCGGAGAGAGTTTAGAATATTGTTTGGTTCGCCGATAGTTTCGATTAAGTAGTGAGGTCGTGATCGGGAAAGCTTTAAAAGTCGTTATATCTTGGGGCGATTCATTGGAAGTATTCTTGCACCGAGAGTCTAACTTCTTATAAACTTATTAAGGTGTCATTTTTTCATAGCCATCTTCGTCTACACATTCCAAAACAAGACCAGCTATGGTCGCATTTGTTTTGTCTATCTCGTTCTCACTATCTTCGTCAAAAGTCAAAGACGATGACCCTTTCTCCACCAGTCTTCATTTTTTGAATCAGTAAGGGTAGTTTCGGTATTTTCATTGTTGGTGCCATCAAACACTGGGTTCTCCCGCATAACCGGTTTCGAAACCACAATCAGATCCCTATTTTCACGGGAGACATCCATTTTCGTAAACGATTTGTCATGATCTGTCCCATGATTGACGGGATTGGGCGTTTCCATTTTCCGCCCAAAATTATCACTCATGTTTGACCCAACAGAGTAACCACCGTCTTTCTTCCTGAGCCACCTATCTCCGTACGACGACACATTTTGACCATCCACAACTTTCAGTGAGGGGCCCCAGTCCCTTTCAATCTCGGCCCCATTGGCATTGAAAACTCGTTCACGAAGGCTTTCAGTGTGTCCCAGTTTACCTTAGACGAAACAAAAGATGGATAATTTTTTCATAAGAAAATCGACCACTTCCGATGATTCATCTCGAAGTTTCAAAAGTTTATGGCGCTTGAGCGGCTCATCCACATCAAGCTCAACCCTGATTCGCATATACTTCCTCCAAGGTGAGGTAGAATTCGTCACATCATACTCGAGGAATCGGCCAACATAATTTCCTAGTAGTTTCCCCATGCTTTCCTTGAAATATCCCGCTGGAACATTCAGAACCCTAATCCAAAATGGAATTCAATTCAAGGGAACTTGATTAGGTAAATCCCCCATCTGCAACTGGCGCATGACTAATAAGTAATTGTTGAAGGACCATGGTGATCCATCCATGATCCTCTTAACATAAAGTCTATGAAAAAATTGGAACATATATCTATCCCTTCCGATCGACTTGATGAAGACTCCCTCTTTTGGATTCCAAATACTTGCCATTCTTGCTCTCGTCAGATTAAAATTAATGGGTTGATTCGTCAAAAAACGGCCTACAATGCACAGATCAACATCCTGGGGGATGTCATCCTCACAAAATCTAGATCGAAGATCAATTCCTCCCCTTCTTCCTCCAACAAAGACATGTTCTCAAATGCAGATTTCACCGGAAACACGGGCTCTCAACGAGAGAAAAAATTCAGGCTGTCAATGGGGAGAGATGCAAACAAGATTTGGCTAGTAGAGCGGCCAAAATTTAAAAAAGCCCTAGATTCAGAAAAGAGCAGACGCCCAAAAGCATCACTAAATGATCATTTGCTCGAAAAAGTGTTAATGTTCCTGCCGGATGATCTCCAAATATCACAAATAGACGCCCAAAAGGATCACATTAATCATTCATTTGCCGGAAAGCTTTGTGTTCCTGTCGAAATTTTAGAAAGAGAAAAAAGTGTGTGTTGATTAATTTAGACTTATCTGGTACAACCTAACATTATTTCATGGATCTTGTGTATTATTTTACTACTTTTAAATACATGTAATGTGTAATAAAGAACATTACAAGCATCGATTTTACATGGGAATCAAGACAAAGCATTTAAAAAAATGTAACAATTAGACAAATTAAATTCGTGAATAATTTTTTGAGTTTCAATTGAATTGGCATAATTAAAAAAAAAAAAAAAATTGGTACATTATGATAGAATAGGTCTCTTGTGAAACTTGTTCAACGTGAAATTGTTCCATATTCTGACACGGCATTTAAGTTATCGACTAATACCCTTTTGTAATGTATGTCATACCCTTCAATTATCACTATTAATACCCCTATTATAATATAAGTCACACCATTCAGGATAACAAGTAATACCCTTGTTGTAGCAATGAGACATGCCTTTCAATCATTACTACTGTTACTCTTTAATAATAGGCAAAAACTTGTATGCAATATTGTATACTATTGTTATGTGCAATTGTAGTTTAAATTGGTATTTTTAAAAAAATTATCGAATTCGGACAAAGCCGAGGCCGTTGGCGGATCCACGCTTCCACGCTTCCACGTTCTTCTTTCATCTACGGTTTTTCTTTCCTAGCAACGTGAATCTTGAGTTTTCAAATTCTTCTTCCCCGCGATCTGTAAGTTTTTCCTTCTCTTCTCTGGTTCTTCATTTTCTTGTGCTCTCTTTCTCATCCTGGAAAATTTAGGACTCGTTTTTTTTTCCTCTTGATTTTATGGCAGATTTTGGATCCTTCTACACTCTTTTCCGTTGTTATTTAAATATGTAATCTTGAACTGAGGAATTTTTTTCGCGATTGTACTGTTTTTTGTTCATATAGTAACACTCCTTTGTTCATAGTGTAACACTCTTTTGTTCATGTAGTAACACAAGTAATTTATTCTTTAAATATGTAATTTTGGATTGGGATTTCTTTTCGCGATTGTATTGATTTTGTTCATGTGGTAACACGTTTTTCTTTATAGGGTAACACTTTTATTGTTCATGTAGTAATACTTGTTTTTTAGTAATATATAATAATGTATACATATCATAATACTATGTGAATGCTCATGTGTTACCATATGAACAACAATGTCAATATAACAATGTAGTAACACTTAAGTATAGATGTAGTAACACTCACACATAGATCTAATTTTTAATATATATTCACTCACCTTTGTTGAACCTCATGACCCCTAGCTCACGCCCGATTTGAAGCTTTGAGCCCTCTGTCGACTCGCGATTTTTTTTAATTTTTACCCTAGTTCTGATGTATTGCACATATCACTAAGAGTCCTACTCTTAATAATATATGTCATACCCCTTAATTAACAATTTTGGGAACCATGGAGTGAAACTTATTCACCCTATACTTTTCCATTATGGTATACAATATTGAGGAATCAAAATTCCTTCCAAATAATGAAGAATCAAACTAAATAATCAAAATTGCCATAAATAATTTCCTTAAAATCTAAAAATATATTTCGTCACGTAATTAAGGTAATAAATCAATTATATAAATTTTGATTCAATCCATATTGGGTAAGTTGGCAATAAATTTGCACTAAATTGTTAATAATACATTGAATAGTATACAAAAACTCGTATGAGACGATCTTATGTATGAGACGGATCTCATACTTGACCCATATTCCACTTATCCGATCCATGATCCATTTACCGCTTACCCAACCAAACAAAATACCTAATTCACCCTTCACAGCGGTTTCATTCTCATTGCGGAAGTGGGGTTTTCAATTCTCATTTTTCTTCTCTTTCGCAGTCGCCATCATTTGTCTGAAACCTTGCTTCGTTTGCGTCGCGCCCGTCTCTCGTCTGAACCCGGGCTCATTTCGCGTCGCCGTCTGTAATCCCTTTTTGGTTTTGTAATTCGCCGTCGGTTTCCGTTTGTGTTTTCTTTGCGCGTTGCCATCGTTGTCGTGCCATCTTTCTCCGGGATCGGTGTTTTGCCATGGGTCACCGTACTCATTCTACGAGGTCTATTTCTTCGCCGGTTGCCGTACGTGCCTCTTTAGCCGTATACTCATTCTTCATATTTTGGATATCACTTATTTCAAGTCTTCTCTGGATTGCCATCTTTTGGATGGATTTGCTATGGAATAAATATCTGATTTAGGTAAACCTTTAAGCATTTAAATTGTTTTGTTTGCGGCAATGCAATGACGTTCTTTTAGTCGTTTCTTGCTTATTGGATACTAATTTGTGATTCTGATTCATACAGCTGAGAAGTAGTTGTCTCATTCAGCAGCTCCTCAAAGGAAGAAGAAAGAGGTCCATAAACTATTCTACCACATCTTACTTCCTTTACTATTGGTCCCCATCTGGATATGTTGTTTCTTGCATTGTTGTGTTGCTTATTTGCATTATACAGTGGACCTATTTTTAGTTTCAACTTTCAAGTCCATTCTTGGACGTGTGTTGGCTATCATTCATTTGATGGGGGTTGCATTATTGTTAGATCTACAAAGTCATAGATTGCCAGTTTAACTAATGTGTTTTATGTCTTCAAACATAGGATTTGATCTTCAATTTTTGGCTTATCATTTGGCTAGCATTATGTAAATACATACCCATGACTTCATATTTTGGTACTCCTTATGGCTTATGGAATCGTGAGCTTGTTACTTTTCACGTTTCTTGTTTTGATCATTATGTAGTTTTAGTTGTTATGGTTTAGATGTTGTCAAGGTGCTTGATTGTTATCTATTTTTTTCTCTTAGCATGTGATGACTCGTCTCCAAAGCGATTTGCTATTAAGAGTCACACATATCGTACTCTGAGCAACTCGAGTGCAGGACAAATTAATAAGATAAAAACAAAAGACATTATGAGGAGGTATAATGAAGAAAAAAAAGCGCAAAGGAAAAACTTGAAAGGGATAATGAAGAAAAAGGCGCAAAAGGAAAAATTTGCAAGGTAAGATGCATCTAAGTTTTAGTTCCTTATTTTCCATGCCAATTTACGCATTTATGTCTACTGAACACGATACTCCTCAAATATTTCAAATTGAGAAAGACATCAAACAAAAACTTTGGGAAAAGTAAAAGGAAGAATGCTTATAAAAAAAAGGTTAAAAAGGTAAGATAAAGGTTTCATAATTTTCTTGAGATACTTTAGACAATAATTTTTGATATTATTCTTTGTATAATTTGATACTTGAAACAAAATGTATTTACTTAAAATAATCAAAACAATATCTTATTAATACTCGATGTCTTATGATCTAAATTTTGATACTCTTAATTAATACAATCGATACTCTAAATCAATGTTCTTGTTATCTAATAGCTTGAAGAAAAGAAGGAAAAAAAGTAACCAAATGCCTAAGAAAGTAAGCGTTGATGATGATGATTTTGCATGTAAGAATATTTGTTTTCCTATTTCTCTATTTGTAACAATATTTAATGTTTGTTTTTAGTTAATGTAGCAATATTCTTTTTATTATGATGCAAAAGATAATTGTGATACTATCTTGCACAAATATGATAAAATAGTAAAATGTCATTCTTGTATTTTTTTATTAATTCTAATACATCTCTTTGATATTTTTTGATACTCCTAATTTTTGTAGTGAGGAAGAAAGTAAAAACAAACCTATGAAAGAAAAAAAAAAAAATCACTTAATACGAGAGTTAGAAAAAAGGTTTCATAATTTTCTTGTGATACTTTAGACAGTATATTTGATATTCTAGTTGTACTATCTGATACTACAGTAAACTAATATTTGTATAACCTGATAGTCTAGACAAAAACTTGCCAAAGGAATGAAGAATGCTTCTACCAATGCAACTCTTAAAAGGTAAGAAAAAGGTTTCATAATTTTTTGGGATACTCTAGACAATATATTTGATACCGTTGCTGTATAATTTTATACTTCAGAAAATAATAGGTATAACTTAAAAGAATTGAGACAGTGTCTTATTAATAACTATGATGCTTATGATCTGAATTTTGATACTTTTGATCTAATAGCAATGAAGACGAAGAAAAAAAAAACCCGAGCGTAAGGAAGTTGGCAATGACGATGATTTTGAGATGTAAGAATATTTGTTTCCCCTATTTGTAACAATATTGAACTTAATGCTTGTTTTTACTCTGATACGCCTGGCCAGAAAATAAGATGTCATACTAGATAATAAGATAGTAAAATGTCGTACTTGTACTTTTTTATAAACCGATAATAAGATGTTTCAAATGTAAATACTTCTCTTGATATTTTGATGCTCTTAATTTTTTTAGTAGTGAGGAAAACGTCAAAAAAAAAAGTCTCCTAAAGCAAAGAAGCAAAAACTTACTAAAAGGTACGAAATAGTTTTCATAATTTTCTTGAGATACTGTATACAGTATATTTGATACTCTAGCTGTACTGTTTGATACTTTCAGCAAACAATATGTATAACTTAAAATAATTGAAATAATACACTTGTTAGATTCACTCATATTCCAATTTGATTTTTTGTTAATCTAACAACTTGATAAAAAAAGGCAAAGCAAGAAAAAGCCCGAGGATGTAGGAGGCGAAAAGATGTTTTTTCGTGATGTAAGATTATTTATTTTCCCTATTCATTACTATATTGAACTTAATGCTTGTCTAGGAGTAGAAATGTGACACTCTTGTGCAAAAATAATTGTGATACTCTTGTGCAGAAATTTGATACTCTTGACAATATGTTCAGTACTCTAGATGTATTATCTATTACTTTTTCTTGAAAGAATTCTAAACAGAATATTTAAATGCCATTCTTGTATAGAATCGTCTAGAAATGTTTTTGATGTTGTTTTTCTAAGTAGAAATGTGATACTTTTGATTATGTTTTTGATACTTTTGTCGGGATATTTAACACATTTTAATTATATTTTTTTCATAAAGCGAGGGGAAGAAGATAGGAGTTTAAAACTCGATATAGCCACAAGGTCTTTATGAGCTTATAAATACATTGAATAAAAAGCAAAAAAAAGCGGACATAAAAAGTATAGGTTTTTGGTGGCCCCTCTTGCAAATGTCGATTAAGCAACTTCCTACCGGCTTAATGAAGCGAGTTGGTGGCAAAGTTTCATAATAATGATAGGATGTTGCAAATTGATGTACATCATGCATTTGCAATCACTCCTGCGATATATATGATGTGCTTCTATTTGAGAAATAGTGGGAAAAGCGTTGTTGAGATGAAACACGGAGATAGGTTAGTTGATGTACCTATTATAAAAGATTGGATGTAAAAGTACAATTTTTGGTGGAATTCACCATACAAAGATGTAAAAAAAAGTGCTTGTAGGAATGAAGAATGGTGGTGATGATTTCAAAAAGATTATTCGTCGTGTTAAAAACTTTGCCATCTTTCCTCGCTCCCAATGCGAATAGAAGTGCAAATTTTAATGTTGTGCATTCATTGGTTGATGTGGACAAAATTTGAGACCTCGATTGGTGCTCTTATGTCTTTGAAAGCGCCTTTGTTGTTGGCCATGAAGTATAATGATGAAGGAAACATTGGGACCTTGAGTTTTAGTGGTTGTGGGTTGTTATTGCAAATTTTGTACTTCCATAGGCTAAAATGGCAAGGCTTTGCGAGCCTTTCACATTGCCCGCAGATACAACATTGGACCCAGAGAAAAAAATAAGGAAGAGAATTAAAGAAGAGATAAAAAGTGGAACACTTAGGGATGAAGTGGGTTGTTGATGTTTATCAATTTGTTTGAAATTTGGATTCAAAACAAATTGATGACAATGACCAACCTAAAGGTGCTTCTTCAAGAAGGTCGAAGAAAACGATTCATCAACTTTCACCTTCACATGTGCCATCTGCGGGGAGAGTTGAGTGATTACGCAATTAGAGAAAACTTCTTGATGTAAGTCACCATTTTATATTTTATTGAACAAATGTTATTAAATTACTATACCATTTGACATTATGCTTTAATATTTGTGACTCTTTAACATATATTTGATACTTTAGCATTAAATTGATTCTGTAACTATCATTTTTTGTCGTTTTTTATAATTGCAGGAAGTCCATGCATCTATATTGACAATGAGAAGAGACTTATCTGTGATGATGACTTTTCATATGAAGAAAATCACACAGATAAAAGAAAATTTTGCAGACAAACCTTCATCAGATGTAGATAAATCAGAATCGCCCAAGTTGTCGGACAATGATAATTTCTATGATAATGAAGAATTGCATGCTTACGTGGACAAAGTTGAACAAAACTACAAAAAAATGAAAGAAGTAGCTAATGTAATGCCTTCGTTCAAGCTTGTTCCTGATTTTGATGATGAGGAGTGTGGTGAAGCTAGTGGTGCAATTAATTTATCTGGCTGCAAAGAAAACCGAGAAGATGATTGGATACCTGATTAAGATGTTGGATATATTTGTTATTTTCTCAAAGGTAACAAGAAATTGCTAGCCGACATGGGGAGGAAATTGAACAAAATTGTTGACTACTGCATATTTATTTATTTTGTCTATTTTAAATTTATATTTCTGGATAAAAGAGTGATACATGAGTCTTTTCTTTTTCAACTTTTTTGTAGAGAACATGTATTTTCGGCTGGGCAGGTTCATTTTGTCTCTCGGGCTTAAATTGCTTCACTTAAACCTTTGGAGAGAATATGGACATCAATTATTAATGCATGGTCCCTAATTTTAATCATTCAAAGGAATTCGATCGTTCCAACAAAACATTCTTTTTTTTTGATCTTTGGGCATTGTGTAAGTTTATTTTCGATTTTCTTGGTCAAAAAATTCTATACTCACTGCTGAAGTTTCTAATACCATTTTGTATTAACTAATTTATTTTTTTGTTTAATGGTGATAGTTATGCATTAAATAAAAATTGTTTATGAGGAGGAGGGGAATGCTGAAGAATATAGAATGAGCATTGTCAATTGTTGGAAAAATTGGATGTCGTATAATTCAAATATTGATTTCAAATTGTTGGACATAGTAAGAAACAATTGTTATATTAGCTTTTGTGTAATTGTCAAATTTATATTAGTTTATTTCAAATTGTTGGACATGGTGTTTTTTATAAGGGATGTTGGTGTTTTGTAAGGGCTATTGGTGTTTTTGTAAGGGTTGTTGGAGTTGTTTAATTAGTTGGTGTTTTGTTGTTTATTTCTTTTATTGTTTTTTATACATGTTTTTTGTTGTTTTGTTTATGTTTTACAAGGGTTGGTAGTTGTAAAGTTGATGTTTACTAATATTGATTTTTGTAGATATTTGTGCAATAAGAATGGACGATCATTTCTTTCTTTGTTGTCGTCAACTTTAGGCTACAAAAGATTCAATACCTTGACAACGAAAGTATAATGATCCTTCCAATTATATTGTATTTGTTGAAGCGTGGTAAAATTTACGCACTTATTTAACTTTATTTTTTCTATAAATATTATAACTTGTTAACTTGATTATTATTATTTTATTTTTTTACGGAGAGTCAAATGTATGTATTCCTAAAATACGACCACCCAAAATCTTGATAATCTTTTATCATACGAGCTTGAAAATGTTGCCTTCACGGAAAACTAAGACACCCAATCTCGATTGCTTGGATTTTCTTGATGAACAACATGGAGTTTTTCAAAGGGTGAAGTATATACTACTCTGATTTAGGAAAAGGTTTGAAACTTCTTAATTAACTTTTGTACCTTCTAAATTATTTTGCATTTTTGTGTACATCTGTTGATTTTGAATATATAATTTTCTTAAATAAAGGCATTGGTGAGTCGGCGCTTAGAGCTACGTATTAGCATAAAATTGTCACTAGTGATGTGAATATCAAGAAAAGATGAAATCTTGGGGAATGGTGATTGAATTTTGTAAAAAGAAACCTGGTTAATCTGGTTAGCGTGCGGAACTCAAGAAAAAGAAGAAGAAATTTTGATTTTGCATTGATGTGTCAAGTACTTTTAGAGATACTAGCTGCAATTAATTAGTCGATTGTCATATATCAGATTGTAATCTCAGCATTCAATGAGAAAACATGTGAATTTTTAAGAGGTGATTTATTTTGATGTATTGGATTATTAGTGTACTGGATTATTGGTGAATACTTAGTTATGATTTATTGGTGTTTTTTCCATCAAAAGTGATTTCATTGAGCTATGGTTGATTATAGATTATACTTCCAATATGATATATAATACTTCTGATTGGATTATTGATACTCTAAAACTCGGTACCATAATAAATGACTTAAATGAGAACATTTAGTACATATTTTTTCGTAGGAACTATGATAATAGCAAACATAAAATGTATATTTTCGTCGAAAAATACTTTGATAAACATATATGTTTTGATACTCACGGCTTCATATTTGATTTTTGACTTGTATTTTGATACTCTTATACATTGCACAATAAAAAAGATTCTTGTCTAGATATTCAAATTAGGTATCATTGTACAATTTAATATTTGTGACTCATTTGATTTGAATTATATCATTCCTTTTGATAAGCGTATAGGGTTTTTATACTCTTGAGCATATATGTGATACATGAGATGAGATTTATGATACTCTAATACTCCGAACAATAATAAGATATTCTGTTTGATATTCAAAGTACCCTTAAGATTAAACACAACATTATGATATATAAACCGATACTTCAATAATAAGAGATTCTTGTTTTCGATATTCCTATTTTGATTATAGATTATATATACTATATAAAGTTATAACCGATACTTCAAATATGATATATAATACTTACGATTGGATTAGTGATACTAAAAAATTGGTGCGATAGTAAGTGACTTAAATGAGAACATTTAGTACATATTTTTTCGTAGGAACTATGGTAATAACAAATATGAAATGTATATTTTAAGTCAAAAATGTTGGAATTTAGAGGCGCGTAAAACACGTAATCACATCTTGTGCAATGAAATTAAAGTTCACCAACAACGGAACTATTAATTACATCTGATTACAATAATCATAACGAGAAATCTTCTGATAACTCGATTTGATTTCTCTACTACGGTATCCACGTAATCCCCAATTATGGATTTGCACGAATTTGCCAGCGTTGAATCCCGAGACAGATTTTGCTAGGAAAAACCAAACTCTAGATTTTATGGAGAAAATATGAAAATCACATATTATGAATTAAAGAGCTCATATATATTGGAGGTCTAGCTTAAAACTCAAGCTAAACGATTGGAAATAAAATCTCTAATCTTTAATTAAATTAATTCCTTTTTAATTTAATTCCTTAAATATAAATCTCTACGTATTTAAATGTCTTATATGAAAATCTCTACGATTTATTTCCATATACATTAAATCCTACAATTATATTCTAAATATAATTATTGTGAATTCTTATTTAATTAAATCCAATTTAATTAAATATTAATAATAATTAATTCCAAATTAATCTATTATCATTTTTTTCTCCATAAATCAAATATTAAATCCAATTTAACATTTAATCAATCAACTATAATCCGTAAAGGGAACTACTTGTTGTGTGACCCATAGACCCTCATATATCGAGCGATTAGTCAAACTAATGGTCTTAATTGAACCCTAGTCAATAAATCAGACATTATCAATATATGAGGTACGTTGCGAGAAACATGCAACTACCTGTAACTGAAACATGGGCTATTACGATTTCCTCCTTTCATTCACGAATACTCGATTAAGCCTTGAACATGATGAAGTGTTTATTCAAATAACTTAATCAATTTATCTCCAATCACTAATTGATCATTCATGTCACACTTGGCCACAAAGTCCAAGTTGGCGTGCATTAACCAATGACTTTGATCAATTATGATGAGAAGATGAGTATTCTCTCTAAATCCACTTTGAGGAATGAATCATTTTCTTGGCTCAACTTCTGCGCACATGCTTCCGTGATGAACTCAATCAGTCGTATCTACCCATGGAAGGGTGCTGGCGTTGGTCATGGTCAAAGTTCATCATCCACACATGTCATGCGTATTGACCTCAAGTCAAATGAGTATCGCATCGCTCCCACTAACCGAACACCCGTAGACACATATAGTGGAAATACATCAAAAGGTTTCTCGGATGGGTATACCAATACCCTCTAAGGTATTTGTGCATCCATCATGAGATACCTAGTATCTCGTAGTAAAGTGAGATCTTACTACACTCTCAAAAAGTATGATGATCGGATCGCACACCAATCTCCATTGTATCATCAATATCTCATTCTTGATGATCCTTGATCGAAATTTATTTGAGAATCATGCTTAAGTCAAATACGAGTTCTCACAACCTCAATGGCGGCAATGACTCATGGGAACACTTACATGAATAAATGAAAACAATCAAACATAATATTCAAACAAGTGTATTGCCATACATTAATATTAAGTGAACTATAATATTAAATCAAACTGAATATAATCTAGTATTATGTCCTTTCAATAGATTGTCTCTATTAGGTAGGGAAGGGAGGCGTGTGGTTATCTTTTTTAGATTTTTTTTTTTATATATTTTTTTTTTGCAATTTTTCAAGGCTAAAACTCTCTATGGTCATGTTATTAAGTACTAAATGTGTTATTTCAATTAAACTTTATTTCGATAGAACATTATTTCAATTGCACATTATTCATAGTATAACTTATGTATTGGTGATGTTATTTGAATTAGTGTTTTGTTAATTAATTATATTAAATTATTAAAAATGCTTAAGTTTTATGTGAATTACATACATTTGATATATTAATTTTAAAAATTTCATATATCGTATAGGTGTTATATATAATAAAATATAAATAAACGGACGTACATATCTTTGTTGTATCGCACCCTAACTTTTTTGAAAATTCGTATCCTTGCATGTATCTTATCACCCCGCACCTATGCAACATAGCCTATATGTCACATGTATTAACATTGTTGGGCATATTCATTGTTAGTTTGCAAAAGTTGAGCAGCGTAGCATTTAATTAAGAGGTACATTCGTGAGGGCGATCTCATACATAAGGTGAGAGAGTATAATTTAAGCATTGACACTTCAATATTTTGAAATGAATAAATATTAATTTGTTCTAAATTGTATGCATGAGACCGTCACATAAGAGTTTTTGTCTTTAATTAATATGGAGAAATCACATATTACGGTATTGATTATTGAAGGGATGAATTTTTGGAGATTTGTTCTATTTTATATGTTTATAATTAATAAATGCTTTAAAAAATAAATGTTTATAATTAAATAAAGATTTGAGATATCTATTTATTTGTTAGGATATTAGAAATCTACAATATTTCAATATAATTAAATATTACTCCCTCCGTTCCAAAATACTTTTCGAACTTTTCATTTTCATTTGTCACAATACCTTCCACACATTAAAATTGGAAAGTCTTCGTAAACTCAACATTCTGATACTCACAATTTTACATGCGAAAGGTATTATAGGACTGGAGGAGTATTAACAAAAGAGTAATATTGGTGTGGAAATACACCTAATTAGCAACATGGATCGAAAACACTACCGCAGGGCCACTAGTGTGTTCTTTATCAAAAAATCTGCTACTTAGTATACAGGAGAAAAAAAAATGTTCAATAATTTATTCACTGTCCATATTTTGTCTAAAAAAGTTTAATAATTTTAATTTCATCTCATAACTTAAATTATTATTTAATTTTGATCAATTTTTAGCAGAAAAACAAAATAACATTTAAATGTCGCATGTTTGTCATCTGCCAGCCAAAATGGGGAATAGCGGGGCAGTGTCATATTTAAATACATAAAATATTTAATAATATGAGTTGACGTGAAAATTGAGAATATAATTTCATAACTAAGGAAACTGAATTATAATTTTTATTTTTATTTTCTATTGATATGAAATTCTTGCTAGTATTATTGAGCATTACAATAAAAAATACACGTGCACGCCCATGGAATATTCATGTTTCTACTGCAACATCCTCTGCTTTGGCACCAGGAAACCTTTCTAGGCATATTTTGTTGCAGTAATAATCAGCCGTGCAGTTGGCCGTATTTATAATTATGCACCGTTCAGTTGCCTTCACGCCATGTTCAACGCTTTCTGCCACATAATTACAACTGAAATTCGTGTACATATATAGAATTTTTTTTAGTTTGACAGAAGTGTACATATATAGATAGATTAAATAAATATTAGAGCTAGTACTTATATAAAAATAAGAAATTGGATTCTTTATATAGTTTAGTTTCATCAAAAAAAAAATATTTAATTCTATTGTGCAACTATTGTATTTAATTGAACTATGTAAAAAAAACCATCACAACAAAATACATATCATTTTAGATCAATGAATATGTATTAAGAAAATATTAATTTTTTCTTATACTCTTGATGAGGGAGATTGAATCATGAGATTCAGTTTACGTCATTAAAATGATATATTTTAATATTTGCGGCAGAATAATAAATTCTCATTAAGTACGAGTTGATATATTTTTCAGTTTTATCAAGATACCATGTGAGGAACTTTTCATTTATTATATTCTGTTGTGTGCATATTGTGCGGCGTTGGTCCAAGCCCGTGTGTCGACAAACTAAAAGACTTAGGGAAGCTGTGAATTTCTTTAAGTATAATACCTCGCATCTCATCTCATTTGTTGGAAAATAGGGTGCGGATCTATTAGGGTGAAATTTAAATACAAATTTAATTATTACTAGCATAAATTAATCCTATATTAATTCAAATAATCAATTAAATTACAACAACATATCATGCATATAAAAAGCCACATAAATCCTACACATGTGGATTTCTAGGAGTTCACGTAAGATGTATCTTTTTGGCGGATTCAGCGTAGAAGATGAGTACCGAACAAACCCAAAGTCCTTCTTTAGTATTTCCCGTCCTTGTCCGATAATCCGGTGGTTGGATGCTCACGAACAATTAACATAAAGGAAAAAAAAAAAATTATGTTGCACCACCTTTGTGGATTTCTAATTTTTCCAACACATAATTATGTTGGGGATAAAAAATTCATCCCCTATATATGTTGGGATTATACTAGAAAGTATGCTTTTTACTTTGTATAATCAAAAAACTGAATTCGGACTTATTCTTGAAATAAATTGTTTATCGATGCTTAAATATCATCGAATGTTACATATATTTCTTGAATAACTATTCAATAAATAGTCGTGTTACATTGTAGTTAATTTAGAGATACGAGATCACATAAGATTAAATTAACAATCCTTGTAACTAAAAAGTACACCATTCACGACCTAGATGAAATGAACAATCCATCGTGAAAGGTTGAAGTGTAAGGCTCAGATTGGCTTGTCTTGACCAAGAGATTACACTAGTGCATGGTGATGCCTTTGAATAGGACCCTCTGAGGAGGACAAATTCTTGAGCCCGAACAAGGAAGAATTATATCTCGGTGGTTCGTTATTTCTTAATCTTCGTTCCTTAAATAGGATCATGTGTGGTTGGTAACTATTGCTTTGACTTATCATGGGTAGAGAATCAGCGAGATTTAATACTTTTTATCTTGGGAAATATTATTGGTCACATCACGATTGCTAAGATTTATCTGAAGAATCGTGTATGAAATCGCTTTGTTGATTTTGCCCCCTTGGGAGGTTCATAAACTTTATCATACCAAATCTTGCAAGTGGAACTAGTTTTCGGTATGGATAATAATGTTGAACGGATTTCCTTAACAAGGACAAAAGATATTAATTAATGGAAAGCTATTTTAGTGGCTTGAATTAATTAATGGGCTAAATAATCTTAAACCGTGAAATAATAGCAAGGAGTCATATTATTTGTATTATGGGTTAAGATGGATAGTGCAATATTAATTATGTAGTGGGATTAATTAATATTTATGGGCTTGAATAATATTTGGCTCAATATTGATAATTCAAGATCCGTTGGAAGGTCAATCTTAATTCTCCTAAAGGTCCTCAAGTAGCCCAACATAAAGTCCAATAACTGAAAAAGGTGTTTAAAATAAAATAAATTTGTAGCTTATTTTTTCCTCATAATTTTTGAAATTTATGGATAAAAGGGGAGAAAGGTTTTCTTTGAATTTTGTTATGGAATGAAGATATGTATTTTTGGAATACAAGATTATCTCATTAAATTCAAGAAATCTAAAAGCCATTTATCCATATAGCAATTTTCGAAAATCTTGAAATATAAAGGGCAAGAAAGATTTTCTTGATTTTCTTGAAAACATATGTATCTCTTGAAATACAAGAATATCTTATAAATTCAAGAAGATCCAAATCTTGGATTCTTGTTCCCTATATTTTTCAAAATTTCCATAACAAAGAGGAGGTAGGATTTTGTGGAATATTATAATTATGGGAAAAAGAATATAGGAGATATATTCAAGATTTCTTGGAGATCAAGAAAAGATTTTCCCACATTATTTTTTCCCTAAAAATTCGACCACCACTCCTCTATAAATAGGGGATGAGTGTTTCATTCTCAAGTACAATTCCATGTGCTGAAAAAAGCAACAAAGTTTATTTTTCTTTTGTTAATTGTTCGCAAGAGTCCTACCACCGGATTGTCGAGCAAGGATTAAGGGAATACTTGGGAAGGTTCTTTTGGTGTGTTTAATCAATGAGGCCATTACCATTCAAGAGAATGCGTTCCGTGAATTCGTAGAAATTCAGCGTCGCGTAGGATTTACGTGAATTGATTATATGCATGATTTGTTGTTGAATTATTATTTGAATTAATATAGGATTAATTCATGCTAGTAATAATTATAAAATTAAATTTGTATTTAAATATTTATCCCGAATAGATCCGTGCAACTTATTCTGACAAGCGGTATCGAGCCTCGGTTTAAGACTCTGAATTTTTTAAATTGTAATTTAATTTGTTTCATTAAATTTGAAATTGGATAGTAAATTGCTAGATCTTTTTGCGGTATCCAATTGTCATGGAATTTAATGTGTTTATTTATGCATGCATATAAATTGTGGTTTTAATTGATTCGTTTGGATTCGTTTTGCCTCGAGAAAACCACGAGTAGATTAGGATTTGTTTGATTTGATCAATGTAATAGACTAGTCTAGATCTGGGTTTATTTATTTTTTTTGTAAATGAATTAACTTAGGATCGGAAGCGGATCGGAGATGAAGAATTAAAGGATAGATCGGGCCGTCTGCGGACTCGTTGCATCCTTTGAAAGCGTGCCAAGGATCACGCAGTGGACGTGGCTTGCATCATCTTGGCGCTTGATGCTCCTGCGAGCGGGATCGCCTGATCTTGCTGGCGCTGGACGGCAACGCAGACGGGCGCTTATAGAGGCCTCAAGTGAAGCGGCCAGCCGGATGGACGGGTGTAGGAGGCCTTGACGCTGGGCGCTGCAGAGGCTGTGAGCGGTGAGGCGCGGGCCATCGGATCTTGTGGCGTGGGCTACCGCTTTGCTTAGGTGTGGCGGAGGCACGGGCGGGCCCGAGCTCGCCGAGGGCTAACTTCGACCAGGGGCCCGCCGGGATGCGGGCGTGCATCCTGCCGCGAAGCTACTGGGCGGGCGTTCGAGTAGGCATTTTTCAAGACGATCGAGTGAGAGAAATTCAAGACGGCGTTTCTTCAAAATCAACCAGAAAAAATCAAACCATGACAATTGGATAATTTGTGCCCAATATGTTTATTTTTCCGCTTTGCTTGATTTATTATTGTGTTTTTTTTCTTGTTTGTAGGTCCCAAAGCGGGTTTTTGTGAGGGTGGAAGTCTAGAGGAAGGGTGAATAGACTTCCAAAACTTTTCGTCTTGGATCGGTGTTAACTCTGATTACCCGATCCAGTGCTAGTGTATCGATTTAGGCGATGTTCAATCTTCTTAAGTGCCTGAGGCGGATTAGTTTGATATCTGTCGGTTTAAGCTGAATAGTGCGGAAGCTTGTTTTTACCGTGTGAAAAACCGGTTTTATCAATCAGATTTTAAGTCGGTTTTAACCCGGTTGATTGAAGTGTCGGTGATCGGATCGATTGCTTAGTGCGGTGAACTTTAACTTTAGAATATGTATGCAGTTTAAACTTCGGTTGTGTGACTTGTGTAAAAGCGATAAGAAAGTAAGTAAATGCACACAAGAGCGTTTTATAGTGGTTCGGACAAAACCCGTCCCTCGTCCCTCTTCCCTTAACAGGGAACCTTAACCTACTTTTTAACTGCGGGACTTATATCCTTTTCGGGATGGCGAGATGTTTACGAGTTCCCCTCAAGCTTAACCTTTGGACTTATATCCTTTTCCCGGGCGCGGAGATGTTTATCGAGTTCCGCTCTACAGCGTAACCGGCCGGGACTTATATCCTACAAAGAGGATAGCAAGAGATGTTTAATGAGTTCTCACTCTACAAGCGTAACCGGCCGGGACTTATATCCTACAAAGAGGATGGCAAGATGTTTAATGAGTTCTCCGCTTCTGAGACTTGACCTAACTTGCGTTTGGGTAAAGAATGATTGAGGGTTCAAGCGGAAATCTATCACGGTGCTTTAAATAGCCAAAATCTTTAGTGGATAGGATTTCTTGCTAAGAACTATGGGATGAACACTCTAGAATAATCTTGGATGTAGTGTTCTTGTGAGTGGAGATTTTTTGTAGCTTTAAACTCTTTTGCGATGTCTCCGTGTTTTGTTCTTGCGTTTTTTCACTTGTTGAACCTCTTTCTTTAAAATGAAGAAGCGATCCCATTTTATAGACCTCGAAATCAAGAAGCCGTTGGAGAAGCAATTTGAATTCGGGCTATATTAGGTAAAAGTTTGTAGGATATGATTGTGGCGTCTTTGCGATTTTGGCGTGGCCGTCGGCACGATTAAGCGCCGTTTTTTACTGCTTGATGTCGTATCGTATTGTCGACTCTTTTTTGTGCGTGTCGCTTTCTCCTTAGCCCGTGGCGCACAGAAATTTATCCGTTAGGCGATTGATATTCCTTTTGGAGGATTCGTCTTATGCGGTTGTATCTTTTTTTATTGTCACGGTGTGGTGACTTGATCAAATGGCCGGTCGATCTACCATGTTAGTCTTTGGTTGCACATTGTCTTAGCTTCAATATCACGGACTCTCTGAAAGTAGGTCTTGGTCTTTTGATCTTGGTGTGTCTACGAGCCTCGGTGTATTGATCGTCTTGAGTCTTGAGTTTGATCTTTGAGTCTTGAGTTTATCGAGTCTTGAGTTCATCGAGTCTTTAGTGTTATCTGAGTCTTGAGTTCATCTGAGTCTTGATGTTATCGAGTCTTGAGTTCTTTTGAGTCTTGAGTTCTTTTGAGTCTTGATGTCTTCTTGTCTTTTGATCTTGACTTCTTATCTTGATTTGCGCTTAGTCTTGGATCATCGACCTTCTCGGGTCATCGATACTTGACGACCTATCATCTTTGAGTTCCCCCTCAATATGTGACCTATCTTTTACATCGACTATCTATACATTTAATTTGGTCATCTTATTACTGAATCAGCGTCATCGATCGACTAACTTGAGTCATTGGTCCTATTCTAACTTTGTTTTGGAACTTCCATCAAAACTAAATTACATATTTTCAACAATTTCCCTTTTTGATGGAACCAAAACACTTAACAAAACTTGATCGAGAAAAAAAAGAGATACCATGAATGGAAATGTAGATAATGCAAATAGTACATACCTCGGAAGACAATGAGATGAATGTCTTAGAATGCGTGGGATGGAAAGTTTTTATTGAGATAGGTGTGTGCATTGTAGAATATGTGTAAGCGTGCCTATCATCGATTCCAAGTTGTCTTCTTTAGGTGTACTTGAACATTTGCGGTTCTTTGGGGATGCAAACATCTGTACATCCTTTGCATTAGCTTGTCGGCTCATCTTTTCTATGGATTCCTCCTTTTTGGCTAGTCCATAGTAGATGTTCTTGAATTTAACGGGATCTAGCTTGTTGTGCGGGCCTTGAGTGGAAGGAGTAGTTCAAAAGGTGGAGCTTACGGTATCGAGTGACATGATTTTGCCTACGTCATCCTTTATGCGGTAGAAATGCGGATACTTTGTTTCTAACGGTTTGAAATTCATCATCATTTTTTGATCGATCTTGATGAATTGGAATCTTCTCCATGATGTAGGCGTCACATAACCATTCTCCTAATTTGATCCCATTGCGGAAGCAAATCTTTGTGATTTACCTGAGAGGATGCCTTTAACAGTCTTTGGAAGGGCATTTTCTCCCCATGCAATCTCCTCTGCTGCGACTTCGGTCTTCCTCTTCCACTTCCCGGATGTAGACAATGTTCAGCCCCTTTGCCTCTGCTAATAACCGCTTCTTAATTGCGGCCTCTCTTATTCTCTGTCTTGTTTGCTCTTGAACTTGTTAAAGTCATCAACTTTTGGTGGAGAATGTCGGCCTTTTCTCGATCTTCATGATTGCTTTCATCATCTTGCCTTTGCCTTTCTTCCTCCTCGAGTCCTTTCGGGTTCATCTTGTTCTTCTTCTTGACTAATTTCTTAGCGAGTTCAAGGCTCTTGCTTTGATCATCCGACTTCCATTCTTTTACGAGCGGATGAAGAAGTCTTCAATTTTATCGACTCGGTAGTAATCTACGAAGAGTACTTTTACCTTTCGGCGATCTCTTTCTTTGTGTTGCTCCACGGTTTCTTTTATTTCGACAACTAGAGCGGTAGATGGAGTGGTTGCAGCAAGTTAAATCTGATGGTTTTTGGTAGAGATGAAAATTTTACCAAGCGTATGCGAGTCTTTTTGTTCTTCTTCATTCTCTTTTTCTTGAGTCTGTTTTTCTTTATTCTCTTTTCCTTCAGACTCTTTTCCTTCCCCCTTTTTTGGTTGCATCAAAGAGGTTGGACATCTTGCGGTTCAGAGTTGTTAATTGCCGTGATATCTCCTCTCTAATTCCTCGACAATAAGAGGAGTGATATGAACGGTGGCCGAAAGTGCGCAGTGTGTAAAGCGTCGAGAAGCGGTTTCAATTTCTGTCTTGCCTTTTCTGTAGAAACTAGAAAATGTTTCCAACCCATATCCAAGTGATTGTTGGTTTTGTCCAAGGATGCCCAGACACTTTCCAAAAGTACCTGTGTCTGATAGAGCATCTCTGTCTGAACTGAGAGTTTGTCAGACTGGAGCTTGAGCTTCTCAGCAAGAGGGTATACTAGTTGCATTACTTCAGCAAGGATGGCATTGTGCATCCTAGCAGTGTGACTTCGTTCCTTGTCAACTAGCTTTGCTTGCTCATCTTCAAACCGCTTCATCGGATCTGCTTTGTGGTGGCTTTTGAATTTGTCTTCAAATGCGGCTTGGATCCCATTCTGAATCTTCTTAGAATGATGATCTAGGGTATCAGAGCTCATTTTAGTAGTCTGTTCAGATGTTGAAGCCTTGCCAAATTGGGTCTCATCTGCAGCACCCATTCTTGGTTCATCGACAATTCCCTCATGATTTGTAGGAGGTTGAACGGTTTCCTCCCTGTTATCAGTAATTCTGAACCTTTCGTGAATCAGCCATTGGATGTTGTAAATGCGATGCTAATTCAACAACACTTTCAATCCGACATTGTGTAGACATTTCAACTCTAAGTCTACAAAGAAGTCGATCGAGTTGTCATTAGAATCGAAGTTCTTCAATGCTCTTGATCGATATCCCTCGAACACTATCTCTTCTATACATTCTTTGGATGCGGGATGTTGATCTAATTCAGGGCATAGATCCAGCGGATACTCTTTGATCTGTTGCTTCATTATTCTTCTGATGGGGCTCTGGGGCGGTGAAGCAAATCTTTGTTACGGTGTTGAAAGGATTATGAGAGATGGACACATGATCTTCAACTCTCTCGGGTTCTTGGAATTTGGATTGGGGATTGGGATGTTAGTTGTTGGGGTTCGTTTTTCGGCGTGTAGAGGGTGTTGGTTTCTGAGCGGGTTCATTGATTGGTGGTGTGGGAGATTTTTGTTACGAGAGGTGAGGGTGAGGAGAGAAGTTTTTGTGGGGAGAGGGAGGAGGTGATGATTTACGAGGGAGGGTGATGGTGATTTGGAAATGGGCGTTGGCGATCTTGCTCTCTGGAAGATCTTGGTTAGAAGCGAAGAATCGGATGGTGATTCTTCCTCAGATTGCATCCTTATGTCGCCGATGGATTTCTCTCATTACTGCTGCGATCATCTGTTCTTCCGTACTTCTCGATAGTTGGCTCGGAGCAGTTGCTATCTCTTCATCGATCTTTCATGCATCGGATCCTACATTCTGGCGGCTTCTTTGGTAGAACTTGGGCGATTCGGAGGAGGAGATGAGACTCTCTTCGGCGTTCCGTTGAGCATCTGGTTTCTTGGCGAGATCCTTCCTCTTCATCCTCTTCTCTTGAATGGCCTTTCACGCACGCCGGACAATGCGGTTGCCTTATCTTTTCCTTTCTTTTCTCCCTTGGGTTTGGGCACATAAAAGTCGGATCCTCATCGGCTTGTCGGCGGGGACTCATCCTTATCAATATGGCCTTGTGCTTTGCTTGATAAATCTTCGCTCCATTCTCGTTCCATTCATAATTTTGTGGCGGCTTATCGTGAGAATGATAGAATTTTGTGTATGAATGAGCACTTGAAGATAAGCACACCTCATTGCTCTGGGTCATTTCGAACTTCGGAGTCTTTTCTAAGTCTTGCTTTGACCATACCCAACCAATCTATGTACGAAGCCTTCTTGATTATTCTGGCCATCACACTTATCTTGTATGAAGTGACGCATCAAAGGCTGTAAGTTGAGCACATGATCATATACGAGCGATCTCAGAAGAAAGCGCGATACTTTCTTTTTCGGATAGGAGGCTTTGGCGTTCGTCGTGTTCTCCTTGTTTCTTTGGTCTCAACATTTCGGCTTCAAAAACTCCTTTTCTCCTCTGGCGGTTGTGTAGGTCTGCGGATTGATGCTTCCTCGAGTTAGTAGAATATCCTCTGTAGATCGTCATTCGTCACTCGGACTTCCATTCCATGATGGAAGAAATCGGTCGACATCATTGTCTTCATCCCTCTGCAGTTGTAAAAAAACTCGGGGCTTCATGGGTGTGAGCGATGTTACGATGGTAAAGCAATATCGTTTCGATCCACCTGACTCTTAAGCACTCGAAATTTCGGCGATTAGGAATCGAGGTGATGTTGAAAGGCGGCGTACTTTTCATCAATGATGTCTTTCTTCATCGATGCAAAATTGCGATCTACTTTTCCCTTTTCGGTCTTGAAACAAGATGTGCCATTTACGTAAGATATATGATTGATGTTTAGTTTGAGTAAGATATTTTAATAAATTCATCAAACAAAAAAATTGAGCATCAATGTTGCAAATAAAGCGTTTAGATCAAATAAATTACAAAAAATACAACTTGTAAACCTAGGTACCATATAGAATTCTAGATCATGAAAATGATTTAAAACAAGAAATTACCCGATAATTGATTGAAGGATTTTTTAAAATCGAAGTGTAGAATCAAATGATTTGAAGGTAATTCTCGGAGAGTTTTAAACAAATGTGATCTTTTGAATTTTGAGAAGGCGAAGTAGTGGAAGCGGTTTTACGAGAAAAAAAATTTGGATTTTTTGAAAATGAGGAAAACCTTTTTGCACATCTTTCCAAAGTACTCAAGTATCCGTGTTTTGAAATCGATGCATTTGAGATTAGTCGGCTAAAAAGTATTTTGATGTACGGTTGAGAAAAATAGTCTTCTCATTTTTCGGACTCGAAAAATCGTAATAAAAACATTTTGAATACATTTTGAGTCGCATTAAAAAGCTTTTAGGGCGTCGTCATGAATAGTGCAAAATAAATCAATTAAAATAAATAGCGTATAAAGATATTGAGAAAGAGATAAATAAGAGTGCGTGTCGGTGATTGATATTGTAATCAATCGATTACCAGTGATCGATACGGTACTTTGTTGACTTATCGATGTTTTGCCTCATGCATTTCCCAACAATATCTTAAGCTTATCGTCGATTCTTTGCATATAGCCGCGCCCTTATCGATCCTCTTTTCTAAAAAACTTCATCCTTCGGTTTTCTTTATAATCTCGCATTAAAAACTCAACTCGCCAAAACTTTTACCCGAGAGTCAAAAAAGTCGCCTCGATTCCCCAAATCGGTAGCGATTTGACATTCGTAATAATGGCATAGATACGATGTGATTTAATCCTGCAGTTAACTCATCAACCATTAGCGCGTGTTCAAGCGCGTTGTCGATGCAAATTTCTCTTAAGATCTTACGAGAAGATAAAATTTGCATTTACCCTAATTTCCTTCTATAAATAGCACGGGGTGTTAGGCTAACAACACAATCATAAACCATTTCATCTTCTTTAGCATATCCTTCATGCTTTTAGATGAGTTCCTTATTTAGGGTGAAACTTAGGTGGGAACCTTTAGCCCTTTTCTAAAAAACAACTTCTACGATCAACCTGTGTGTTCCTTTCCCTTTTTTCATCATCATCTAAGATTTCACATCGATCAATCTTAAGCTTCTTTACCACCATGGGCCCGGATCTGCTAAAGCAAATGAAGGCACTTCTCCTAACCGTATGCACCTTGTGCGCCTATCGAGATGACGATATTAGCATCAACAGACTTAGTCTAAAACAAAACATGAGTTTGATATACACAATAGTGTATCAAGCTCAATATTTGCATGCGACACAAGTGTCTGTTTGGTCCTTGTGACCAAACCTTTGGCATTGTGACTTATTTAACAGATGGAAGTCCTGTTGATTTTACGTCTGAGGGCTTCCGGCTTGGACATCCTTCAGAGCCTCTCTAGCTCCTCCTTCCGAAGCTTTGAGATTGGCTCAGTATTCTCGAAGCCTCTCTGACGCCTCTTCTAGGTCAGAGGGAAATGAGAGCATCATACCTTGAACTCTCTTTCTCTTTCCCTGCCTTGGGTTGTCTTAGGGCTGATGGTTTATGTATCGACCTCCGGGTCTTCTTGTACTTGTAATACCACTTGAAGATAGATGTAGCATATGTAATCTTGTGATATCACTTGTAACTTGTAAATCTGACCTTCGGGTCTTTATCAATGAAAAACTCTGTTAATCCATTGTTGTGTTGTTTTCTTCTGACTTATGTGATCTATAGCTTTACTCTTGATTTGCTTGTTGACTGCAGCTTTAATCGGCTTATAAAGTAATCTTCAATCGATCGGTTCTTATCGATATATCTTGGCGATCGCCCTTTGTTTGAACGGATCGGCTACCTTTCGACTTTACGTCTGCTCTCTATCGAACTTGATTGGCTCCTCGTATGGTAAATCGATCGGTTGAGATTCCTAACTCAATGATTCCATTTTAACCTTGGTTAGTCTTTTAACCAAGCTGAATCGGAGATCAATCCTTGACCATATCTGGTGCATTTTCTCCAAGATCCGGAAGCCACAGCTCGTTGCATAACTCTGCGAATCGATCTCGACTAGTGGCTTGGTTAAGATATCGACTTTTACGCTTGTTAGTATGGATCTTTTCCATCTGATATTCTTCTTTTCAACATGATCTCACGATAAAATGGTGTCGACATCCACATGCTTGCATCTTGTATGTAGAAACGAGATTAAAGTGATTGCAATACTTATTCTTTGTCGCGAGAATATAGATGCGTTCTTAGCTACGATGTTGTAATCCTCGATTCTTGACTTAGCGAAGCGGTTGGGAACAACGACTTCTCGCTGACCATATATTATGCCTTGATAGTAGATGTCATGGCGATGTGCCTTCTTTGAAAACCAAAGATCGGTTTATTTCGCCCGACATGAACACGAGGTTGACTTCTGTCGATTACGCAACCTCCGTCAATCGAATCGAGAATACCCACTAAGCTCTAGATTGTCATCGATGGGTAAAATAAACCAGGTTTTCGGTCCTTGAGATACTTGAGAATCGCTTAGCTACTTCTAGGTGGCTTTGCATTGGATTTGCTTGAAATATGGCACATACACCTACTACAAAAGTAATATACAGTCCTGCTTGATCGGGTATAGTAGAGATCAATTAGAGCTCTATACTCCTTACGATTCGTTTTCGACCATCTTAAATGCGGATCCATCTTGAATTCGGTCATCATTGGAATTCGGCTTCCTTGCGATGTTGAACTCGAACTTTGCCAGTAGATTCCTTGTGTGCCGCTGGCGAGATGAATATCCCGAACTCTGCTTGACTTGTAATCGAGAAAGTAATTCATCGACCCATCATGGACATCTCGAATTTCCCTTGCATCAACTTCTTTGAACTTCTCGCATAACCTTTTGTTGGGAAATCAAAAGATAATGTCGATCCGCGTAGATCTGAACCATCGAATATCTTCTCCATCTTCTAATGCGAATAAGGTTTTGTCCTTTGTTCCTTTAGTGAACCCGGTTATGTCTGTCGAAGCGAGAGAGTGTATCATACCAAGCTCGAGGAGCTTGTTTGTAATAAAGATCTTTCTTAAGCGGTACACTTGTTTGCCTTTTTTCAAAGCACGAAGGTTGTTCGACATAAACTTCCTCTTCTAGTACCCGTTTAAGAATGCACTCTTTACATCCATCGATACCACGATGAACCCTCGTGGGAAGCATATGCAGCTTGACCCGAATGGCTTCTAGGCGGTATTTGGTGCAAAGGTCTCATCATAATCAATTCTTACGATTGTGAATACCCCTTAGCAACAAGTCTTGCCTTATTCTGGTTATGACATTTTTTCTCATCTCTCTTGTTCTTGAATACCCACTTTGTCCCAATTCGTCTTGATGAGTTAGTACATCACCAATTCCCAAACTTGGTTTCTCTCGGCATTTCGGCTCCTCTGCATGGCTAGAATCGACTTGCGTCTTGTAGAGCTTTCTCTCTTGTAGTTGGTTCCTTCATAGGCAGATAACAACAATATATGGCACTTTCCTGTCGATGTATAGTTTTGACTCTATCGAGATGGGTCTCGAATAATCGATCGGTTGGATGGTGGTAATCCGAGTCATACATTACGATGTCGTTTGTTTGGAGAACATCATCCATATCGATAGTTCATTACTAGTGATTGGGAGTGGTGCGAAATTATGATCCACTTGATAAGAACATGTCTCGGTGATGTTGGACTCATCATGTCTTTGAAATCTGTTCATAGGAACGAAGTTCCCCACGAACGGATGGTTCGGTTGATCTTTATCTCATTATGCTTGAACTTCTTCAGCGGCAGTTGTGCGTACCTTTGGGTACGATTGACTGTTGAATCAGCAAGATCAAGTTACAGGATGTACACTTTTTCGTGTTAAACTTCTTTCTCCTTGATACTTTTGATCCATTTTTGCGTGTCGAGTAGCAGTTGATCTGATGCGGACTTGTTACGGCGACTTTCTCTTGTTCAGAGGATGTCTCATCAAAGACCACATGGGGTGTTTCTTCCACAACTAGAGTTTCGTTTTGTTGTAAACTCGAAAAGCCTTCTTTGGATGAGGAATATCTAGAATATACCCTCATCGACTTGGCCTCAAAAGTCTTCAATGACTTTTCCCATTGTTGAGAATGAAATATTTGCACCCAAAAAACATGGAAGTATGAAACACGAGGTTTCTGTCTTTCCCGAGTTCATAAGGTGTTTTGAAGTGAGTCTTAGTCGGAGAACATCATTACGAGTATGACATCTTTGTGTTTATTATACCTTGAGAAAGCGGCTTGGTGTGGCATGTTAAATTTAACATAGTGCGAGCAGCTTCCTTGAGAGTTATGTTTCTCCGTTCTGCTACTCCATTTTGTTGTGGCGTTCTTGCAGCTGACGTTTCATGTTGTATACCAAACTCAGTGCAAAAATCAGTAATAAAGGAATTCAGGAACTCTGTACCTTTATCGTCGATCTTTACTATCTTAACACCCTTCTCATTTTGTAGCTTTTTTATTGATTCGGGTATCTTAGTCGTTGTCTCGTTCTTCTTGTATAAGAATACAACCCAAGTAAACTTGGAATAATCATCCACGATTACAAGAGTATATTTCGTCCTTTGAGGTATTTGGTATGGCGGTCGAATAGATCCATATGGGGCGATTTGCAATACTCTCTTTGGATCTTTGGTCTGGTATTCCCTTGAATGAGGCTTTAACTTGTTTTCCCGCCGACATGCGGCACATGTCGATCTTTGGAGAATATCTCATTAGGAAGTCCATCAACCAAAGACATCTAGCGATCTTGTTAAGAGTCTTGAAGTTGAGATGACTCAATCTTTTGTGCGAGCCAAATTGCCACTTTTAGAACTCTTAACAACTAAGCATGTATTCTTGGGGCAATTGTTCCAATCTTCTATGTAGATCGTGCCTTTCCTTGAACCGATTAGCAAGATTTGTTGAGTGACTCGATTCCTTCGTACCTTGTCTTTTAAAGAACTCAACTTCATTTGAATCCGTTGTCGCGAAATTGTAATCTTGGTAGTAGATTGTGCTTCAATCCTTAGACATCTGAGACTCGAGTTACTTGTACATCATCATTCTCTAAGGTTACGAATCCCTTGGTAAAACCAAAGTTGTCATCAAGAAGAGTACATGTGGGCCTTCTTGTTCTTTGTAAGATCTAAGGAGATGTTTGCTTCTGTCATGTGCCTTGAGCATCCACTATCGATGTACCCGGATAGTTGCTTGTGCACCTCCTTTGTTGGCGAGTCCCCGCGAACATATAATCAAATCGGGCTTTAGGTACCCCTTTGGAATTGGGTCTGGGGGGTTAGTGGTGGATTTAGGGATCCACACAAATAGAAACTTCTATGAAAATCCGAAAAATTAGAAGGTGCGATTTGTCTCCCATACATATCAACATAATCATCGTCTCTTTATATCTTTACGATTAGTATGATTATTAGTGTGAGCCTTGGATGACTTAGAAGACTTGGGATTTTTCTTTATATTTTGTCTTCTTTTAATCGATTGTGGCTCGGTGCGATAATACTAGATCTCGATTATAAGGGTAGGTACAATTTGCTACCATCAAAAGATTCATATCTTTTTGGCATAGGTGGTCTTTTGCGGTTTACCTATAGCTTGCTTATTAGGCGGTGATCTTGATTGGGTCTCAGATTAGATTTCCTTCTCATGGGTTGTCTCTTACGATACCTAATCTTTGTCGAGTTGAGGTCTCTTGAAAAAGCGGGTTCTTTCGTTGATTCCTCGGTTGATGCTTTATCGGTTGGGGTCCATTTACATTTCCTTTTGATTAAGCACTGCCTTACTTGCTCAACAGTCTTTTTCCTTATTAGATACAATTTTAGCTTTTAGTGTATCTTTGTCGGACACTTCGTTTGATTACACCCCTTCTAAAGTGAATCAAGCGGGGCTTTTGAGGATGTAGAATGGTTCTCATACCCAATTCCCTTCTTGTTAGTCGGCGTTAGAAAATAGGTGTTCATTTCTTGAGCGGTTTTTAGATGATTTTGTGAAAACCTCTATTTTCTTGGAGACTATCCTTAGTAGATTTAAGACTCTCGTGTAGTCGGAATAGCTCATCAAATTTAGCTTGAAGGATTTTGAAATCATCGACTTCTTTGTTTGTTGATTGCTAGGTGATCTTTGATCTGTTTCTCTGATCGGAAGATTTAACCTTGAGCGTTAAGTTCCTCGGTTACCTTACGGCGGTTTGGAAGATTTCGATTCATTAGCTTTCTTGAGGCGTTCTCTTTAATGGTGATTATTTTGATCCTTAGCTTGTCATTTAGAAACTTCCACTATTGTATAAGTGTCTCTTTTTGAGAGAGATCATCAAGCAATTGCTTTCGAGTAGAGCTGCAAGTCAATCTCTCCGGCCGGTGTCTAATAATAGCGGTGTGGAATTTGAAAAAAAGCAGAAGGTTTGGAGGTTACCTAAGATTGGTCCTCCTTGGCCATTAGGCAGACTTCATCGTCATCTGAAGAGAATATCAGATCTTCATGCTCGTGGAAGTCAACTTGTGCCTTATCGGGCGAAGTCTTCTCTGAGATAGTACCGAGAGTCCTCGGAAAGGCGGAGATATGAATCATCAATTCGGATGTGTCGACTACCGGGGCTTTCTATCTACGGCGTTGCTCTCTTTTGTTCCGTTTCTCTTCTCTTTCTCGGGAGTCGGTCGAGGCGGTCGGTCTTTGTAGTGACTTGGTTTCTCGCAGTTGAAGCATGATCCTCGATCTACGGAACTTCCTCTACCAGGTGAGTCACTTCGTCTGTAGGATCTGTCAGGTGACTTCCCTTTCTGATAGTAATCAGAACTTCTTATGTCAGATATGTTATCTCTTCTCTCATCTGTTAGATCATCTCTTTTCTTTTCTTCTCTGTGATCTCTTTGATCATCAGATCTGGTTCTTTCTCGTGATCTGTCAGTTGGCCTCCTGTTTCTTTGATAGTCAAAGTAGAATCTCCGATACTTACCAAGCTGAGTATTTGTTCTTTCAAGTTTCTTGGTAGCGGAAGCGATCTGATACCTTGACTTATGATGTTTCAACGAGGTTCGGTGGCCTTCGATCTCTTCTTTGGTTGCTTTAAATCTGGTGATTTAGGCGTTGAGGCGGTGGGCATCTCGTCTTCATCTACTTGTCCTCTTTCGATTAAATCGAACTCGTGAGCTTTAAGGCTTAGGAACAAGCTGCTTGGCTTCATTTTTGAAATGTCTTGGCAATCCTTGATTACCGTGACTTTCATGTCTCATTTCTTGGTGAGAGACCTTAAGATCTTGTAGTTGATATCTTTGTCTGACATCTCTCTACCAAGTTCTCGTAGCTTATTGACTGGCATGGTGATCCTCCCATCGAGCTCGTTGATGGTCTCGTTGGGCAACATCTTTAACTTTTCGAACTTCACCGATTCAAACATGGTAATTTGTCTTTGATCTAATCATTTCCTTGGGCAGATCTCGGCAAAGTATCACATTGCTTTTGCGGTTTTGAGATACTTTATCTTCTCTTTGGTGACTTTATCCCTTGTCTTCATGATTATATGCCTAGCGATTATGTCAGAGTGAACGAACTTTCTTTCCTCTGCATCCATCAAAAGTTGGGCTTTTTTCGCACAAGACTTCCGTGGCAAAATCTGGATCTCCTCCATTCTTTGGGTTGTCGTGGTATATGATGATGGGTCCTCGTTCGATGACTTCCATCATTACGCGCTTATCGATCCTAGATGGTTGCACATATATATAGCCCAATCTGCATACTCATCAATTGAAAATTTAGGCAAATCATGATACATACGGAGGTATTATCCATCTTTGAGTGATTTTTGAAAGCGAATGAGTTTTTAAAAGCGGTTTTTCAAGATCTGTTCAAATGACCACAAAGATCCTTCCTCAAGAATCGATGATACTCAAAGCCCGATTAGTGCGTAGAACCCTTTGCTCGATACCACTTGTAGGTCGAGCGGGTTTTGTGAGAATGGAAGTCTAGAGGGGAGGGTGAATAGACTTCAAAACTTTTTTGTGCGGATCGGTGTGAAGCTGCAGATTACCCGTCAGTGCTAGTGTATCGATTTAGGCGATGTTCAATCTTCTTGAGTGCTAAGGCGGATCAATTTGATATCTGTCGGTTTAATTTGAATGGTGCGGAAGCTGTTTTTTTACCCGTGTGAAAAACCGGTTTTATCAATCGATTTTTTAAGTCGATTTTTAACGGTTGGTGAAGTGAATGATCGGATCGATTGCTTGGTGCGGTGAACTTTAACTTTAGAATATGTATGCGATTTAAGCTTCGGTTGTGTGACTTGTGTAAAGCGATAAAAGCAAGTAAATGCACACAAGGCGTTTTATAGTGGTTCGGACAAAACCGATCCCTCGTCCCTCTTCCCTTAACGAGGGAACCTTAACCTACTTTAAACTGCGGGACTTATATCCTTTTAGGATGGCGAGATGTTTACGAGATGTTAACCTCACGGGACTTATATCCTTTTCGGGATCGAAGATGTTTATCGAGTTCGCTAACGTAACGGTGGGACTTATATCCTACAAAGAGGATGGCGAGATGTTTAATGAGTTCTCACTCTACAAGCGTAACCGGTGGGACTTATATCCTACAAAGAGGATAGCGAGATGTTTAATGAGTTCTCACTCTGCTGGACATGACCTAACTTGCGTTTGGGTAAAGAATGATTGAGGGTTCAAGCTGGAAATCTATTACGGTGCTTTAGATAGCCAAAATGTTAGTGGATAGGATTTCTTGCTAGAACTATGGGATGAACACTCTAAGAATAATCTTGAGATGTAGTGTTCTTGTGGTGGAATTTGTTGTAGCTTTAGCTTCTTTTTTGCGATGTCTCCGTGTTTGTTCTTGCGTTTTTCACTTGTTGAACCTCTTTCTTCAAAATGAAGAAACGATCCCATTTTATAGACCTCGAAATCAAGAAGCGGTTGGAAGCAATTTGAATTTCGGGCTATATTAGGTGGTTGTAGGATATGATTGTGACGTCTTTGCGATTTTTGGCGTGGCCGTCGGCATGATTAATGTCATTTTTATCTGCGGCGTCGTATCCGTATTATCGGCTCTTTTTGTGCGTGTCGCTTTCTCGCTTAGCCCATGGCGACTTTTAGAAATTTATCCGTTAGGCGATTGATATTCCTTTTGGAAGGATTCGTCTTATGCGGTGTATCTTTTTTGATTGTCACGGTGTGGTGACTTGATTAAATGGTGATCGATCTACCATGTTGAGTCTTTGGTTGCACATTGTCTTAGCTTCAATATATGAAGACTACTGCTTTGAAAGTAGGTCTTGGTCTTTTGATCTTGGTGTCTCTACGAGCCTCGGTGTATTGATCGTCTTTGAGTCTTGAGGTTTGATCTTTGAGTCTTGAGGTTTATCACGAGTCTTGAGGTTCATCTTGAGTCTTGAGTTCATCGAGTCTTGATGTTATCTGAGTCTTGAGTTCATCGAGTCTTGAGTTCTTCGAGTCTTGGTGTCTTCTTGTCTTCTTTGATCTTGACTTCTTATCTTACGATTTGCGCTTAGTCTTCAGATCATCTGACCTTCTCTGGGTCATCTGATACTTCGACCTGACCTATACATACTGAGTTCCCCCTCAATATGTGACCTATCTTTTACATCAGCTATCTATACATTTAAATTTGGTCATCTTATTCGAATCAGCGTCATCGATCATTTATGAATCATTTGGTCCTGTCTAACTTTGTTTTGGAACTTCCATCAAAACTAAATTACATATTTCCCAACACTTGTGCTTTATTTAATTTGTTTAAATGTGTTTGCATGAGAGTTGCCCAATGAAAAATCTCACCTTCAAAAATTACTAAGTATGTTTAAATAATTAATTGATAATTTTATTCCGGAAAATAAAATTAAATTAATTTTGACCTCCATGATTTATTTATTTGTGAATTCTTTTGGAGTAATTCCCCCCACGGGACGGTCAAAAGCTAGATTTCACATGAATGAATTCCAAAGGGATGATTGTGGATTATTACTAGTGGCGACGATGACCCTCCCCATGAGGCTCGTTCAAAGTGAAATAATGATTCTGTATTTAATCATGGTTATTACTTAGGTATAAAATTGATATGCATATACTTCCCGAAGTCCTGTCAATTTTATATTGGTCAAGTAGAACCAACTATTAATGTCTGGATATTAAAGGTTTAATAATTGTTCTTGTTTGTAACTTCTTGAATGTGTTTAAATAATGACCCACTTGCGTGGCTTATTTAAATTGTTTTGAGAAGTTTGGATCGATGCATGTTCATATTTTTTTGAGATTTTAATATGATGCATGTGATCGAATTTTGTGATATATTTGTCTTATGCATATTATTGTTTATTTGATGTTCATCAACCTTTTAATCCACTATTCAATATACTTAAAGACGTTTTGAAAACCGTTGATTGGAACATAAACTTACTATTTTCCTCTTGCACAAAGCCGAAGCGGGTTCTCAACACCTAAACCGAAAAAGCGAAAAGATGTTGACTAAAGCGGTTAAGAAAAGAGTATCACCGTTCAGCCGAAATGGCAAAGAGTACCATCTTGGCCCATGTCGGATGTTACAAAAATGGATTGGATGTTTCAACATCGAGCCGTGTTGCTCGTCGAGGATCACCATGAGGGACTTCTCTATATGAAAATGGTGGAGGAACATAAAGGGAACACGTTCTCGGATGATGGCTCACCTTAATAAACTTGAGGTACTTGGCGTTGAATCGACGCCGAGACCCAAATCGATTTAGTGCTCTCCTCTCTGCGAGAAAAAGTTTTGAGCGATTCGAAATTTGAACTACGGATGAATAATCGAAGTTCTCGATGCGATCTATTACAAGCTTTAGTCTCGGCGAGAGGCGATATTAGAACAAAAAGAGCCAAGCCTTGGTGGCAAATGGACCTTCTTCTTCTTCTAGGCCAAGGGTGGTAGAACACGAAAAAAGGACAAAAGCCACAAGCAAGTGAACTCAAGTGTTGCCAATGGCAAAGAAAAGGTGAAGAAGGGTAGAAGCGGTGAGTAAGCCGACTAAGGGAAGTGCTTCAACTGCAGTGAAATGGGACATTGGAGGTCATCATGTTCCAAACCTAAAAGGAATGGAAAGAAAGGTAATTCTCAGGCACTAGTTATTTGAAACTTGCTTAGCGGCGTATGCCTCCCATTTATGGGTAGTGGATCTGAGGTCCTTGATCATGTTTGTTTCACTTTACGGGGGTTCAAGCGGACGGCAACTTAGTGAGTGAGATCCTCATCACATTTGGGCAATCTTCTGAGTGGCGGTGAAGCGATGGGGAAGTGCACATGTCTTTTGAAAAGCGAGTTTTAATTTTAAGAGATGTTCTTTACGTTCGATTTTTAGAAAGAATTTAATTTCGGTTTCTAAACTTTTTCTTGATGGATATTCGGTTACTTTTAATAAAGTTGTTACCATTTCTCTTTTTTGATAAATTTATCGTCATGGAGCGTTGTCGAATAATCTCTATACAATTAGCTGTGCACACCACTCACGAAATGCATCTATAACACATCAAACTATTTTTAAAAAAGCGTTCATCGGATGTGAGCGAGACACTTCTATGGCATCTAAGATTGGGACATATAAATCGAAAGAGGATCGAAAGGTTGGTGAAAGGCGGTTCCTTTGGAGTTTCTCCAAGTTGAACCAATTCAACTGCGAATCATGTTTGGAGGGTAAAATGACCAAGAGGGCATTTGGAGCCAAGAGAATAGAGCCAAAGAAGTGTTAGAAATCGTTCCACACAGATGTATGTGGTCAATGTCAACCAAAGCAAAGAGGAGGTTATGAGTATTTCGTCACTTTTTGATGATTACTCAAAATGCAGTTATATTTTCCTTATGAAGCATAAATCGAGACTTTTGAGAAATTCAAAGAATTTAAGGCTCAAGCGAGAAGAGAATCATAGGAAAAAGCGTGTCAAATCTCTACGATCCGATCGTGGAGGTGAATACCTCGGCGATGAGTTTTTGAACTACTTATCGATGAGGGGATTGCATTCATTTAAGCTGCACCGGAACCCCCAACAAAAGCGGGGTTGCGAAAAAAAAACGAACTCTTTTGGAAATGGTTAGATCTATGATGAGTTATGCGGATCTTCCCAAGTCGTTAAAGGGTCATGCCTTGAAGCAATGACCTACATTACGAACTTGGTGCCATCAAATCGGTTCCCAAAACTCCCAAAAGAATTGTGGGCCGGGCATGACCCGATCTGAATTTCTGTCATGAAGATTTGGGGGTGTCCGGCCCCTCGTGTTGGACAAGGAAGCCGTAAATTGGATCCTCGATCGAGAATTAAGGTTGTTTGTGGGATACGAGGGAACCAAAGGGTGCATGTTCTATGGTCGAAGATCAAAAGGTGGTAATAAGCACCCACTTTAGATTTTGGAAGAAAGATTATATGAGCGAAAGAAGACCAGTGAGATTACCTTAAATGAGCTAAGGGGCTAACCTCAATGCCAATTGTACAAGATGACATACCAAATGACACACTTACACAAGCTGGAACCTCGTCGTAGTGGGAGGGTTGTGAAAAAACGACCGAGAGATTCATGGGAATAGGAGAGTCCTCGGACTTGATTCGGACAAAGGCGAATCGAGACCCGTGGACATATGGTGAGGCAATCCAAGACAAGGATCTGATTCTTGGCAAACAACAATGAAAGCCAAAATGGGTTCTATGTATCATAACGAGTGTGGGAGCTAGTCGAACCATTTAATGGGGTCAAACCCATTGGTTGCAAGTGGGTGTATAAGAAAAAAAAGAGGGCCAGGAAGGGAAGGTGGAAACCTTCAAAGCAAGACTAAATGGCGAAAGGTTATACTCGAAAAGAAGGAATCAATTATGAGGAAACTTTTAGCGCGTAGATCTTTCTCAAGTCCATCCAAATTCTCTTATCGATTCTTTGCACATCTCGACTTTGAAATCGGCAAATGAATGTCAAAGGCGGCTTTCCTTAACGGAAGTCTTGATGAAGAGATCTATATGCAACAACCCCGAGGCTTCATTGAAAAAGGCCAAGAACACCTAGTTTTTTGAAGTCATTTCCCGGACTGAAAAGCAGGCATCGAGCTTGGAACCAATGTTTTGATCATGTTATAAAGTCTTATGGGTTTGATAAAAATGAGTTCGAAAGTTGTATGTACAAAAAGCGTGTCGGAGCTGCATTGGTAATCTTAGTACTATATGTAGGCGACATTACGATCATCGAGGAACGATGTAAAGGTGTTATCGGATGTAAGGGCATGGCTTTCAAAAGCGGTTTGATATGAAGGACTTAGGGAAGCCCCACACATCCTTGGGATCAAGATCACTTTCGAGATCGTAGAAAAGGATGATAGGCTTATCTCATAAGCTTCATACATAGACAACTTTGTCTTGAAAGCGATTGACATCATGCGAGGATTCGAAAGGCCGTACCATTCATACATGGAATCCATCTATCGAGAAAATGTGCCCTAAGACACAAAAGGAGATAGATGACATGAAAGGCATTCCATATGCTTAATTTGTCGGAAGCCTTATGTATGCAATCTTTGTGTCACGAGATCGGATCTCCTTTATCGTTGGCATGGTGGCAAGATATCAAAGTAACGGGGAAAGAACATTGAATGGCGATTAAAAACATTACGAAGTATCTGAAAAGAACTCGGGATAGAATGTTAATTTATCGATCGGATAGTCTAATCCCCATCGGCTACGGACTCGGATTTCCAATCGGACATAGACTCGGAAAATCTACCTCCCGGTAGTGTGTTTTGCATGGGGAGGAGCCATGACATGGAGAAGCGTCAGCGAAATCGTCGCCAAATTCTACCATGGAAGCCGAATCGTGGCTAACTGCGAAGCGTGAAAAAAGCGGTTTGGCTCAAGAACTTCCTAGTGGACTTGAATGTAGTTAAAATTTGCCCGTGAGAATCCGCATTTTATTGTGACAATCTTGGGAGCATTTTGCAAATTCAAGGAACGAGAGCCCACAAAAGCCGGCAAACACATTGAAAGGAAATACCATCTTATCGAGATATCGTTAAGAGGAGATATAGATGAAAGCGCGCGAAGACAACCCTAGCGAGATCCATTCACAAAAAGTGCGCCTCTGAATACATTCGAGAGACATGTGGAAGGAATGGGTGTCAAGACCGTTGCTAATTTGCTTTGAGTATAAGTGGGAGAAATTATTAGGTTCGTGTAGGTGACATTAGATGTCACGTATTAGAAACTACGAGACATGTTGTAGTATACTTAAGCGGACTTTGAGTATAAGTGGGAGATTGTTGGGATTATACTAGAAAGTATGCTTTTACTTTGTATAATCAAAAAGCTGAATTTGGGACTTATTTCTTTGAAATAAATTGTTTATCAGCGATGCTTTAAATATCATCGAATGTTACATATATTTCTTTGCATAATTTGTTCAATAAATAGTATGTGTTACATTGTAGTTAATTTAGTGATACGGATCACGAAGATTAAATTAACAATCCTTGTAACTAAAAGTACACCATTCACGACCTAGATGGAAATGAACAATCCATCGTGAAAGGTTGAAGTGTAAAGGCTCGAGATTGGCTTGTCTTGACCAAGAGATTACACTAGTGCATGGTGATGCCTTTGAATAGGACCTCTGAGGAGGACAAATTCTTGAGCGCACAAGGAAGAATTAGACCTCAGTGGTTCGTTATTTCTTAATCTTCGTTCCTTAAATAGGATCACGTGTGGTTGGTAACTATTGCTTTGACTTATCATGGTTAGAGAATCAACGAGATTCAATACTTTTTATCTTGGGCAATATTATTGGTCACATCGATTGCTAAGATTTATCTGAAGAAATCGTGTGCAAAATCGCTTTGTTCGGTTTCCCCCCTTGGGAGGTTCATAAACTTTATCATACCAAATCTTGCAAGTGGAACTAGTTTCCGGTATGGATAATAATGTTGAACCGTTCCTTAACCAAGGACAAAAGATATTAATTAATGGAAAGCTATTTCAGTGGCTTGAATTAATTAATGGGCTAGATAATCTTAAACACGGGAAATAATAAGCTGGGAGCCATATTGGTTTGTAATATGGGTTAAGATGGATAGTGCAATATTAATTATGTAGTGGGATTAATTAATATTTATGGGCTTGAATAATATTGTGGCTCAATATTGATAATTCAAGATCCATTGGAAGGTCAATCTTAATTCTCTAAAAGGCCCCCAAGTAGCCCAACATAAAGTCCAATAACTGAAAAAGGTGTTTAAAATAAAATAAATTTGTTGCTTATTTTTTCCTCATAATTTTCGAAATTTATGGATAAAAGGGGAGAAAGATTTTCTTTGAATTTTGTTATGGAATGAAGATATGTATTCTTGGAATACAAGATGTTGGGATATTTTAGTTTTGATGAATTATGCAAAACATTATCAACTTGTGTTTTTTGAAGCTAATCTCTGGATAACAAGTTGAGGAAGCGAAGAACAAATTGAGGGGGAACTCACGAAATCGAGACAAAGATGATCGAGATCGGCGAAATTTTGCTTGAGCAGGAATCCGTCGAGATCGAATAATCAGAAAAGTTTTCGAGTCAGTGATGAAATTTTGAGCAAAATAAGAAGAAAAAAGATAAGCTAAGCCGGTGATCGGAAGAATCGGAATGTCAAAAAAGATCGGATGACCCGGAGGCCCGGCTGATCGAAGACCGGATCGGATGACGGATGGCTTTGATCGAAGACCGGATCGGATGACAAGATGGCCAGATCAAAGAGGAGGTTGCAGTTTAGAAGAGGGAGCGAGATGAGACCGATCGAGATCGAATGTGATCGAATTAGATATGAAGATGAGCGGATGATCAAGATCGGGCGTGATTGAGATCGATGTGCTAACTTTGATATGCTAACGATATGCTAACTTTGATGTACTGTCGATGCGGATAAAGGCGATATGATGACTGATCTTTATCTTGATCGATCATATGAAGTGATCGGATCGACGAAGAAATCGGATGTCGAAAAAATCTGCGTAATACGGATCGGGTAGAAGTAAAGTCATGTTCCTTCGAGAATCAAAGCGCTCTTGATGATCAGTGCCTACTGAGCGCAAGTGACGCGAAGGTCGGGACGTCTGAATTCGTAGACTGAACTTCGGTCGACTTCGTGGCCGATACTGTCGAGACAAGGTCCGCCGAAAAGAAGTCCGAATCAAGAATCCACGAGTCAAGGAAGCCCTGAGTTGAAGAAGCCGAGGGATCAAATAAACTGGAGACTCGGAAGATCTGAAGAATATAATAGTTAGATTCAAATTGACGAGGACCAATGAGAGGAAGACAACCCGGCTGAAAAAGGCTGCGAAGCTCTGAATAGTATGGATTTGAATGTGACTTTTTGGCGGTAACATTCAAATCCACACTATAAATCTGATTCTTCCTTCATTTAAGGGTGTGGAAGTGTGTGAAAAACACCATTGAAGCTCTCTGAGCCAAATCATCTAGCCTTTCCACCATAGAACAGAGCTAGAAATACGAATATACTCAAAAGTGTTCTACCCTAGATCTAAGCATAAATGTCATATCCTAGCTTAGAGATTTTTCCCAACCTTAGCATTGAGACTAAAAACAAATGTAAGGAAAATCTCACCCTAGTTGGAAACCAAACAATCTTATACCCAAACCCAAGAGTTGGTTAAGTTTTGTAGGTGAGTGTGAACTTCGGTAAACATCTAGCAATCCCGAAAGGGAGGGTAGGCAATCCAGTGGAGGGTGATAAGTCCGTTGGGTGTGAACTCATTAAACATCTGTGTAGGCGATCAGTGGAGGGTGATAAGTCCCGTTGGAAGGAATTTCCCTAGGAACAGGGAGAGTGGATGTAGGAGCTTGAGTCTCCGAACCACTATACTTTGTTGTGTTCTTTACTGCTTTATGTTCTTACTTGCCATATGCATTTGATTATAAGCAAAACACACACATCGTTCTTAAAAGCAAAAAATCTGGAATCACTCTGCCCTCATCCCTGTTTTATATGCATTGAATGAAATGTTTGCTTCCGCACGCGCAAAATGGGTTTTTAACCGGGACCTCACACAAGATTATCTCATTAAATTCAAGAAATCTCCCACTTGGTTATCCATATAGCAATTTTCGAAAATCTTAAAATATAAAGGGCAAGAAAGATTTTCTTGATTTTCTTGAAAAGATATGTATTTCTTGAAATACAAGAATATCTTATAAATTCAAGAAGATCCAAATCTTGGATTCTTGTTCCCTATATTTTTCGAAATTTCCATAACAAAGAGGAGGTGAGATTTTGTGGAATATTATAATTATGGGAAAAAGAATATAGGAGATATATTCAAGATTTCTTGGAGATCAAGAAAATATTTTCCCACATTGTTTTTTCCCTAAAAATTCGACCACCACTCCTCTATAAATAGGGGATGAGTGTTTCATTCCCAAGTACAATTCCATGTGCTAGAAAAATTAGCAAATCCACAAAGGTGGTGCAACAAAGTTTATTTTCCTTTTGTTAATTGTTCGCAAGCGTCCTACCACCGGATTGTCGAGCAAGGATTAAGGGAATACTTGGGAAGGTTCTTTTGGTGTGTTTAATCAACGAGGCCATTATCATTCCATGAGGTACGTTCACATGAACTCGTAGAAATTCCGCATGCGTAGGATTTACGTGAATTGATTATATGCATGATTTGTTGTTGAATTATTATTTGAATTAATATAGGATTAATTCATGCTAGTAATAATTATAAGAATTAAATTTGTATTTAAATATTTATCCCGAATAGATCCATGCAACTTATTCCCCAACAATATATAGACAAGGGGGTGGTCGAATTTTTAGGGCTTTATTTCCCTATGGGAGATTTCCTTGTATCTTCTCAAGATACAATCTTGAATATATCAAATATATTCGATATCCCATAAATAATTAAATCCCAACAAAAATATCCCTTATTTATATATATAAATTTTTGAAAATCCAATATAGGGAAGAAATATAATCTTTGACTTTTTCCATAAAATCTTTCCAAGAAAATCTTTTCTCTCTCTTCCTCATATTTTTTGAAAAATATCATGAAAAATTAGTAACACATAATTGTCTGTATAATAACACATACTTGTCTATATAGTACATAGTCTGGAGCGAATTTTTTAGTTTTATCTTTGCGCGAACTTTTAGGAAATATTCGCTTGACCCGATTCGACCCCCGCATGATCCGCGAATTTCCATCTTCTTTCAATTTTAACTAATATTTCACAATTAAATACTCCCTCTGTCCCATAATAACGTGCACGTTTACTGTTTTCACGTGTTTTAGCGAGCGAGTTTTTTATTAGTATTTAAAATGATAAAGTGTTTTTTAAAGATGCATATAATAGAAGAGAGGTAGATTTATCAGTTATCACACCCCTCCTTAAAATACACTTTATCATTTCAAACACTAATAAACAACTCGCTCACAAAAACTCGATAATAAAGTTAGCGCACACGTTATTTTGGGACGGAGGTAGTATTTCTTAAGAAAGCCCCTCTATATATAAAATAGCAAAAAAATAAGGGAATGTATTAGGTGTTGTACAGGAACTATTGGATCACACACGCACACACACACACACCCGCACGGGCGTGTGTGATCCAATGGTGGAGAAGGTGCACAACACCCTCCTGTATAACACTTGATATGTTCCCAAAAAATAATGGGTTTTACACCACAAAATTTTAAAATTTCAGACCGACTGTCGAATCAATGACTCAGTCATTCATGTGTACCATGTGCATACTGTTTTAAAGAAATTGGTCATTGATTCGACATATTGAATTGTTATACAAAAATTAAATGACTCGAATATCTATTTTATGAATGGTTTCATGTGAACTGGGTGCATAGTGTTTTTAGAAACTTGCAATTTGTTTGCACTAAATTTGTGACTTATTCTGTTTTGAAGCGTCAATCTGTATTTATAAAATATAGTTTCATGTTGTATTATAGCAAATCAAAATTTGAAAGACAACAAATTACAAGTTCTTAAAATATACTAAGAAATGCACTGTGCAACTGGTGTGTACAAGATCTAACTTTATTATATATATAAATATACACATACACACATTATGAAATTTAAATATATAAATTGTATTATATCTAGCTAGAATATTCTAATTTATTCTTTTATTGTAGATAAAAATACAAAATTTCATAGGGTTGCAAATGGGCGGAATAAAAGAAACCATGTTGAGAGGATAATGGATGAGCACGGGGTGACACATACAGATGAGGATGATATTCAAAAGGTCTTTGTGGGGTACTTTTCGGGGTTGTTTGAGGCGAAGGGTAATTTGGATATGGGAGAGGCGCTGGAAGTTGTGGAATGCAAAGTTACAGATGATATGCCGAGGATGTTATCCTAGCTGTTTCCTTTGTTCTCAGCGTCTATTCCTGAGACCGTTGTAAACTCTGTGGATACCAATCTTTCCGGTATTTGATCTATATATTTTACTTTCCTGTAAAAAAAAAAAAAAAAACTCTTTGATTGAAGCTTTTTTTTTATAACTAATTATTCGTGTACATAATTAGTGGAAATAAAAACATCCCTTAATGAAGGTAATTGACCAAATTCAATTATATGATGTCAATCAGTTAATGGCCTCGTTCACCGTCAAACTTTCCATTTCTTGGTTCTCTCCTCAAATATATTTTTTGTGGTTCACAATCATTTTTTGTCCCAATTTTTTTTTAAACTGCAGCGAAAAAAAAAAAAAAACTGCAGCGAAATTGCGGAGAATTAATTTTTCTAAATTCTCCTACTACCGAATTTTCATGGCTTCTACCTCCTCGAATCCGACGGCTGAAAATCCCCATCGAGAGCCAAATTAATCTTATCATCATGAAATTATATCCACCAACTACCTTTTATGAAAAACTAGAAACGTGACTTGGCATTTGGCAATGGCAATGGAAAGTATGAAACATGTCTTGATTCAAATAATTGGGATGAAATCGTTGGATTTTTTTTTTTAAATATTAAAAAAATGGGTTATTATCCGGTTTACTGGTTTATCGATTCAACCAGATTTTTAAACGGTTCAAACCGATTTAATTATAACTCGTATGTTATTACGGTACGGTCAGGTTAAACCGATTGGACCGATCGGTTCGGTTCGGATTCAAAAACATTGATTTCATACTCCTTTTGTCCAAAAGAAATGGTACCTTTTTTTTTTCTTTCCAAAATTATAGTCTATTTTCTTATTAAAAGTCATCAGTAAATTATTTAAAAGGCAAACTCTAGAGTGCTATGAAACTTGTTTTAATTCATGGGTTAAATAATCCAAGTTAAATAATCCAAGTTCATAGTATGAAACTTGTTAATGGGAGATCAACTCTATTTAAAAACTCCTATAATGTAAATTTCAAAGACGAAAACTTATGTACACCTAAGTTCAACATAAAATCTTATTCTTCAATATTTTTTTTCTTTTTGATGGGTTTATTCTTCAATATTAATGTTATGTATATGCATTATCATTGTTATGTATTAACTCTATCGTTGTTATCCATTTCATATCCTCTATATTACTACTTGAGAGTTTTTTCTGCTGACGTGTCACATCCTCTTTCATTTTGTTGATGTGTTGCATTATTAGAAGACCCTCTGTGATTATAATTTCATTTATTCCACGTATTTAAAGTAGTGAAACACATAAGTGGGATAAGAGGTCCATTCTGATTATACAATCAAGATCACCTGTTCCTTATTAGTGGTTCATCTTATGGTTAATTACCTACTCCCTTCGTTTCATATTGCTTTTCTGTTTTGGACTTAAATTTTATTTAAAGTGATTATCGGTTTTGCTATTTTTTCAAAATTATTTCTAATTTACCTCTTTTTTTTTCCTTTTTTGTAGAAAATATATTTTTCCTCAAACATCCGCGCTCCTCCCTTTTCTTTTTATTGGAGGGTAATCTGTGAAAATTTTACATTTCTTAAATTTAACCAAAATTTCAAAAGTGATAAACAATATGTAAAAGCAATAAAGTTTTTTCCTGATACATGATATATGACCTGAATCCTAAATTATGATTTCATTTATTACATGTGAAACACATAAATTGAATAGGGGATCCGTTTTGATTTTACAATTAAGATCACATCCTCATTTTTTTTTTGAAAGATAAAAGATGAGGATGACATCCTCCATTTTAGTACTTCATCTTGTGTAAATACATGATTTGACGTTAATGACAAATTACAATGTCATTTATTAAAAGCAAACACTGATTAAACATCAACGTAAAATTGGAGATCCGTTTCGAGTTTACAATCAAGGATTGAAAATAGTTTTCATTTTATTTTATATTAAATATTTTAAACATTTAATTAGTCTGGTTAGTTCAATTACAGAAGTAATTTTTATTTTTTAATATTATATGTACATATTTTTATTCTTTTTTTATTCAAAATTATAAATTGTGGGGTATATATTTTATATAATGTATTTGTGCAAAGAGGAATGATGGATGAAGGGCTTTCCTTTTGGTGCGGCCCAAACTCAATTAATTACCATCGATGAATTATCTCTGCCGCTGATCTTCTAGAGAATCGAACGGCTATGAAATGGAATCGCACGGCCTTACAGTGCAACGGTTTTGCGGGGTAATGCTATAGTATATCTAGAAATCACCATGGCAGATGGAGGTTGTTGTTGAGTGAGGTAAGGACGGAGCGAGGAAGGGTACAGGAGGGGCACTGGACCCCTCAAGATTTTGAAAAATTTTAGGGTATTTTTAATATTATCAAATTTATATAGCATAAAAAAATATTTAATTGCATATATATGTTTCAATAAAACTAAATTGTTCTACTTGAGCCTGACAGTGAAAATTTTATTATTGACGTGAGTTTAGATGAAAAATTATCTACTGTTACTGGAATAGGAGGTCTTATTCAAAAGATAATTGTTATAATAAAAATCATATTGTATATTCCCATTTGTTTATTTGTTTATTAAATCATCACTGATCTTATCCGTTGTCACAACTACAGTAGGAAGAGCATTTTCAACAATGCAACTCATCTAGTGTTCACTACTTAACCAAATGGGAGACAAAATTTTGAATTAATAATTGTTTGGTTTTATACATAGAAAAAATATTTTTCAGAAAGTTAGTAAAAATATGATCATGCGCGCAATACTTCCAAATCATGAAGAGTCGAAGAGGAATGTTATTGTTTAATGTCATATAATTACATTTAAAATTTTGATTATATAAGTATAGGTATTGGTTTATATTTTTGTTTTAAATTTTTATTTTCGTACATTTTTATTAATATTAGTTGGAAAAAAAAATTGTCCCATAACTTTTTTGTAATACATTTTTCGTCCTAAAAAAATTTAACAATCTAATTTTGGTCACATAGCTATCTCAATTGTACAATTTTGGCCCCATTTTCGCTGAAAAACAGAAAATTTTGTCATTTTCGGTCATGCGCAAGTCACGTATCGATTAAAATTGAGGGTTTCTAAGCTTGTAGTTTACATGGACGATGACTGTTAAATAAAATTTTATTTTTTTCACAACTTAAGAGGAAGTTTCTTATTCTTTCTAATTCTTTAAAAAATGAATTTTTGTTTAATAGTCAACGCCTATGTTAGCTACGAGCTCGAGAACCCTCAATTTTAATCGACTCGTGACTTGTGCATGATCGAAAATGATATGATTTTCTATTTTTTTGTTAAAATGGGACCAAAATTGGACAATAGAGATAGTTATGAGACCAAAATTAAACAGTTAAACTTTTGAGACGAAAAACAGATTACAGAAAAGCTATAGGACCAAAAAAAAAATTTCTCCTATTAGTCGGGTTCCCCTAGTCGAAAATCCTAGCTCCGTCACTGGAGTGAGGTATTTTCTTCAAGCTTTTGCTATCATAGTTTTGAGTCAATTCAACTAATAAATAGGCTTACAAATCAACAACAGAAAATGTTAAAAAAAAAATTGGATCTAGGCGGCCAAAAACCGCTCGCAAGCGATTTTCGACTTCTACACCCTTGTATAATATATAATTAACATAAATAGATAGATTAATATATATATATATATATATATTAATTATTTATTAGTATATAATTAAATATACACAAAAAAATTATCCAAAAAATATTTCTCACCCTTTTATTACTTCTATTTATTTATTAAAATATTTATACATGTATTTGAAGTATATATTAAATAGTTGTACTGATTTTTAAATAATTATAAATTTATTTTCATATCATTTTACTCAATTAATTTTAAACGTAATATTTATAAAAGATTTAAATTGAATGTGTATACAAAATGTTAAATATTTATATTCAATTTTTAAAAGATTGTAATGTATATTATGAAATGTATGTTCACATTAATTTGATAAAATTGTTAATTATTTAAATTTATTAATGGGTTTGTCTATTTCATTAATTATACACCATTTTAATTATTATTTTGTCCTCCTTCTAAATTAATTGTTCACGGAATTCTGTGTATTTTTTAAACTTTCTAAATTAATTTAATTAAATTAATCAAGTGGATAATCTACTCACCGGCCAATAAAGTTTTTCCCCATAATTTATTGTAAATGCAACATGACATGTTTTAAATGTAATGAAATACAAAATCTCTTATCCACTAACTGTGAATCACTCCATATTCATATAATTTTTTTATTTTTAAATCCTGCAATTCTATAAAGAATTATGAGTTTGAACTATAATTTCATCATTCATTTATCTAACATGGTTCAGTTTTTATAATTTATGTTACATTAAAGTTTTGTTTTCAATTGCCGAATTTATAATATTGGGATTTTCTCATACTCTACATCTTAAATAAACTAACAAACTCAGAAACGGCCTAAAATAATTAAATTGGCCCAGGGATTATTTGAGGAGAGTCGCTGAAATGACAGCCAGTATGAACAAATTCATTCCAGATAATTTGGAAAATTCCGGACAGAGGTTACAACATTATTCTACAGTTCAAACAAGAGAATACTATTTACTTTTTTATCACTAAAAATTAATCTTATTAAAATATGTGGTAAGGGTTGGAGCATAAACGATACTCTAGGCTCTAGCCAACACCAAAGGGAAACATTACAAGAAAAGTATTAGCTACTCCATCCGACTAAGATTACAGAGGAATTAGTATGAAAAACCAATACTAACAACAGAAGGACCTCCCTAAGTTGGATCACCGAGAAGCTGGGACGTGAAACAGTTGATTAGACTCCATAACCAACAATATCGATGCACACATCTCTCCAAAACAAAGTATCATTCTCACTCCCCACCACTCCTTTTAACTCTTTACACATCCCCCTCTCCCAGCATCCTCATACAACTCACACACATCCCGACATCCCGATTCCTTACCCCCTCGACTTCCATGTTTCCAAAGCTCCCATACTTGAACTTAATAACTCTCGCACACAATCCCGTTTCATTAAGAAATTAACCTCCACACCCATTTCCCCAAAAGAGCCCGATTCAAAACTCCCAAATCCTCAATCCCAATCCACCCCCTCAAATTTATAAACAAGAGATATTATTAACTAAGATATAACGACAAGAAATTCCTTTCTTAACATCTGTGGTTCTATAAAAATGAAAACGATAAAATATTTCAAGAACAATGTTGGGCATATTCGTGTTTAATAATGCAAAAGTTGAGCGCCTGCATATTAATTAAGATGGAGAAATCATATATACATATACGAAATCTACAATTAATAAATAGATGAGTAATATTGATGTGCAAGTACACCTCTGCTCGACTCGTAAAAGATCGAAAGTGACTCGAGCATAATAGAATCGAGTCGAGTTTTAGCTACTCGAATAGCTAATGAGTTCGAGTTCGAGCTCGTAAATACTCAGCTCGAGAGGCTTACGAGTCTAATTGAGCTTGCACATTAATTACTATTATGCCATTAATTTTACTATATACTCCCTCCTTCCCTTAACAACATGCACCTTGAGATTGACACACATATTAAGAAAAAATAACTTTTTTGGTGTTTTGTTGACTTTTCAAATGGAATGGAGGGTGGAGATTGTGAGGTGGAGATATTGAGGGTGGAGATTGTTAGATTCTTTATCATTTTAAGGGGTGCAAATTGATAAGGGACGGACCAAAGAGGAAAGTGTGCAAATTACTAAGAGACGGAGGGAGTATATACTTATATTTTAATAATATATTTTAATAATATATTTTATATTTAATTTTATAAATTATACAGGTAATCATGTCGAGCTCGAGCCGAGTTCGAGGTATCGAATTTCTTTTTGAGTCGAGATCGAGCTTAAAAATTTGGGTTCGGCCGAATTCGAGTCGAGTTTCGAGCTTCAAGTATTCTAATCGAGTGGAGTTCGAGCTCAGCACTACTCGGCTCGGCTTGCTACTCGGCTCGGCTTGTTTACACCCCTACCTAAGACTAGTGGGCTCCTTATCAAAATTCTACTAGCATATTGGACAAAAAATATTTTTGGTCCCACAATTTTATCCGAAATCCATTTTTCATCCAAAAAATGTTAATTATTCCAATTATATCCCGTAACTTTTAGGGTGTGTTTTGTTTAATAGATTAGATGGGTTAGATTATTTAATGGGTTGTAGTAAATTATTTTATTTTATAGAATAAAGCCCGATTTTAATGTTGGGCCAGGTCCATTTGCAATATTTAGCCCACACACAGGATTAATGATCTTTAGAGGGAGGGGTGTGTGTGTGTGTGTGGGGGGGGGGGGGGGGGGGGCGGGGGATTGGGTTGATAATCTATCTGGAAAAAACTAGTCCAATTGTGTTGAAGGTGAAATGTCACTAATGTCCTTCATTCTTTAATTATCGTCTTGAATCCATCGCCCGTCCCAATTTTATTTTCTGTAATTCAAAACATAAACAATTTATGATGATGTCAATGGAGCCCTAAAATGCTAGTGGACAAAAAATAATTCCCCCCAAATTTACACATACTGCACACACTGCCAATATTACTAAACACCATCATTGTATTGTATGGCAGCTACAACTACCCATAGAGATGGCAATGGGCGAGGTGTCTATCTACCTAAAATCTAACCAAACAAAACCCGCCTCTCGTATCGGCCCGACTGTCCATAACTTTATGTGGGTCGAGTTTTAAGACCAAGCCCGAGTCTGTGGCAGGGTCAATCCCCATCCCCATTTTTGACCCATTCTGCTATATTTTTTTTAATAAAGTTGAAATTCAATATTTACCCATAAAATTGTTATCACATTTAATACAATACAAAGCTAAAATGGACTATAAACTAAATTACCAAATTCATCATAATTTAACGAGAGGCCCATAAATTAGGGTTAGAGAAAGAAAAAAAAGTCGTGTGATATCGATGAAATATTATATATATTTTTATTATTATTACTATTATATTATATATAAATATATATTTATATAAAAGATTGTGGGTGGGGTGGGTGGGGAATTTGAGTAATTACAATATATGTACCCAAGCCCTAGCTCATCATCTTGTGGTGGCGACACAGCCCGCCCGGGATGGGGGAGGGCGGGTCGACTTCGGGGCGGGGTGTTTTGCCATCCCTAGCTACCCATCTCAAAATCAAACGACGGACCTGCCGTGGAACCACTGCTACCACCACCGTCATAGATTCTTCATCTTCCTCATATGTAAACATAAATCACTACCAAAATCGAAAAATTGGCCTTTCACATTGTGATCACAAATGATTTTGACCGCCTCAAACCACAACGCCCGGCCGCCGATTGAATTTTGAGATCTCAAAATCGGTTGCTTGCCCGACTCTGGGATAAATGCGCCGCCACCACTCAAAATGGATTTCCCTCACCTCTAAGCAAATTCAATTCCGCACTCACCGCCAGTCTCCTCAACCCAATGTCGCCTCCATCGCCGCCGTTACACGATAAAACCCAGTCCAGTAAGACGCTATTCGAAATCCAAAAATCACAATTATCGGAGGGGTAACGCATATGAAGCGGCCATCGTGAAAGAGGGGAGAAGGTCGTCGTGGAAGAGGGGATTTTATGCCGTCGTTGAAAAGGAGAGAAGGCCGAGTGAGTTTGTATGATTTGAGGTCCTGAGGGAATGCTAATGTAACCCTAAAACATATAATTTAATTTATAAAATGAAAAGGGTATTTTTGTGAAAAAACATTTCAAAATCAAATTAATCCTACAATACAAACAATTCATTACACCCATTCAGGACTAATTATCTCATTTACAATCCTACAAACCATTCAACTTATAATTAAAAAAAAAAAACACAAGGGAATAGTACAATCCCAATTAATCTTATCATAACAAATCAAACCTGACCAAGAATCCAAACGAGCCCTTATTGTCCAATTTTAATTCAGTTTCTACCGTAAAAATGAAAACGTCATCGTTTCATGTCACGTGATTGCCATGTACCACTAAATGATGTTTGACTTCTTCTATGGTATCATATATTCTATATCATATATATGTAAATATATAAATTAACACTTATAATTATTGTGAGTTAACGAGAAAATTGAAAATTTAATTCCATAATTAGGGAAACTGAATATCAATTCTTTTATTTTCTCATGAATTAAATTCTTCCTAGTATTATTGTGCATTAATTACAATCAAAACGACACAAGCACACCCATGGAATATTTATGTTTCTATAACAATATCCATTGCCACCATTATAGATTTGTAGACATTTGATGTTGCAAAAATTATCATCCAAGCATCTGATTTGCGTATTTTCTGTGCACCCTCGATTTTTGATCAGCACACCATGTTCAACGCTTTCTGCCACGTGTACAACTGAAATTCGTGTACATATATATAGATTAAATTAAATAAATGTAAGAGTACTCATATAAAAATCAAAATTGGATTCATTATATAAATTAGTTTCATAAAAAATATTTAATTGTATAATTCAACTAATATGTATTTAATTGAGATCTGTATTCAACTATGGGTTTCATACTCTTTCCATTTCAAAATACATCTCATTTTATATCAATACATATATATTAAATTCATATAGTCGATGCCAAATAGGCGAAGTCAACTAAACACAAATCACACTCACCCCTTCAAAAGTGTTAAAGCGTCAATGCGTTCAACTTTTGCCTAGTCTCACCGTGAGATGATCTCATGTATCGTGTCACGTTAAGAAAACATTAATTTCTTCTTATTAATTATATCGAAATTCTGTAAAAGATTTAAAATGTGACTACTAAGGTTAAAGTAGGAAAAAACATAATTTTATCGATCCTGAAAAATGCAAAACGATGACAACTAAATTGCAAATCATTTGAAATGACATTTAAAAAAAATTGGAAGGAGTATTAAAATGTGAATATTAGATAGATTAAGAATATAAGAATTTGTATTGTTAAAAATCAAATGAATCGTACCTGAAATTGAGATGACTGAGAAGAGAATGAGCAAGGTTGTAGTAATACTTGCCATATTGTTTTTTAGTAGAAATATAGTAAAAGAATTGTTAGGGCTTTTGGTTTTTTTTGTTTTTTCTCTTTTTTGTTGTGAAATGTGTTAATTTATAAGCATGAGGTCGAGAACAATAAGTGGTAGCATATACAATGGAATAATATTGCGTCGTTAAAGGTAAAATCACCGCCGTTAAAGAGTATAACAAAATTATATTGTTATTAAGAGCTTGCCGTTTATAGGCTCTAGGTAAAGATGTTTTGCGATAGGAAATAATTTTCTTAGTTCTTTTTTTGGGTATGGCGATTCTCATCCCTCGAATATAAAGGATACTTGAACCCGTAAAATTTGACAAAAAATTCGTATGAGACGGTCTTATATATAAGATGGAGTACAACTTAATATAAATTAACATTCATCCCTTTTAAAATATTAAAGTGACAATATTCACATTATATCTCGTCTCACCGTGAGACAGTTTCATGCAAACATGCCTCATAAAATTTGTTGGAAATTTGGTTTTGAGAGTGTTCTAGCACTCAAGGTTGACCAAATTATTGAGGAATTAAAACGTTGATTTTTTGTAAGTTAAACGTGATGAGATTGTTCTACTCACGGAGTAGATGATCGTGGTATATTTAATATCTCAAAACCGAATTTCGGTGAGTGAGAAATTAATTAAATAAGATGAGACATTAATGCTCCAGTGAAAAAGTAATTGGTGGGTGAGTGTTGACCATGTGTAGTCTTCCCATTTATCCCACATTGGAAACAAGAAGGAAAGTTTCCTAGTATAAATAGAAGTTTATGGAAATGCTCTCCAAAATGGTGCATGGGGACCCTAACCATGAACCACACGCACGCGCGCACGCCCCGCCCGGCCCGGCCCGGGCCAGGGTTCTTGGTTCTTGGCAATTGGGCTTTGGGGCCCATCTATCTTTTTGGAGACCCAAAAACTTGAATTGTGCCAATTAATTTTTGGACCCAATGAATTGGAACTTTAAATGGGCCAATTAATTTTTGGACCAAATGAATTGGGCTGCCCATCCGGATTTGGGTCGGCCCAGGAGTCAAGACATAAGCTTATCCAGCAGGATTCGAATTTTGAATTATAGGTTCAACGAACCTGGACAGTCTCATGCGGTCAAAATTGTCCCGCTGAATTTGTGCGGTCATAACCGACCACGAAATTCGTGGGCTTCCCACGTTTTCCTCAACTCCCCTTCAGAATTTCGTCTATATATACTGACCCTCAGAATTTCTTTCAACACATTTTTTCAACCCTACGAAAAACTGCTCTGCATTTCTGCGTACATATAATTTTCATCTCTCTGCTCATACTCCGTCTGATTCGGCGATATCTTATTTTGATTGGTCTTTCTTGATTTAGTATTTGAACCGTTTTACCTTTTGGGACAATTACGCACGATCTTGTGAGCACTATCCAGGGCGTATTTTGTCTTGTGGGGAAAAGGATTTATTCCTTGACTCGGTTCGGTTGGTTTTTATGCTTACATTTTTTTGCCACTGCAGTATCTTTAAATAACAATCGCAAGACAAAATAATTATTTAATACTGCTATGTCGAACGAACAGCAACAAAACATTGATGTAATTGTTAAAACCAGCGTCACTAATGACGTTACTGATGGTGCTAACAACACAAACCCTGGTTTAGCTGCGGCTACTCCTACTCTGACAGTTTCAGGTACGCTTGTTACTTCCATTACTGGACTAGGTGAGCCTACTCTTGCTAACACGAACACTCAGTATCGATCTGATGTTCAAATGACTGATGGTCCGTTTGCCTTCTTTGGATTGAATGCCCCTCTTGGTAACGTTATCTTTGGAGTGTCAAAGAAATGCTTTTTGGGAGCCATTATCTTCGGAAATCTGGGTAATCCATTTCTTTGGATTGTATTCTAGAAATCCTTTTCTGGAAGGCCCTTAGAACAATTCTTTTGTGGATAACTCCGGTGGAAATCCTTTCATTGGAGGAAACCAGTTTCTGAGCAACACTGGTGGTAACCCATACGTGGGTCCAATGTTTCAAGCCTCTCAACTTTGGGGATGTAAAAGGCCCTCTTTGTCATGACGAGAAAAACCGAAAAAGTTTTGGTGCTTGATTTTAAGAGGTGGCAGAATAAAATGGATTTGTGCGACCACCTTATGCGTGGTGAGAACTCGAGGAGGACTGTCGAAAATCCACGATGATATTCTTGTCGATGTAAGGATGAGTTATGACCTCTGGATCAGTGGGGATTACTTGTGCCGGAATTACATTCTGGGTGGATGAGTGACGCTCTGTACAACGTCTACGTTCAACACAAGACATCCAAAGAAATGTGGGCTTATTTGGAGAAGAAGTACAAGACAGAAGATGCAAGAATGAAGAAGTTCGTCGTTGCTGCATTGTATGACTTCAAGATGGTAGACGACAAGCATGTTGTCGACCAGGTTCAAAAGCTGCAGCTAATTTTTCATAACATTACTGCAGAAGGAATGGAGCTGCCAGAACAGTTTCTGGTGGCAACCGTGATTAAAAAGTTGCCTTCATCTTGGAAGGAGTTTAAATCTTACCTCAAGCACAAGCGAAAGGAGATTAGCTTGGAGGATTTGATTGTCCGACTTCGGATTGAAGAAGATGGCCGGAAAAGAGAAAGTAAGGTCTCGACTTCTGCAATCGAGGCCAAGGCAAATTTGATGGAGAAAAAAGATCCATCAAATAAGAGAAAACGCCCCAACGACAAGGACGTCAAGGGGAAGTCTGTTTCTCCTGCCACAAAGCAGAAATTCGTTTTTTCTGGAAAATGCCACAATTGTGGCAAGCCCGGTCATCGGGCAAATGATTGCAAAAACCCCAAGAAAGACTCTGTGAATGTGGCTGAACTGGGGATCACGGAGGCGGATCTGTCTGCTGTGGTGACTGAAGTCAACTTGGTAGACAACAAGAAAGAATGGTTTGTGGACACTGGGGCCACTTGCCATGTCTGCTCGGAGAAGTCTGCATTCTCCACCTATTCTCCTGCTGAGGGGAGAAAGTTGTATATGGGCAACCAGGCCTCGTCTGAAGCGGCTGGGGTCTGAACAGTTGTGCTAAAGCTGACCTCGAGGATGGAGCTGAAGCTGAATGATGTGCTGCATGTCCAGACATCCGCAAGAACTTGATTTCTGGCTCGTTGTTAGTTAGTCGCAAGTTTAAGTTAGTGTTTGAAGTCTGACAAAGTTGTACTAAGTAAGTTTGGTAATTTTTTCGGGAAGGGTTATCTTGAGAAATGATTATTCAAAATGTCAGTTATGGTTGTAAGCCGTAAAGGCACAAACACTATTATTAATGAGAATGCTTCTACTTCCATTTATATTCGTTGAGTGTTCCTCTTTATGGCATTTTAGATTAGGACATGTTAATTTAAAGGCTATAAAGCGTTTAGTAAACTTGAATTTACTTAACATTGCAAACATTGATACATCCAAAAGATGTGAGATATGTGTAGAAGCAAAAATGGATAAATTACCATTTAAATCTGTTGAAAGGAAAACCACCCCTCTAGAATTAATTCACACGGATGTATGTGATTTAAAATTTGTGCAAACTAGAGGTGGGAAAAAGTACTTTATTACTTTTATTGATGATTGCACTAGACTCTGCTACGTTTATCTTTTACGAAGTAATGATGAAGCAATTGAAGTGTTTAAACGTTACAAAACTGAAGTAGAGAATCAATTAAACACTAGAATTAAAACAATTCGTAGTGATAGAGGTGGAGAGTATGTGGCTCCGTTTGAACAGTTGTGTGTTGAGTCAGGCATCATACATCAAACGACAACCCCTTACTCACCTCAATCGAATGGTGTTGCGGAAAGGGAAAACCGAACACTAAAAGAGATGATGAACGATATGTTAATCAGCTCGGGTTTGCCTCAGAGCTTGTGGGGGGAAGCTATTCTGTTAGCTAACCACATTTTAAATAAGATTCCACTTAAAAACACGGATGAAACTCCTTATGAGATGTGGAAAAAGTGCAAACCATCTTACAAACACCTCAAAGTGTGGGGGTGCTTGGCTAAAGGTGAAGTGCCACTTACTAAACAAGTGAGAATCGGACCTAAAACGGTCGATTGCATCTTTATAGGATACGCCTTCAACAGTAGTCCTTATCGATTCTTGATTCACAAATCAGAGATACCCGATATGACAGAAGGCACTACAATAGAATCAAGGAACATCGTATTCTTTGAAAATGTCTTCCCTTGTAGGGATAAAGATGAAGTGAGTTCAAACAAACGAACACACGAAGAGTCAGAGGACACTGCAGGTCCCTCCACTCAAGAGAGTGACGAATCAAGACGTAGTAAACGAGCTAGAATTGATAAGACTTATGGTCCAGACTTCATCACTTACGTGTTGGAAGACGAACCTCAGTCTATCAAAGAAGCTATGTCCAGACCAGATGCTCCGCTCTGGAAAGAAGCTATTAATAGCGAATATGATTCAATTCTGCAAAATCACACGTGGGAGTTGGTTGACCTCCCCAAAGGTTGCAAGACCTTAGGATGTAAGTGGATCCTTAAAAGAAAATACAAAGCAAATGGATCAGTTAATAAATATAAAACCCATTTGGTTGCTAAGGGTTTTAAACAAAAGGAAGGGTATGATTTCTTTGACACCTATTCACCTGTTACGAGGATTACATCCATTCGTGTACTTATAGCGATTGCTGCTTTGCATAATCTCGAAATACATCAGATGGATGTAAAGACTGCGTTTCTTAATGATGAGATAGATGCTGAAATATACATGGATCAACCTGAGGGTTATGTTACACCTGGAAATGAGAAAAATGTGTGTAAACTCGTTCAGTCACTATATGGACTTAAACAAGCTCCAAAACAGTGGCATTTGAAGTTTGACAACATCATGTTGTCAAATGGGTTTCGAATTAACGAATGTGACAAGTGTGTTTATGTGAAGGAAACACCAAATGGGTTTGTTATCGTATGTTTATATGTCGATGACATGTTAATCATGGGTAACAATCACAATGTCATCGTGAATACGAAAAAAATGTTAAATCGGAATTTTGACATGAAAGACATGGGATCAGCAGATGTGATTCTTGGAATCAAAATTGGGATAACATCAAATGGAATCTCTTTGACACAATCTCATTAAGTTGAGAGGGTGTTGAAGAAGTTCAATGCATTTGATGATCCACCTGCTAAAACACCTCTGGAACACAATGTTCATCTAAAGAAGAACAGAGGAGCACCTGTGGCTCAGTTGGAATATACAAGGATCATTGGAAGCGTGATGTACATAACGAACTGCACAAGTCCTGATCTTGCATGTGCAGTAAACAAGCTGATCAGGTACACGAGCAATCCAAGTCATGATCATTGAAAAGCTCTTAGAAGGGTTTTAAGGTACTTGAAGTACACCCTTGACTTTGGGCTACATTACACGAGGTATCCAGCTGTACTTGAAGGGTACATCGATGCTAATTGGATATCGAATACAAAAGATTCATTTTCCACTAGTGGATATGTGTTCACTATTGGAAGAGCTGCAGTATCTTGAAAATCCACAAAATATACGTGTATTGCCCGTTCCACAATGGAATCAGAATTCATCGCTTTAGATCAAGCTGGTAAAGAAGCAAAATGGCTTCGTAATTTTCTGGAAGACATTCCTTGTTGGAACAAACCAGTACCATCGGTAATGGTACATTGTGATTGTCAAGCTGCCATAGGCAGAGCTTCGAACAGTATGTATAACAGAAAGTCAAGACATATCCGTCGTCGACATAACTATGTTAGACATTTGATCTCAACTGGGGTTATAACCATTGACTATGTAAGGTCAAAGGATAACATAGTGGATTCGCTCACGAAGAGCATATGCCGAGATCAAATGAATAAGCTGATAGAGGGAATGGGTCTGAAATCCACAAAGAAAAACTGAAACAGTGGAAACCCAATCATGATGACTGGAGATCCCAGGAACTTGGTTCAAAAGGGAAAACTAAACTGTGAATGTTAGTTGTACAACACTTGAAAATCATGACCATTCCTGACAGCACTACGTCAAGTGTTGAGCTCCCGTGAATGTGGTAAAGGTTAAGTCTTTGACTTTTAATGATTCCTAAAGGTCCAGACGGGACTGAGTATGACGGGATACTCGAGAGGAGATCGCCTATGTAAATGAGAAGTGAGGGCCGCTTCGACCAAATATTTATGAAACACAAAAGGGCGTCCATGGCCAAAACGGACAAAACTATGAGAACTAATCGAAGTCGAGACTGGTTTGTGTCTGCACTGCCTGTAAGGTATACACGAAGGTGGATTAGTTCAAGGCATTGTGTCCACTAAGCCGCCGTATACCCGACAGTGCTGGGTTACGGAAAGTTCAAAGCCCCAAGCTACTTATCCGGAAGCAACTAAGTGTCAAATGAGCGGAATGATGATCCTAAATTCGTATTGATGCAATTTTCACTCATGTGGGGGATCGTTGAAAATTTGGTTTTGAGAGTGTTCTAGCACTCAAGGTTGACCCAATTATTGAGGAATTAAAACGTTGATTTTTTGTAAGTTAAACGTGACGAGATTGTTCTACTCGCGGAGTAGATGATCGTGGTATATTTAATATCTCAAAATCGAATTTCGGTGAGTTAGAAATTAATTAAAGAAGATGGGACATTAATGCTCTAGTGAGAGAGTAATTGGTGGGTGAGTGTTGACCATGTGTAGTCTTCCCACTTATCTCACATTGGAAACAAGAAGGAAAGTTTCCTAGTATAAATAGAAGCTTATGGACATGCTCTCCAAAATGGTGCATGGGGACCCTAACCATGAACCACACACGCGCGCGCGCCCCGCCCTGCCCGGGCCGGCCCAGGCCTGGGTTCGTGGTTCTTGGTTCTTGACAATTGGGCTTTGGGGCCCATCTATCTTTTTGGAGACCCAAAAACTTGAATTGGGCCAATTAATTTTTGGACCCAATGAATTGGAACTTTAAATGGGCCAATTAATTTTTGGACCAAATGAATTGGGCTGCCCATCCGGATTTGGGTCGGCCCAGGAGTCAAGACATAAGCTTATCCAGCAGGATTCGAAATTTGAATTATAGGTTCAACGAACCTGGACGGTCTCATGCGGTCAAAACCGCCCCGTTGAATTCGTGCGGTCATAACCGACCATGAAATTCGTGGGCTTCCCACATTTTCCTCAACTCCCCTTCAAAATTTCGTCTATATATACTGACCCTCAAAATTCCTTTCAACACACTTTTTCAACCCTACAAAAAACTGCTCTGCAATTCTGCGTACATATAATTTCCATCTCTCTGCTCATACTCCGATACAGTTCGACGATAATACTATTTCAGTGGTGCTACTGATTTAGTATTTGAACCGTTTTACCTTTTGGGACAATTATGCACGATCCTGTGAGCACTATCCAGGGCGTATTTTGTCTTGCGGAGAAAAGGATTTATTCCTTGACTCGGTTCGGTTGGTTTTTACGCTTACGATAGGAAATAATTTTGTTAGTTCTTTTTTTTGGGTATGGCGATTCTCATCCCTCGAATATAAAGGATACTTGAACCTGTAAAATTTGACAAAAAATTCGTATGAGACGGTCTTATGTATAAGATGGAGTACAACTTAATATAAATTAACATTCATCCCTTTTAAAATATTAAAGTGACAATATTCACATTATATCTCGTCTCACCGTGAGACCGTCTCATGCAAACGTGCCTCATAAAATTTACATTGGATACCAGAAGAAGTGAAAACAAATTTTTTTATGAGAGTTAAGCTAAAGCGTCCGAGGTATACAATCTAAAGAGTGAGAAAATCAATTTTATATAAAAGTTCAAATTTTTATATAAAATATTTTACGAATTTAGGATCCGTGAAATATGATTCGTGGGTCAAAAGGAGAAGAGCATAACACAATGCGAAAAATTTGCGGATTCTGTGCGGGTTGAACAAACAAAGAAAAAAAAGAATTGCGGATCCTTTGTAGGTTGAACTGGGTCAAACAAAATTTTTCTATACAATTTGAATAAAAACATCAAAATTTGTTTCGATATCTGTGTTTTAATAAGTACATGTAAGAACAAACAAAGGGAAAACATTTGTTGCGTTGTAAGTACATGTATGTTTTACTGTAAGAACAAGATGACATTCTCTCTATTTTCATCCACTTCCTCCTCTTATTTTATTTGTTTCTCCTTCTGACATATGACTAACTCCCTTAAGTAAAGACTCAAGCCTCCATATTACACCAATGAATATATATCACCACTTAGTAATATATAAGTATCTGTACAATAACACATACTTGTCTATATAGTACACAGTTTGGGAGCGAGTTTTTCAGTTTTGTCTTTGCGAGAATTTTTAAAAAATGTCCGCTTGACTCGGTTCGACCCGCGCAGGATCCGTGAATATTCATCTTCTTCCTATTTTAATTAATATTTTACGGTGAAATATTTCACAAGAAAGTACCCCTATATATATAAAGGGTAATTCTTGGTGGGCAGATTCTGCCCTGGGCAGAAAATGTTATTTTAGACTTGGTGGGTTTGATTGAGGGCAAATTCTTGGTGGCCTTGATTGAGGGCAAAAGCTTTTAATGATTCTGCTCTGCGCAGAATCTGCCCATTTAGTACCTCCCATATATAAAATAGCAAAAGGATGACGGGTTTGACTACAAAATTTTAAAATCCCAGACCAGATGTTTAACTGGATGATGAACTGGGTCATTGATTCGATCAATTGAATTATTGTAACAAAAATTGAATGACTCGAATATCTATTTTATGAGTTTGCCTCCTGTGCACCAGGTGTATCATACACTCCATAGTGTATTTTAAAAATTTGTAACTTGTTGCACTAGAACTTGCGATTGTTACATTGAAATATGCAACATGTTCGTAAAATATAATTGCATGTTTTAATGTAACAAGGCGCAAATTTCAGTGCAACAAATTGTAAATTTTAAAAATAAATTAAAGAGTGCATGTTACACCTAGTGAATATATAAGATCTAACCTTATTATATATATATAAATATACACATACACACATTATATAACTTAAATGAGGCACACTTGCATGAGATGATCTAATGGTGAGACGGGACATAATTTGTGCATTGATGATTTAACATTTTGAAAGGAATGAATGTTGATTTGGGCTAGAATGTATCCTGTCTCATGTATGAAACCATCCAATACGAATTTCTGTCAAACTTTAAATATATAATTTGTATTATGCCTAGTTTATTCTTTTATTGTAATCTACTCTTTGATTGTAGTTTTTTTTTACTAATTATTCGTGTACATAATTAGTGGAAATAAACACATCCCCAAATCAAGGTAATTTTCCAATTCAATTATATGGTGTCAATCAGTAATTAAACGCCCTTGTTCACCGTCAAATATATTTTTTGTGGTTGACAATCATTTTTCTCCCCAAGATTTTTAAAACTGCAGCGAAATTGCAGAGAGTTAATTTTGCTAAATTCTTCTACCAATTATATTCACCAACTGTCTTTTATGGCATAACAAAACCAAAACGTGACTTGGCATTTCGCAATGGCAAATTGGGAATGGAAAGTATGAAACATGTCTTAATTCAGATAGTTGGGATGAAAAGGTTGGATTTTTTTTTTTTTCCAAATATCAAGAATATAAACGGGTTATTCGATTTGTTGGTTCATCGGTTCAACCAGGTTTTTGACCGGTTCAAAATGATTTAATTATTACTCGTTGTATGCTATTCACTACTACACATTTGAGCTTTGCACTTGGACAATTTAAAGTAACAACTTGGAGAGCGGTTTTAAAAAAAAAAAAAAAAAGACAGCGGTTTGAATATATCGGTTAGTAACGTTGTCTAAGTAAAAATTTGACCTTATTTATATATATATATATATATATATATACGAGACCTAGCTCTGACTTCATTATCAAATTTCCCTCCCCAAAAATGCCAAAAAGCGAAACAAATAGATTTCCTTCAACAAAAAATGAATTGACACGCTGCAACAAGGCGCTTCTCCCCTCTGAGATAAAATCGGCGTCGCCATTAAATGTTGGATTGTGGAATCCTAATTATATATTTTGCTTCAATCTTAGTTTAATTTGTTTATATTATATGAAAACAATATAAAATATTTTTAAATATATTTGGGCGTGTAGGTATATATGTGTAGGTCGAATATACATTGAATTATCCATTGAGTAATGAACCGAAAGTTTTATCCTTAGCTTTTCAAGCTTTAGTTTTATTCATAATGACAAGTCACTTTCTAATCAAATACTATTTAAGAGCTTTGGAGGCCTCAAATTTAAATAGGCCTCAACTCAAGTCGTATTTCCATTGAATTTTTCAAGCTTTAGCCTTTATTCATATTATATATGTTGCTCTTGTTGTTTTTTTGAACTGAACTAATCTTGTTGTTTATAACACTTAGTTTTGTTTATATTATATATGTTGCTCTTGTTTTTACTGAAATATTATATTTTGCTCCATAACACTTAGTTGCTCTTATTGTTTATATTCTTTGGTCTACTTAGGAAGACAATGTCATTCAAGCCTAATACACATGTGTTCATAGTATAAAGTATGCTATCAACTGAAATTTTAATTTATAAGTAGATGATGGATGTAACTTATAAGTAGATGTATCATGCCTTTTATAGATAGTTCTTATCATGTATGAAACATCCGGTTGTGAATATTGTTTGTTTTTTTGTTTATTAAATGTTTTTTTACTTTTACATGATCATGTCTCGTTTGCCATATCCAGGAGATGATGGAATTAGATGGAGATCATAATATGATCATGGTGCATATGATGACTTGAGAGACCGATGCTCCCACCACCACTAGCGACTCGGGGAGAATTCAATTCAATGTCATCTATTAAGAGAGCTCATGTGAGGGAGGTAATTTTATTACAATTGATTTTTTTGAAATCGATAAATATATTGATTGATCGTTGAACCTAATTAAATACTATGTTATGTTATTGCGATTATCGTTCAATGAGTTTGGACAGCAATAGTAGTCGTTGTCCTTCTACATTTTCGGGGAGTGGACGTAGAGTCGGGGGCTCAAGATCGGGTTAAATTTTTGGATTAACATTAAGGTAAATTTAATTTAGTAAATTATCAAACTAATTAATAGAAAGAAATCATAATTTGTACGTGATTATATTGTTAATCAACGAGTTCCGAGGCAACGAGATAATGACCATTGTGGACATTTTGTTTGTTGCTTTATAGAAGATATAATCCGGCGCTTCTATAACTACATTCTCGCAATGTAAGTCAATTATTGATTTATTTAAATTATTATTGATTGAATAAAAATTCATACTATATTGATTGATTCGTTGTTTTGCGGTTTGTCTATGAGCGTGAGCTCAAGTCTTACTCTAAGAAAAGATGGAGAAATGGAAAAATGATTGGACGGGTACCTTTACAATCGTTTTCTTATATTCAGATCAATATTGAGAGAATGTTGTTTGAAATATTGGTAGCATGTAATTAAATTATATATTTGTGATGATATATTTTTCATGTTTTTGGTGTATTGGACGATATGTTTATGATTGTATGTTTATATATTTTGATGTTTTGGTATATATATGTGGTTTATGGTTTTATTATAGGATTTTTTGGTTTATGTTATATGGTATTGGGACGTATATATAAGTTTTGGTTTATAGTTTTATTATAGGATTTTTAAAATATAAATTAATAATTAAAAAAAAAAGATATTGGACAACGGTTTTCAAACCACTGTCTATGTAAAATAAAAAATGAATTAAAAAAAATATATCGGCTTGGACAAATGATATCATTGTCCAATCTTAAACTTGCTATCCAAAGTCTTTTTTTTTTGATGGTTTTTATCGGTATCGAAAACAGACGGTGATCAGTGTTATAACCGCTCTCAAGGTCATCATTTTTTCACAAATTGCCCAAGCCCAAATGCGTATTAGTGATTATGGTTCGGAAACAGTGACTAACTAGTCCGTAGTCCCGCGTGTTACGCGGAATTTTAAAAAAAATATTAATTTTAAATTAATTATCATGTATTTTATTAAATTAAAATTGCAGAATAATTGTTGATCTAAAATTTTATTTATTTTAAGATATGATTAGATTTGAAAATTTTAAATTAAAAATACAAGAGAATAAAAGAACGGTAAAGTAGCCATCGGTATTAAAAAGAGAAAATTAGTTAATTAAATTTAATTTCACATATATAGTTGCACAAAATTTGGCAACCTTTGGGTCTTAGCTAGCAGCTAGGTTTCGAACTCAATGACCATGACAGTGCAGAAGCATTTATGTGTGAGTGACATGCACTGTGGGCAAGCGTTCTTTTGTTAAGTAATCACTTTTAATAGTACTAGTTTTTTAACACGTGTTTTGCACGTTTTACATAAATAGTGCTCCCTTCGTCCCAAAAGACTTAGCATACTTTTATTTTTGATATGTTTCATAAGACTTTGCACACCTATTTTTGGACACCTCTTCTCCACTTATAACCTTACAATACACACTTACTACCCCCCATAAAACAATTTTTGTTAATCTCTGCGCCGAAAAGTTGGCGCAGAGTCTTCCGGGACGGAGGGAGTACGTAATAAATTTTTGTAGTTTTTTTTTTTTTTTTGTAGAAACTGTTTTGTTAAATTTTCATCCTGACCAACAAAAGGTCTTATTATATTTCCCTAAATAAATCTAACAGAAAAACTCCAAATCTCAACTCTAATTCTTGATCTTTTATTTTATAAAACGTTTTGATTTGGTCTTCTTAATTCTATTAAATTTGTTAAATTTAGGGGAGAAATATATAATAAAATTTTTTTTTTATTAATTAGAAATTCGAAGCATCTGTATTTTCTAGCAACAATAAAATAACATAGCTATGGAAGTTGATACATATCTTCATGTAGGATGCTAAGACTGATGAATAGAATGATTTTCCTTGAATACTAATACATAAAAAAGAATTAATTGAAAAAAAAAATCACCACCTATCTCATAGAATATTTAAAAAAAATCATCCTGATCAACAAAATGTCTTATTATATTTCCCTAAAACTTAATAAATCTAACAAAAAAATACCAAATGGCAGCTCTAATTTTTTATCTTTTATTTTATAAAAAGTTTTGATTTGGTCTTCTTCTTCTATTTAATTTTTTAAATTTTCGGGGAGAAACATATAATAAGAGTGTTTTTTATTAATTAAAATTTTGAAGCATCTGCATTTTCTAGCAACAATAAAATAATATAGCTATCGAAGTTGACACATATCTTCATGTAGGATGCTAAGACTGATGAATAGAATAGTCTTCCTTGATTACTAATACATAAAAAATAATTAATTGAAAAAAAAAAATCACCACCTATCTCATAGAATATTTTAAAAATTTAAGAATAGCCCTTCAAACCCCCCCCCCAACCCCACCCCACAAAAAAAAATCATCCTGACCAACAAAAGGTCTTATTATATCTCCCTAAAACTTAATAAATTTAATAGAAAAACACCAAATCGCAACTCTAATTCTTGATTTTTTTTATAAAATATTTTCAATTTTTTTTTTAAAAAAAGGAAGACCATTCTATTTACCAGTCTTAGCATCCTACATGAAGATATGTGTCAACTTCGATAGCTATATTATTATATTGTTGCTAGAAAATACAGATGCTTCAAAATTTTAATTAATAAAAAAAGCTTTTATTATATATTTCTCACCTAAAATTTAACAAATTTAATAGAAGAAGACCAAATCGCAACTCTAAATTCTTGAAAAAAAATTTAAACAAATTTTTCAGATATTTTTTTTTCCACAGTCACATTATTTAATTTTTGTTAGAAAATTAACAGATGCTTCGAATTGTAAAAAAGTAAAAAGGTGGTGTCTCGAAATGCAAAAAAAGAAAATATATTGTAATTGATAATAACCTAAAAGGTGATGTTTTTCTTTTTCAATTAACCCAAAAAATGAGATTTTAAATTAGTATTTAAGTAAAGTTACAAAATTAAATAAATAAAAGATCAATTTTTTAAACATATTTTTTAGATTTTTTATTTTTATATTTTATAAAATGTTTTCAATTTTTTTTTTAAAGACCAATTGATGTATCAGTCTTAGTATCATAGCTACATGGACATGTATGTGTCACTCTGACAACCATGTTATCTAATTGTTGCTAGAAAATTGACAGAAGCTTCGAATTATAAAAAATAAAAAGGTGGTGTTGCAATATATATATATATATATATATATATATATATATATATATATATATATATATTGTAATTGATAATAACCCTAAAGGTGATGGTTTTCTTTTCAATTAACTCAATAAAAAATGAGAATTTAAATTAATTATTAGGTAAATTTAAAAAATAAAATAAATAAAAGATTGAAAAAAATTGAATAAATTAAATATGTCAGGAGTAAAAGAACTAAAAGTAGCTATTAAGTAAATTTACAAAATAAAATAAATAAAAGAAGAGACAAAAAAAAAAAAAATTATACAAAATAAGTAGGAACCAAATTATACAAAATAAAAGTGTTAGGAAATTTATAGTTCTGATGAAAGTTCCAAAACACATGTAATAGGACCTGTCAGATCTGTTATCTGACTGATGAATCAGATAGGATAACCAGCTGATGTTTATAGACAACTAATGTATAAAATAGGTCACATATTGAGGGGAACTCAATATGTAAAGGGTTAAGTCTTGAAGATCAGAATACCAGATCAGAAGAATCACTTATCTGAAGAATATTGAAGACCAGAAAACTCGAAGATAATCAAGACCAGAAGACCAGTAGAAGACCTATCTCTTAAAGACATCAGAAGAGTCTCAAGTTGTGCTAAGACAACTTGAGTCAGATAAATAGGTAGTCTGGTCAGATCAGCTCAAGTCAAGGTTATAACAAGAATATATCCAAGGCATACAAGTTGATCAGACAAGAAGAATGTCAACCAGACCAGTCTGACATATGCTAAATATGTTGGGATGTGTTATGCTAGGATCTATCGGGACGACCTCATAAACACAAATTTAAATTACCGATTATTACTAGCATGAATTAACCTACGTGAATTCATATAATAATCAATCCAACAACAACGTGCAAACAATAATTCACGTAAAAGATCCTAGCATGCGGAATTTCTAGAAGTTTACATAAACATACCAGTTGGAGAGACAATCTGAGACAGGCAGGATCAGGTATCTGACTACCAACCAAAAGTCCTTCTCAAGTATTCCCAAGTCTTTGCTCAACAACCTTGGTGGAAGGTTCTCCAATGAACAATTATAAAACAAAGGAAAAATAAATAATTTGTTGCACCACCTTTGTGGATTTCTAATTTTTCTAACTCATGGAATTGTGTTGGGGATGAAAAATTCATCCCCTATTTATAATAGAGGGGAGGACGAAAATTTGGCCAAAATAGGGTTAGGAAAGATCTTTTCTTGATCTCCAATAAATCTTGAATATATCCCATATATTCTTCTTTCCATGTGTATTTTTCCACAAAAATCTCACACCCTTATTTACCCTAAAATTTTTAAAATAATAGGGAGATTTGCAAGATTGGATCTTTTTTGAATTTATGAGATATTTTTGTATTCAAAGAATACATATCTTTCTCCATAAAATATTTCCAAGAAAATCAAGAAAATCTTACTTCCCTTTTATTTCTCTATTTTTTGAAAATTGCCTTTAAAGAAACCAAGTGGAAGATTTATTTTGAATTTATGGGATAATCTTGTATTCCAAGAATACTTATCTCATTTCCATAAAATCTTTTCAAGAAAATCTTTCTCCTTCTCTTTCTTTAATAATTTCGAAATTAAGGAAAAATATGCAACAAAAATATTTAATTTATTTAAAACATTTTTTCATTTAATGGACTTTAATTGGGCTACTTGAGGGGCCTTTAGGAGAATTAAGATGGACCTCCCAATGGGCTTCTGAATTTCAATATTGAGACACAATATAATTCAGCCCATTAATATTAATTAATTAAACTATATAATTAATATTGCATTATCCATCTCAACCCATATTACGGTAATATGGCTCCCGATTATTATTTCCCGTGTTTAAGATTATTTTGTTCATTAATTAATTAAGCCACTGAAAAACTTTATATTAATTAATATTTTTATCCTTGGAGTAAGGACAACTCAACATTATTATCCATACTGGAAAATTAATTCCACTTGCAAGATTTGGTATGATAAAGGTTTTGAGCCCACCAAGGGGACTAATCATGCAAGACTCTTCAAGCACACGATTCTCTATATTAATTTAGCAATTGTCATGTAATTAATATTATTGCCCAAAATTTAGGGTATCGAACTCGCAGTGATTATCTTCTCATTATAAGTCAAAGCAATAATTACTAATCACACACAGCCCTTATTAAGTGACAAAGATTAAGAAATCAACAACCACTGAGGTCTAACTCTTCATCCCATAAGTCAGTGCGAATGAGTTTATCCTCTCAGTAGGTCCGCTTCAGTGCATCAAATGCACTAGTGTAATCTCTTGGTCAAGACAAGTCAACCTGAGTCTCACATCAACTTCTACCAATAGATTGTTCAGATCTATCTAAGTTGTGAAACACGCACTGTTTACAAGGGACTGTTAACGTGATCTTCTGTGATCTGGTATCACCACGTTAACTACAATGTAACACATGTTATTCTACGAACGGTTCGCAATAAATATATATAACATTCAATAATATTTAAAGCAACAGTGATAAATAATTTATTTCAGTAAATAAGTGTTTAATACATAGGTTATACAAAGTAAAATCATACTTTCACGTATAACCCCAACAATCTCCCACTTATACTCAAAGTATGCTTTTAAGTATACCACTGCATATCTAATGTATTGCTACGTGACATCTGATGTCACCTACTATTGGGAAATAAGGGGTGCCCGGATCTATTCGGGGTGAATGTAAATACATATTTAAATTAATCAATTAATTACTAACATGAATTAATCCTAAATCAATTCAACATAATAATTAAACGAGCAAATAAGAAACATGCGTACACGTAATCTACGTAAATCCTAAACATGTGGAATCTTGGAGTTACGAGATTACATACCTCTTGTAGAGACAACCTTTGAGACGATGGATCAACCCAAAGTGCCTTCTCAAATATATCTCAAGTCCACGAACGTAATCCGGTGGAAGGATTCTCAATGAACGATTTTAATTAAAGGAAAAAATAAAATTATTTGCCACCACCTTTGTGGATTTCTAATTTTTCCTACACATGGAATTGTCTTGGGGATGAAAAATTTATCTCTTATTTATAGGACAAGGGTGGTCGAAAATTAGGTCAAGTTTGGCATTGGGAAATTTCCTTGCTTCTTCCTCAAGATACAATCTAGAATATATCCAATATATTCTATTTCCCAAAATATCTCCCAACAAAATCTTCTCCTCCTTCTTGTCACACAATTTTCAAAAATTTCCAATAAAATAGGGAAGAAATAAGATCTTTTACTTTTCTTGAATTTATGGGATAAACTTGTATCTCAAGAATACTTATTCCATTAAAAATCTTTCCAAGAAAATTAAAAAAATCTTTTATCTCTCCTACTCATATTTTTCAAAAATTTTAAGAAAAAATAGGCAACAATATTTCCTTCTCCTTTTCATTAATTGGACTTTAATTTGGGCTATTTGAGGGGCCTTTAAGAGAATTAAGATTGGACCTCCAATGGGCTATGAAACTTTAATATTTAGCCAAAATATTATTCAAGCCCATTAATATTAATTTATTCCACTATAAAATTAATATTGAACTATCCATCTTAACCCATATTACGATTTCACAATAATATGGCTCCCGGTCATTATTTCCCGTGTTTAAGATTATCTTAGTCCATTAATTAATTAAGCAACTGAACAGACTTTATATTAATTAATATCTTTGTCCTTGGAGTAAAGACAACTCAACATTATTATCCATACCGGAAATAAATTTCCACTTGCAAGATTTGTTATGATAAAGATTCTGAGCCCACCAAGGGGACAAATCAAGCAAGTCGTACTTGCACACGATTCTCCGTATTAAATCTTAGCAATCGTCATGTAATCAATAATATTTCCCAAGATATAAGGTATTGAATCGCGTTGATCCTCTTCCCAGCATAAGTCAAAGCAATAGTTATTAATTTCATACAATCCTATTTAAAGACGGATATTAAGAAATAACGAACCACTGAGGTCTAATTCTTGTATATTCAGTACTGAAGAATTTATCCTCATGTAGGTCCTATTCAGCGCATCACAATGCACTAGTTTAATCTCTTGGTCAAGACAAGCCAATCTGAGCCTTACACTTCAACCTTTCATGATGGACTGTTCATTTCCATATAGGTTGTGAATTTGTACTTAGTCACGAGGAACTGTTAATTTGATCTTCTGTGATCTGGTATCACCAAATTAACTACAATATAACAAGTACTATTTATTGAACAGGTATCATCCTTTTCTTGTGATCTCGAGTGATCTTGATTCCAAGGATGTGCTCAGCTTCCCCTAAGTTCTTCATATCAAGCTGTTTTGACAGCCTTACCCTCACGTCTGATAAAACCTTTACATCATTTCCGATGAGCAGAATATTATCTACGTATAGTACCAAGAATACCAAAGCAGTTCCGTCACACTTCTCATACACACAACTCTCGAAATCATTTTGATCAAACCCATAAGATTTAATTACCTGATAAAAACATTGGTTCCAAGTGCGACATGATTGCTCCAGTCCATAAATGGACTTCTTTAGCTTACAAACAAGATGTTGTTGGCCTTTCGCAATAAAACCTTTCATAGATCAACGTGTATTCGTGTTCGGTGATTTTAAAACTTTTTTTTTATCGAGGTTTCCATAACTCAAGATTAGGGTTTAATTACCTTGGTCAAGATAATACCCGATAATCCCAACCGAGTGTCGAGAGATCCTGAGTTGCTTGGATCGGATAATTTACAATCCTCGAGAAGACATTTTGGTAATCATGTTATGTTCATGAATGGTTGGCCTTAGTTTTTACTTTCCCCAAGAAATAGTGAACCATGGATTGATTTCGAAAAGTATGCTTTCAAAAATTTCATACCTGATAGGAAAGCAATAAAAAGAACATAAAGATTATTGGTTAGACTCAAGCTCCTAACATCCATCCTCCCCGACTCTTGAGAGAAATTCACTAAGCTTCGGACCATAAATAGGATTTACGAGTTTTGATCGCGTAGTTTAACAAGATAGTTTACTTACTCAATCACACACAAGCTTTCGGACTAACAGCTTACTAACTTCTCCTCTAGAAAACTATCCGACATCTATTTACCTTCTCAAGGGTTTGGGGTTTCTTGGTTGGTTTCAAAGGATGAGATATCCTTTACAATGAAGCACAATGCAAAGGGTTAGGATATCTATCTTTGGATAAACTTATCAAACTAGGCTTAGTAAAGTGAGCTCTCTTCAATATAAATCTTGGGAAATTCAAGGTATTTTGAGTGCTTTAACTTTTGCAAGAATAAGTTTGAGCTCTTGAAGTATAAATAACCTTACGATGTAGAGGTCACCGGTATTTATAGGCATACACCAAGGTTACTCTTGAAAACTATCCGTTGGAGAGATAGCTTTGTGAGTTTCTTATAATGGATTTAGGGTTTGAAACTCCCTTAACACGTTTTAGGCAATCCCTTTCATGTACAGTCTTCACCTTTTTTGCTCTGGAACTTTCGTTACAGAACCACTGCATCCAATCAAGATGGTTTACTCTCGTTTTCCTCTTTTGACTTTTAGAGACACCTCTCTCGGCTCTTTTTGGTTACAAACTCCGAGTTTGATATAACCTTAACAACACTTCGACATAGTTCCTCTTATGGATTTGAATGTCTTGGCAAGCCAAGTGTTTCTTGATTGCATCCTTCGGAGATAGATATTCGGTGCCTGGAACATTCGAGTTCATCAACAAAGACAAAACCTTGATAATTTCGCACTTTCGAGATTCTTGATCTTCAAATACTCGGTCTTGATCTTGCGTCTTGTCTTTCCGAGTCTTTGGTCCGAGTCTTGAGGGTCTTTCGAGTCTTAGTCTTCGAGTCTTGATTTATCTTGGCCGATATCTTCGAGTCTTGATTTCAAGTCCATTTTCCTATCTTGAAATATCAAACCTATCTGAACTATAGGATATACATTTTGCAAGATTCTAAACTGAATCCTGACTCATCTATCAAGATCATTACTGAACATGTCATACTCAGGGGTTTTGGGATCTTAATCAAAATCATATAATCTTTTATTAAATTCATCTATCAAGATCATTACTGAACATGTCATACTCAGGGGTTTTGGGATCTTAATCAAAATCATATAATCTTTTATTAAATTCATCTCCCAACTGATTTCTTCGTCAAGACTTTCGTTTAGGAAATCTATCTTGACATCCATTTGCCAGATCTCAAAATCTAGATGTGCAGCTATTGCCAAGAGAATACAGATGGACTTAAGCATGGCTACGGACGAAAAGGTTTCTTCATAATGGATACACTCTTTCTGAGTGTATCCTTTTATTGTTCTAGCTTTTAAAGGTTTCTACCTTCCCGTCCGGTCCTCTTTTCCTTCTTGTAGACCCACTTGCATCCAATGGATTTTACCCCACTGGGTGGTTCAACTAGCTCCCACACTCGATTATGGTCCATTGAGCCCATCTCGGCTTCCATTCTTTGTTTGCAGGAATCCTTGTCTTGGACCGCCTTTTTGTAGGACCAGGGGTCTGATTCACTATCCCCAGGGATCAAATCCGAAGATTCTCCTATCCCCATAAATCTCTCAGGTTGTCGGACAACCCTCCCACTACGACAAGGTTCCGGTTGTGTAGGTGTGAAGCTTGGTATATCAACTTGTACAGTTGGTATAGGAGTTTGCCCTCTTAATTCATCAGATGTAATCTCACTTTTGGGCTTTCTATTGTTCATATAGTCTTCTTACAAGAATTTAAAGTGTGTACTGATTACAACCTTTTCATCTTCGGGACCATAGAACATGCACCCCTTCGTTCCCATGGGATACCCTATAAACAACCTTAACTCTGAACGTGCGTCCAACTTACCAGCTTCCTTGTCTAGCATGTATGCTGGACATCCCCAGATTCTCAAGTGTCTCAGACTGGGCTTGCGCTCGGTCCACAACTCTCTTGGGGTTTTGGGAACCGATTTGGATGACACTAAGTTTAGAACATAAGCCGATGTTTCCAAGGCGTGACCCCAAAATGACTTGGGTAGATTTGAATAACTCATCATGGATCTGACCATCTCTAAGAGTGTTCCGTTTCTTCGTTCTGCCATCCCGTTTTGTTGAGGGGTTCCGGGTGCAGCCAACTGGGAAATAATTCCCTCATCTGACAGGTAGTTCAAAAACTCATCGCTGAGGTACTCGCCTCCACGATAAGATCGTAGAAACTTGATACTCTTTTCCCTATGCTTTTCAGCTTCGGCTTTGAACTCTTTGAATTTATCAAAGGTTTTCAATTTATGCTTCATAAGGAAAATATACCCGAACCTTGAGTAATCATCGATGAAAGTCCCGAAATACTCATAGCCACCTATATCTTTGGTTGACATTGGACCACACATATCAGTGTGAACGATTTTCAACACTTTTGTGGTTCTAGTCCCCTTGGCTCCAAATGCCCTCTTGGTCATTTTACCCTCTAAACACGATTCACAAGTTGGAAATGGTTCTAGCTGTAGGTCCTCCAGCGAACCATCTTTCACCAACCTTTGAATCCTATTTAGATTAATATGATGTAATCTGAGATGCCAAAGAAGTGTTTCGTTCACGTTATCTGAACGTTTTCTCTTATTGTTCGAAACAGTTGATGTGTTATAAGATGCATTTTGTGAGTGGTGTGCACAGTTAATAGTATAGAGATTGTTCCGTAAAGTTCCCTGGCAGATAAACACATTGTTAAGAAAAAGAGTAACTTATTTATTAAAACGAACAGAATATCCATCAGAAAAGAGTTTAGAAACTGAAATAAGGTTTTTCTGAAAAACAGGAACATAAAGAACGTCTCTCAAAACTAAAATTATATCTTCAAAAGACAGGTGCACATTTCCCACTGCTTCAACTGCCACTCTCGTAGCATCGCCCAGTGTGAATAGGATATCACTTCCACTAAGTTGTCGGGTCCGCTTGAACTCCAGTAGCGTGAAACAAACATGATCAGTGGATCCCGTATCAACTACCCACGAATGGGAAGCATACGCCGCTAAACAAGTTTCAACAACTAGTGTGTGAGAATTACCTTTCTTTCTTACCCGCTTGGGCTTGGAACAGGCAGACCTCCAGTGTCCTTTCTCACCGCAGTTGAAGCACTTCCCCTTAGGATCCTTCTTGACACCACCAACATCCTTCATCTTACCCTTACCCTTGGCAACACTTGATTTTGATTGCTTGTGGATTTTGGCCTAGAAGATGAGGATGGACCACTTGCCGTCAAAACTTGAGTTTGGTGCCCCATCAACGTCTCTACCGAAACCAAAGCTTGCAACAAGTCAGCTAGCGAGAACTTTTGATTATTCATCTGATAGTTCAGCTGAAAGTGCTCAAAACTTTTGGGCAGAGAGTGGAGTACCAAATCGACCTGGGTCTCCAAATCATAATCTACACCCAGAACCTCAAGTTTGTTCAGATGAGCCATCATTTTGAGGACGTGATCCCTTACGGGCGTGCCCTCCACCATTTTCAGCGAAAACACCTCTCGCAAGGTGATCTGACGAGCCTTGCGGTTCTGATGTTGAAATATTTTTCTAAGATTTTGTATAATTTCCGCAGCAGATGCAAATTCTTGGTGTTGGTGTTGCAACACATCCGACATAGATGCCAGGATGGTACACTTAGCCATATCATTGCAATGCTCCCAGTCCTAATACTTTTTCTTTTCCACTTTACTCGACTCGCCAGTTGGCTCATTTGGTTTTGGTGTGTCAAGGATCCACTTGTGCTTTTATGCAGTTAGGACTATCATAAGTTTTCATTTCCAATCAACATAGTTTTCACCAGATAGCTGATGATATTTAAGTATAGCACACAGTGGATTAAAAGGTTGCGACATGTTGAACTGAAATAAATAACAATTGTATAAGCACAAAATTATCACATAATTTTGATCACATTATTCATATCAAAATCTCAAAACAATATGAATATGCATCAGCCGACATCTCAAAACAATTTAAATAGGTCACGTGGGGTGAACTGTCTATTTAAACACATTTAAGCATGTTACAAACAAGAATAGTTACAAACCTTTAATTCACAATTAATAGTCGGCTCCCACTTGACCAATATTAAATTGACAGGGACTTCGGGGAGGTATATGTATATCAATTTTATACCTAAGTAATAACCTGTTGGGGTTATACGTGAAACTATGCTTTTACTTTGTATAACCTATGTATTAAAACTTATTTACTGAAATAAATTTTTTATCACTGTTGCTTTAAATATGATTGAATGTTATATATATTTATTGTAAACGGTTCGTAGCACGCGTTACATTGTAGTTAACGTGGTGATACCAGATCAAAGAAGATCACGTTAACGGTCCCTTGTAAATGAGTGCGTGTTTCACAACTTAGATAAATCCGAACAATCTATTGGTAGAATTTGATGTGTAAGGCTAAGATTGGCTTGTCTTGACCAAGAGATTACACTAGTGCATTCGATGCGCTGAAGCGGACTTGTAGAGAGGATAAACTTATTCGCACTGACTTAAGGGATGAAGAGTTAGACCTTAGTGGTTGTTGATTTCTTAATCTCTGTCACTTAATAAGGACTGTGTGTGATTAGTAGTTATTGTTTTGACTTATAAATGAGAAGAGAATCATTGCGACTTCGATACCCTATATTTTGGGCAATAATATTAATTGCACGACAGTTGCTAAATTAATACAGAGAATCGTGTGCTTGCAATGTCTTGCTTGATTGGTCCCCTTGGTGGGCCCGGAACCTTTATCATACCAAATCTTGCAAGTGGAATTAATTTTCCGGTATGGATAATAAAGTTGGGCTGTCCTTACTCCAAGGATAAAGATATTAATTAATATAAAGCTTGTCAGTGGCTTAATTAATTAATGGACTAAATAATCTTAAACACGGAAAATAATAACCGGGAGCCATATTACCGTAATATGGGTTAAGATTGGATAGTGCAATATTAATTATATAGTGGTATTAATTAATATTAATGGGCTGAATTATATTGTGGCTAAATATTGGAATTCAGAAGTCCATTGGAATGTCCATCTTAATTCTCCTAAAGGACCCTCAAGTAGCCCAAATTATAGTCCAATAAATAAAAGGTGCTTAAAATAAAATAAATTATTGTTGCAATATTTCCTCTTTTTTTCGAAAACAATTAAAGAAAGGGGGAGAAGATTTTTCTTGAAAAAATTTTATGGAAAGGAGATAAGTATTCTTGGAATACAAGATTATCCCATAAATTCAAGAAAACTCCCACTTGGCTTCTCTAATTGGCAATTTTCGAAAATTATGTAAAGAGAAAGGGAAGAAAGATTTTCTTGATTTTCTTGGAAAGATTTTATGGAGAAAGATATGTATTTTTGGAATACAAGAATATCTCATAAATTCAAGAAAGATCCAATCTTGCAAATCTTCTTGTAATTTTCGAAATTTAAGGCTAAATAAGGGTGTGAGATTTTTGTGAAAAAATACACATGGAAAGAAGAATATATTGGATATATTCAAGATTTCTTGGAGATCAAGAAAAGATCTTTCCTAGTCCTTATTGGCCTCAAAATTTTTGAACCCTCCCTCACTTATAAATAGGGGATGAATTTTTCATCCCCAACGAGTGTTCTATGCGTTGGAAATATTAGAAATCAACAAAGGTGGTGCAACAATTTTTTATTTTCCTTTATTTTATAAATCGTTCATCGGAGAACCTTCCACCGGGGTTATTGGACGAAGACTTGGGAATACTTGAGAAGGACTTTTGGTGGGTATCCAGATACTTGATCCTGTCTGTCTCAGATCGTCTCTCCAAAGGGTACGTTTATGTAAACTCCTAGAAATTCCGCATGTTAGCATATTTTACGTGAAATATTATTTGCATGTTGTTGTTGGATTAATTATTATTTGAATTCACTTAGGTAAATTCATGCTAGTAATAATTGTTAATTTAAATTTGTGTTTATGAGGTCATCCAGATAGATCCTGGCATATGTTATCACAAGAACTGGTATCAGAGCCCTGGTTCGGGCTCTGATCTTTTGAACTGTAATTTAAATTGTTGTTCATTAAAATTGAAATTGGATAGTAGAACTATTAGATCTGTTTTGCAGGTATCCAATTGTCATGGTATTTTAATGTGCTTATTTACATGCAAATAAATTGTTAATTTTTTAATTCGATTCGTTCGAATTCATTTTTGCCTCGTGAGAAAATCCACGAGTAGATTAGAATTTGTTTGATTTGTTCAATGTAGTAGACTAGTCTAGATCTAGGTTTATTTATTTTTCGTAAATAAATTGTAACCGGATCGTGAATGAAGACGAAGACGAAGAGTTAAAAATTGACGCCCGCGCTTAACGCATTTAGAAGTTAAGACGGCACGCTGCAAAGCCGAAGGCCTGGACTACGCCGCGACGCTGCAGCGGACGCGGACGGTGGTGAGCTGGTCGCGAGCTAGGCGCGCGAGGCCGGTCGGGCGCCTGGGCGGCGCGGACGGAGGTGGAAGCCGAGCTGGGCGACGGGCGTGGGGAACTGAACGCTGGTGCGTCCGGCGATAAGTCAGGCGCAAGCCAAGGGGGCGATGGGCGGATGGCCGATCCGGATGGGGCGCGGGGTTTATTCGTACATGTGACTCGAGTTCCGGGTCGTGAGCTACTCATTTTCCGGACATCGTCCTAACCCAAAACGGAGGACATTTTTTTGAAGAATTGTTACGGATTTAGTGGGAGCATTTCGAGACGAACGATGAAGGCAAAAACAAGAAACAATTTCTCAAGATCAAGACTTGGAATTAAACCATGACAGTTGGATATATGTGCCCAACATGATTTATTTTGTCTTGATGCTTGTTTTAAATTCATGCCAATTTATTTAATAAATGTGTTTGCATGATTTAGAATTGTCTAAAAGAAAATCTCACTTTCGAAAATTACTAAGTATGTTTATTGACAAATTTTATTTTGGATAATAAAATTACGTCAAATTGACCTCCATGATTTATTTATTTGTGAATTCTTTTGGAGAAATTTTCCCCACTGAACGGCCAAAAGATGGTTTTCACATGAATAAATTCCCAAAAGGATGATTGTGAATTATTATTAGTGGTGACGATGACCCTCCCCACGAGGCTCGTTCAAAGCGAAGTAATAATTCTGTATTTAATCATGGTTATTACTTAGGTATAAAATTGATATGCATATACTTCCCCGAAGTCCCTGTCAATTTTATATTGGTCAAGTGGGAGCCGACTATTAATTTTGAATTAAAGGTTTGTAATTGTTCTTGTTTGTAACCTGCTTGAATGTGTTTAAATAGACAGTTCACCCCACGTGACCTATTTAAACTGTTTTGAGATGTCGGCTGATGCATGTTCATATTATTTTGAGATTTTGATATGAATAATGTGATCGAATTGTGTGATAATTTTGTGCTTACACAAATTGTTATTTATTTCAGTTCAGCATGTCGCAACCTTTTAATCCACTGTATTCTATACTTAAAGACCATCAATTAACTGGTGAAAACTACGTTGTTTGGAAACGAAAAATTATGATTGTCCTAACTGCACAAGGATCCAAATGGGTGCTTGACACACCAAAACCCGAAAAACCTGCTAAAGATACTGGTATATGGGACGAGATGGAACATAGTGAATGGGAGTTGACTAATGAATTGGTGAGGGAAACAATCTTGACAAACATGTCTGATTTGTTGAAACGCCTTCATCAAGGATTTGAATCAGCTGCAGACATTATGCAAAATCTCGAAGAGATGTTTGCACATTCGGCCCATATAGTTATCCAAAGCATAAGGCTTGATATGGCCAAGATAAAAATGGAAGAAGGAACGACCGCAAGGGAGCACGTTCTTAGGGTTATGGTTCTCTTTGAGGAACTTGAGATTCTTGGAGAAAAATGTGATTTCAAAACTAAGGTTGATTTCATTCTCCACACTCTGCCAAAGAGCTATGATCATCCCTATCTAGAGTACCTAATGGGAGATCTAGATTTCACTGTGGATGATCTAGTAATTGCTCTTACATTGGTCGAAGAGGAAGCGGAGCGCAAGAAAAAGTACTTGGTCACAAAAGGGTCTTCTTTTCTTTCTATGCCAATTGGTGGTAAGAATGATGAAAAAGAGGGGCTAAACCAAGTGGGCTCAACGTCCCTCAAGAATGAAGGTTCAAGCAAGAGGAAACATTCGGAGTGCGAAAGTTCTGGACAATGGAGGTCAGCCTGTTCCAATCCTAAAGGAAATGGAAAGAAAGGTAATTCTCACGCACTAGTTGTTGAAACTTGTTTAGCGGCGTATGGTACCCACTCATGGGTAATGGATATGGGATCCACTGATCATGTTTGTTTCACATTACAAGGGTTAAAACTGACCCGACAACTTAGTGGGAGTGAGGTCCTCATCACACTGGGCGATGCTACGAGAGTAGAAGCTGAAGCAGTGGGAGACGTGCACCTATCTTTTGAAGACAAGATTTTAGTTTTAAGAGTTGTTCTTTACGTTCCAGTTTTTCGCAAAAACCTTATTTCAGTTTCTAAACTAATTAATGATGGATATTCTATTTGTTTTTCTAAGCAAGTTACTGTTTACCGTAACGATGTGTTTATCTGTCATGGAACTTTATAGAATAATCTCTATACTATTAACTGTGAACACCACTCACAAAATGCATCTTATAACACATCGACTGTTTCATGCAATAAGAGAAAACGTTCAGAAAACGTGAACGAGACACTTCTATGGAATCTAAGATTAGGTCATATTAATCTAGATAGGATCCAAAGGTTGGTGAAAGATGGTTCACTGTCGGACCTACAGTTAGAACCACTTCCAACATGCGAATCATGTTTGGAGGGTAAAATAACCAAGAGGGCATTTGGAGCCAAGGGGAGTAGAGCCACAGAAGTGTTGCAAATCGTTCACACTGACATGTGTGGTCCAATGTCAATCAAAGCTAGAGGTGGTTATGAGTATTTCGTGACTTTCATCGATGATTACTCAAAGTTCAGGTACATTTTCCTCATGAAACACAAATCGGAAACCTTTGATAAATTTCAAGGAGTTCAAAGCCGAAGTGGAGAATCATAGGAAAAGAGTATCATGTTTTTACGATTTGATCGTGGAGGCGAATACCTCAGCGATGAGTTTTTGAACTACCTGTCAGACGAGGGCATTATTTCCCAATTGACTGTACCCGGAACCCCTCAACAAAACAGGGTTGCAGAACGAAGAAACAGAACACTCTTAGAAATGGTCAGATCCATGATGAGTTATTCAGATCTACCCAAGTTGTTTTGGGGTCATGCCTTGGAAACAACGGCTTACGTTCTAAATCTGGTGTCATCCAAATCGGTTCCCAAAACCCCTAAAGAGTTGTGGACTGGGCGCAAGTCTAGTCTGAGACATCTCAGGATTTGGGGGTGTCCGGCATACGTGCTGGACAAGGAAGCCGGTAAGTTGGATGCACGTTCGGAACTAAGGTTGTTTATAGGATATCCCATGGGAACGAAAGGGTGCATGTTCTATGGTCCCGAAGATCAAAAGGTGGTAATAAGTAAGCACTTTAGATTTTTGGAAGAAGACTTTATGAACAATCGAAAGCCCAGAAGTGAGATTACCTTAAATAAAATAAGAGGGCAAACTTCTATACCAACTGTACAGGTTGATATACCAAGCGTCACACCGATACAACCGGAACCTCGTTGTAGTGGGAGGGTTGTCCGACAACCTGAGAGATTCATGGGGATAGGAGAATCTTCGGATTTGGTCCCCAGGGAAAATGAATCAGACCCCTGGTTCTATAAGGAGGCGGTCCAAGATAAGGATTCAGAATCCTGACAAACTGCGATGGAAGCCGAGATGGGCTCAATGGATCATAATCAGGTGTGGGATCTAGTTGAACCACCTAGTGGGGTAAAACACATTGGATGCAAGTGGGTCTACAAGAGGAAAAGAGGACCGGATGGGAAGGTAGAAACCTTTAAAGCTAGGCTTGTGGAAAAGGGATACACTCAGAAAGAGGGTATCGATTATGAAGAAACCATTTCTCTTGTAGCCATGCTTAAGTCCATCCGTATTCTCTTGGATGTCAAGACAGCTTTCGTTAACGGGAATCTTGACGAGGAAATCTATATGCAACAGCCCGAAGGTTTCATCGAAAAGGGCTAAGAACACCTTGTGTGCAAGATCAAGAAGTCCATTTATGGACTGAAGCAAGCATCTCGAGCTTGGAACCAATGTTTTGATCATGTAATCAAATCTTATGGGTTTGACCAAAATAATTTCGAGAGTTGTGTTTATAAGAAGTGTGACGGAATTGCCTTGGTATTCCTAGTACTATACGTAGACGATATTCTGCTCATCGGAAACGATGTAGAGGTTTTGTCAGACGTAAGGGTATGACTGTCAAAACAATTTGATATCAAGGTCATATTCTTGGGATCAAGATCACTCGAGATTGAAAGAAGAGAATGGTCGGCTTATCGCAAGATTCATACATAGATACCATTTTGAAACGTTTCAACATGCAAGATTCCAAGAAGGGTTTTGTACCTTTCAGGCACGGAATCCATCTATCGAAAGACACGTGTCCCAAGACACAAAGGGAGATAGATGACATGAGAGGGATTCTTTATGCGTTGGCAGTGGGAAGTCTCATGTATGCAATATTGTGTACGAGACCAGATATCTGCTATGTCGTAGGCATGGTAGCAAGATATCAGAGCAATCCCGGAAATCAACATTGGACTGCTGTTAAGAACATTCTGAAGTATCTGAAAAGAACTCGAGATAGAATGTTTGTTTATCAGTCAGACGATTTATTTCCAGTGGGATACAAGGACTCGGATTTCCAATCAGACCTAGATTCCAGAAAATCTACCTCGGGTAGTGTATTTTGTCTGGGGGAGGAGCTGTAACATGGAGAAGCGTTTAGCAGAAATGCATCGCCGATTCTACCATGGAAGCCGAATATGTAGCTGCTTGTGAAGCAGTGAAAGAAGCGGTGTGGCTCAAGAACTTCCTAGTGGACTTGGACGTTGTTCCGAATTTGCCCAGCACCATCACGGTCTTTTGTGATAATGCCGGAGCAGTTGTAAATTCAAGGGAACCGAGAGCCCACAAGACCAACAAACACATTGAAAGGAAATACCATCTTATACGAGAAATAGTTAAGAGAGGATATGTAGAGGTGGCTAAGATCGCATTGGAGGATAACCTAGTTAATCCTTTCACAAAGTGTCTGCCTCTGGAAACATTCAAGAGACATGTGGGTGGAATGGTTGTCAAGTACGTAGCCAATCTGCTTTGAGTATAAGTGGGAGATATATTATTAGGTTCGTGTAGGAGGCATTAGATGTCACGTAGAACTACACGAGACGTGTTGTGGTATACTTAAAAGCAGACTTTGAGTATTGTTGTGTTCGATATAATAATCCAGGATTAATCGAACACGTAAGAGCGACACGTGTAATATTTATTAAAATAATCATGCCCAATGGATAAGTATTTGCCACTCAGATCAGGAAAGAGGAATTGTTGGTCCTGGTGCAAATGAGTCTTACACGTGTATGGGGGGGAATACACGTGTTTAGTGTTTTTAAAACTTTTTCTTACTGGAGTCATCTTGGGTCAGGTTGTCCTGATGATTTGGTCCTGAGAAGCACAAATCGCTCTGAGTCAAAGTCTCTTGAGACAATTGATCTCGAGTTACTTTCGAAACCTCGGATAATCCCAACCGAGTCTCGAGTTTGAGATCTGAGTTGCTTGGATCGGATAACTAACTTACTGAACCCTCAGAAGAGTAAGTTCAGTTTGGTAACTATCTGTTCTAGCTACTCAGATGTGCGGAATGCTTGGCCCTTAGTTTATTCTCGTTTTAAAGCTTTGCTGAAAACCTTCCTTTAATGGAATAGTGATTAGGTTGTGATTCAATTATGCAACTTCAGTGGATTGATTCCAACTGAATATCAGTGAAAAATATGCTTTCAGATTTAAGTCAATGCGGCGATTAAGCACGATGATAAATAAAAGCAATAAACAACCACGGCAATTTATAGTGGTTCGAGAGACTCAAGCTCCCTCGTCCACTCTCTCGATCCTCGAGAGAAATTCACTAATCACTTCCCGAGCTTTTCGACTACCTCGCGAAGTTTACTTACTCAACTTCTACACGAGCTTTTCGACTACTCCACGAGTTTACTTACTCAACCCGACCTTGAGCTTTTTACGACTACCTCGTAGTTTACTTACTCAAACACAAACAAGTTTTCAGACTACCTCTGTAGCTTACTAACTTCACCTCTAGAGCTTTCTGACTACTCCGCGTAGTTTACTAACTCTTTACAACTCTTCTCACCAACAATCACACTCAAACTACCTTCTAAATGGTTTGGGGTTTCTTGGTTGGTTTCCAACTAGGATGAGATATCCTTTACAATGAAGTACAATGCAAAGGCTAGGATATCTCGACTAAGCTTTGGATATATCTTATCAAGCTAGGCTTAGTATAGTGAGCTCTCTTCGAAATAAAGCACTTGGGAAATTCTTGGTTTTTCGAGTGCTTCAACTTGCAATAATAAGTTTGAGCTCTTGAGTTGCTTACAAATTTCCCTGTAACCTTACAATGTAGAGGGTCACAAGTATTTATAGGCATACACCAAGGTCACTTTTGAAAAACTATCCGTTGGAGAGATAGCTTCGTGAGTTTCCTCTTATGGTGTGTGAGGAACGGCTATATTTAGGGTTTGACACTCTCTAACACGTTTTAGGTAATAGTCTTTCATGTATGGCGGGTCTTCACTTTTGCGATCACGGAACCCGTACTTGACATCTTTTTTGACAACTGTCCTTTATTTAGTGTCGATAATAGTCTGATGTTGTCTTCCTCTTTTTGACTTTTGTCTCGGTTAAAGGTAGACACCTTCAGCGGCTCTTTTGGTTACAATCTACGAGTTGATATAACCTTAACAACACTTTGTCTTAGTTCCTTTTATGCGCATTTGAATGTCTTGGGCAATATCTATTCTTCGAGTGTCGCGTTTTCTTGATATTGTATCCTTCCGGATAGATATTTTCAATTGCCTCGGAACATTGAGGTTTATCTTTTGAGCATTGAAGACATTCTTGAGTCTTGATAATTATCTGTGCCTTGATATTCTTGATCTTGATTCTTGATCTTACCGTCTTGGCGTCTTGAGTCTTACGAGTCTTGAGGTCTTCGAGTCTTCAAGGTCTTGAGTCTTGAGTCTTACGAGTCTTCACGATCTTGAGTCTTACGAGTCTTGAGTCATCGAGTCTTCTCATGTATCTTGATTGATATCTGAGAATCTTCATCTTTGAGTCTTGAGTTCCTCGATTTCATCTTGAGTCTTGATTCTCGATTTCATTACATCGAAACTTCGAAACTTGATTTCCATCGAAGTCTTGATTCTCGGTTTCATCATCGAAACCCGAAACTTGATTTCAAATTGAAACCGGTTTCATCGAAACTTCATCGAGTCTTGAGAATCTTGAGATCTAACTTCGATCAGATCGCTTACTATACATTTTGCGAGATAACATCCTGAATACTCTAAAAACCGAATCGACTCAACTATCAAGATTATTCTGAACATGTCATACTCAGGGGTTTTGGGATCTAATCAAAATCATATCTTTATTAAATTCATCTCCCAACAATTTCCCCCTTTTTGATGATGTCAAAACCTATCTTGTTACAAACATTTAACCTAAGCTCAGGTTTCAGTTTATCCTATTACAAGATTGGTTTTATTTCTCAACAATATCCTGAACAGAGAATCTCCCAACAATTTCCTAAGTAGAGAATCTCCTAACAATTAGTCTCTTAGCAATTCTTTCAGTAATGAATTTCTTTAAATGATTCATCACCAAATACTTATTTTTCAAGTAATTTCCCCCTTAAACACACAATTAATTCAGAGACAATCATTTAGACATATCATAATTAAAAGACATGTAAATAAGATAATGAGATATTATCTTTTGAGCAAAAATGATAAAGCTTCATTGATGATGATTTTTTAGTTTACATCTTACAATGAGTTTATCAAAAGCAAAAATAAACGACAAAAAGATAGAAAAATTACAAGTGTCTTTAGGTAAGTCTTCTATCTTCAGTCTTCAGATTTGGCTCTTCAGTCTTCTGCTCTTCAGATTTATGCTCTTCAGTTTGCATCTTCTTCAACTTCATCAGCGGACACTTCCAGGTTGAACATTCTGAAATACCTCTTCTTCAGTGTATCTCTTCTTCAGTACATTCTGAGCAGCATATTGAGCAATTTCTTGAATAATGGCTTTCTCATTCACCAGGCCACTATCAAGTCTTGGAGGAGGGTAGGTATATGGACCGGGGGCTACTATCTGCACCTTTCCTTCATCTGCAAGGTTCATCCAACTTTGGAGATATTTAGAATAGAAGGTTAGGAGATATTCAATGAATGCTTCATTTGGATCTGAGCTTTCCCCTCACCATTCCCTGAGCATATCATAGTAGAACCAGAAGGTTCTCTTGACCTCTTCCCAACTATCGTTGAATTTGATGGGCATCCATTTGTCAACATGTGGCCATTTATGTGCTCTTGATGTCCCTCTCCTTTTGCTCGCAAACTTTTTGAATCCACTCCTTCGCTTCTGCTCTTCTTCTAATTTCTTCCTGATCACAGCACGTCTGAGACCGAAGCAGCAGTTTTCTTTGCTTGTTCTACCTGGAGTGTCTTCAGAGCATTCTTTGTGTTGAAGACTTTTCTCTGATGCTGACCTGCAGACTCTTCAATTTTCTTTGTGTCTTCAATTTTTCAGATTTGCCTCTATACACCTGGATCCAACATCCCTAATTCAACTGAAAGTTCCTGAAATCTTGATTCAGCCAAAGGTTTAGTCAAGATATCAACTCTCTGCTTATCAGTATGAATTTTCTCCATCCTTATGTCCTTCTTCTCGACATGATCTCTGATGAAGTGATGTCTGATATCCACATGCTTGCATCTGGTGTGCAATACCGGATTTTGTGAAATAGCAATAGCATTATTATTGTCACAAAATATTGGTACTTCATTGGCTACAACTTTATAATCCCTCAATTGTTATGCGAGCAAAGAATGAAAACTGTGACTTCTGTGACCATGTATTTCAAACCCGATAATCTTGGTCACTCTTGAGGTCATTTCTTCGAAAACAAGATATCGACTTACTTCAAGAAATTGACAAGTTCCTGTAGTGGACTTCCTGTCAATTCTACAACCTCCAATATCAGCATCTGAGTAACCAGTTAATTCAAGGTTATCATCAGCTGGATACCATAATCCTCTATTCACTGTGCCCTTGAGATACTTTAGTATCTTTTTGGTAGCCTCCATGTGACTAGCCTTAGGATTAGCTTGGTATCTTGCACATATCCCAAAAGCAAATGTTATATCCGGCCTACTTGCTGTGAGATAGAGCAATGATCCAATGATTCCTCTATAATCGATTATGACTCAGCGATTTGCCTTCAAAATCGGGATCCATCTTGTAGTTAGTATTCATGGGAATTCTAAGCGCATTGCAATCCCATACACCATATTTGGCAATCGGATCTACGGTGTACTTTGCACGGTTGATGAAGATTCCTTCCTTTGATTGTTTCACTTGAAGACCTAGAAAGAAATTCATCTCCCCCATCATAGACATCTCAAATTTGTCTTTCATCAGTGTAGAAAACTTTTCACACAACCGATGATTTGGAGATCAAAAATGATGTCATCAACATATATCTGAACAAGAAGATATCTTCCCCATGTTCTATCCTGAAGCGAGTTCTATCAACAGTTCATTTCATTTGACAAAACCATGGTGAGAAGAAACGAGAAAGAGTATCATACCATGCTACGGGTGCTTGTTTTAAGACCATACAAGGTTTTTTCGAGCACGTAAACTTGGTCATTCTGTTTGGAAAACCGGAGGTTGTTCTACATAAACCTCTTCTTTAAGCTAATAACCGATTCGAAATGCACTTTTCACATCCATTTGATGGTCGTGAACTTCATGTGGGCAGCATATGCAAGAAACAATCGATGGCTTCTAGTCTTGCAAATTGGTGCAAAAGGTTTCATCATAATCTAAGCCTTCTTCTTGGGAATAACCTTGTGCAACTAGCCTTGCCCTTGTTTCTTACAATGTTGTTGTTTTCATCTCTTTTATTCTTAAATACCCACTTGGTTCCAATGACATTGTGCCTTTCGGGTCTATCCACTAGCTCCCATACTTCATTTCTTGAGAATTGATTATTTCGTCTTGCATAGCAAGATAATCCAATGAGAATCTTGTAGAGCTTCACCAATCTCGATGAGGCTCTTTTTACGATAGGAAGAAGCAGAATAGTGCACTCTCACCATGGAACCTTCTTATTTTGACACCATCGGTTAGATCACCCACAATCGACTTGTACGATGACTATCTAACCATCTTCTTCTAGATGTTTCCCTTTGATAGTATCCTCAACATTTGAAATGTTAGGTTTGATTAATTGAGAAACTCGAGGAACAATGACGAAAAGGAGAAAGGGAATCATCTTCCTTAGGGAAATTCCATTGAACATTGTCGAGGCATTTGTTCCCCTTTGGTTGATAGATTAATTTGCCTCGGTGGGACCACATCTTCATTGGCATCACATACTTGAGTCAGGCGGTGTCTGTTCGGATTGGTCACCTTTGGTGTGTTGGCTTTCTGAGTCTCACCATCCCGAGTTCCATCCCCGAATTTCTTTATTCGAAGTAAAGGTCACTCCAATCATAGATGGTGACTGACTTCTTCTTTTTAGGTTCAGTGAATGATTTGTCATTCTTTTTCAGGCTTAATCTGGTGATCCTCTTGGTCAGTTCTTCTGCATCATGTTCCCGTTTCTTCTGAACACAAGTAGATTCATCAAAAACAACATGAGGTGTTTCCTCCACAATAAGAGTCCTACAGTTGTAAACTCTGAAAGCTTTACTGACTTCAGAATATCCTAAGAATATTCCTTCATCAGCTTTACTATCAAATGTTTTCAACTGATCTTTACCATTATTGTGTATGAAACTTACCTAACTAAACATACGAAAAGAAAGAAACAAGAGGCTTCCTTTCATTCCCATGCTCATAAAGGCGTTTTTTTGCCTTGACTCTTTCAAGCATGGATGCGTTACGTGAGTAGCATGCAGTATTGATGACTTCCAAAATTTAAAACCTTTTAGGAATATCAGCTTTAGCTATCATAGTTCTTCCAGCTTCTTTATGAGTCCTGTTCCTTCTTTCAGAAACACCATTTTGTTGAGGGGTCCTTGCAGCTGATGTTTCATGAGAAATTCCATTTGCTGCACAATAATCAGATATAATATGATTTATAAATTCAGTTCCCTTGTCAGATCTGATTTTGACCACACTCAGATTTTTCTCAATACTGAGCCTTTTCCGATGAATTCGCATCTTTATCTGAGTCCCTTTCTTACTGAGTAAGAATATGACCCAAGTATATCTTGAGTAGTCATCAACTACTACTAGTGTGTATTTCCTGTCATTAGTGCTCACTGGTGTTATAGGACCAAACAGATCCATATGTAACAACTGAAGTATTCTTTCAGTAGAAACATCTACTTTGCTTTTAAATGATGCTTTAACTTGTTTTCCTTTTTGGCACGCATCACAAATATGTTCCTTACTGAACACTTCATTAGGCAACCCTCTCACAAGAGCTAATCTTGCAAGCTTATTCGGGGTTTTGAAATTCGGGTGATTCATTCTTTTATGCCATAACCAACTGGTATCTCAGAGAACTTTTTAGCAACCAAACATGTATCTTTAGGAGTTGAACTCCAATCAGCAAGATACACATTTCCTTTTCTAGCACCAGTCAGTAATACTTTATGTGAGATATCATCTTTCACATAACATAAGTTCTTAGAGAACTCAACATTAAAACCTTTATCACAGAATTGGCTTATTGAAAGCAAGTTATGCTTCAATCCAGATACATATGAAACACCATGGATATGAATCGAGTCGATTTCCAAAGTTCCATATCCTTGATCCGTCTTGGAGTTATCTCCAAAAGTGATCCGAGGGCCTCTTTGTTCAACATAGTCCTTTGAGTATCTTCTTGAATCTGTCATATGTCTTGAGCATCCTTTGTCAAGATACCATACATTAGGGGGCTTTTTCATCTCTGGTCATCGGTCTTTATGTGATCTTTAATCATTTCGGTTGCCCTTGTTTTCCTCCCTGAAAAATAGATCAATTCTTAGGTACCCATTTTTGTGTAGGGTCCTACAAGGTTAGTTGTACCTTTCGAATCCAAATCTGCTGACTACTCTAATCACTTTAGAGTGGGCGATCTGTCTTCCATAAACATCTACATACACATTTACTACTCTGGGTGCCTTAATAGGTTTTCACGTGTATGAGTGCTAGCCTTAGCATGAACATGGGCTTTTGAATTTTTCTTAGGTTGAGGCCTTTACATTCATTTGCTTTGGCTTCTGTCTTGGTGGTGCGAATCTTTGTTGATTTCGGGTTGGTAACCTTTACCCTTAGGCAAGTGGGGGTTCAAAGGTTCTGCATACTAAAATTTGGGTCTTTCAAGATATCTTGAGGACTTGGTCTCTTGATTGAGAATGTCTCTGTTGAGTGTTTCTCTTCCGAAGATTCCTCGATGGTTCGGTCTGCAGATCCTTTGGGTTTGCAATCTTAGCCTCGAGGCTTGAAGTACTTCGAAATTTTCCAGCGAGTGCTCAGTTTTCTAGCCTTCACCGAGGTTTGGGCTTTTCTACCGATCATTCGGTTTTTTTTGAAACCATGGGTCCTTTTCCCTTGTCTACAACCTTAGGCATTTCTTCATTTTGAAGTGTAAGTGCCACAGGTTTTACAAAGATTGTCTTCTTGCGACTTGATGCAGCATTCAAATGACCTTGTGAGGTTCCCCCTGGAATGTATCCCAATCCAGATTTTATAGAGACAGATCTCTGGTAACTCTGAATTTCATCTATTACATTAGATGCGAAGATTCAATAGAGTTAACTTCTTACGTGCACTATCCTCACGCTCGTAGAGTTTCATGCGTCTCGAGAGGTCATTGAACTTAGTTCGATCGGTGAATCTCTTGATGGATTTCTCTAGCTTTTCGGTTAGGGTCACTATCAGCTTCTCTTTCTCTGGGAGTTGTACTTTCAGAACATCCAGTTCATCAGTAGCTCCCATTAATTGAGAAGTGATTTCAGTTTTGCTAAGATTTTTAGCCTTCAGATCCTTATTCTGCTCTTGAGTTTCATTTAGCAGTTCTTGTAAAACAGCATAGTCCTTCATTAGACTCTCAAAAGAATCCATCGAGGTCAAAATGATTTTTTACGAGTTGAACTTGACAACTCTTGTGCTAGTGTAGGAGCAACAACAGAGAAAGAAGAGTTTACCTCCTCAATGGCCATCAGACAGATGTCATCACTGTCACTGTCTGAGAATATTTCATCTGGGGAGCTAGATCCTTCCTCAGAATGTTCTTCTTCTGCAACCATGGCCTTTTTGCTAGAGAACTTCTTGTCTCTTTTAGCTTGCCTTTCTCTTCTCTCCCAGCTTTTCGGATCTCGGACAATCATCTTTGGAAGTGACCTTTCTTTTTGGCAATTATAGCATCTGTTGGCATCATCATCCTGATCACTTTCTTCTTTGGACTTGGAGTCCTTCCTTTTGGATGAAGATCCCTCAGCTTTCAGGTCCTTCTTCTTCTCAGTTGATCTGTCCTCAGGTTTCTTCTGAAACCTGTGATTCCTGTAATAGTTTTTATATTTTCCAAATCTACTATTAAGTCTTTCAAACCTCCTTGCCATCAGTGCTAGCTTTTCCTCAAGCTCATCCTGATTTTTGGCATGGGAGTTCTCGAACTCTCTAGTTTTCTGAGGTTTTATCTTTGGCCTTGAAAGCCACATTCTTACTAGATGATGAATCATCTTTCTTTGTCGACCTTTTAGATTTCTTATCAATTACAAACTCATATGCCTCAAATTTCGAGAGAAGACTTGTTGATATGGCATTGAATTAATATTTTTGGTGTTTTCAATCACCCTTTGCATGTATATCCCATTTCTTAGAAAGACCTCTAAGAATTTTCAATGCAACTTCTCTCTCTGTGTGGATATTTCTTTCCAAGTGCATTTAGATCATTCATAATGCTAGTGAATCTGACTTCTAACTTGTCAATAGATTCACCTTCATCCATTCAAAACTATCAAACTTTCCAATTGCAACCGAAAGTTTGTTTTCCTTGATATGATCCGTGCTTGGCACATTACAACCATCTTGTATCCCAAATTTCTTTTTGTAGTATTGCGTTGAAATCATTCCCATCACACCATCATCAATAGTATTGTATAGTGTGTCTTTAGCAATATAGTCTAGATTGACTAACTTTTCTCTCCTCGAGAGTCGGGTTGGTCATCGGACTTAGGAAATTCTCCGCTCTAGGATCATTTCTCTCATTTTTGTTCCTCTGGGATTCACCACAAGAAATTGGAATGGCCCTCAGAGACCACTCTCCACATACATTCATGTTTGGAATCTGAGATGAACTGCATTCTCAATCTCCATAGATCATAGTTCTCCATTGAGAACATGGGAAGTTTCTTAGAAGACATTTTTTATCCGAGCCTTTTAAGAATTCACCAAATAAGATCGATTCGGATAGACCACAAGTATTTTTAGAAAATAAAACTTTGGTCAACAAAGCAGTGGTCAAGTTGAACCCACGCGCTCGATACCACTTGTTGGTTTGGAGAAAAACGAGTCTTACACGTGTAGGGGGAATACACGTGTTCGGTGTTTTTAAACTTTTTTTTCTTCGAGGTCGACTTGGGTCAGGGTTGTCCGATGATTTGGTCCCGAGAAGCACAAATCGCTCCGAAGTCAAAGTCTCTTGAGACAAGTGATCCGAAATGCTTTCGAAACCTCGGATAATCCCAACCGAGTCCTCGAAGTTTCAGAGATCCTGAGTTGCTTGGATCGGATAACTAACTTCTTGAACCCTCGGAAGAGTAAGTTCGGTTTGGTAACTATCTGTTCTAGTTACATCGGGATGTCTGGAACGGTTGGCCCTTAGTTTATACTCGTTTTAAAGCTTTGCTGAAAACCTTCCTTTAATGGAATAGTGATTAGGTTGTGATTCAGTTATTCAACTTCAATGGATTGATTCCAACTGAATATCAGTGAAAAATCTGCTTTCAGATTTAAGTCAATGCAATAGTTAAGCACATATAAAGAAAGCAATAAACAACACAGCAATTTATAGTGGTTCAGAGACTCAAGCTCCTACGTCCACTCTCTCTGATCCTCAGAGAAATTCACTAATCACTTCCTGAGCTTTCTGACTACCTCGCGTAGTTTACTTTACTCAACTCGCCCCGAGCTTTCGACTACTCCCACGAGTTTACTTACTCAACCCGACCTTGAGCTTTCTGACTACCTCCGTAGTTTACTTACTCAAACACAAACAAGTTTTCAGACTACCTCTGTAGCTTACTAACTTCACCTCTAGAGCTTTCTGACTACTCCTCGTAGTTTACTAACTCTTTACAACTCTTCTCACCAACAATCACACTCAAACTACCTTCTAAAGGGTTTGGGGTTTCTTGGTTGGTTTCCAACTAGGATGAGATATCCTTTACAATGAAGTACAATGCAAAGGCTAGGATATCTCGACTAAGCTTTGGATATATCTTATCAAGCTAGGCTTAGTATAGTGAGCTCTCTTCGAAATAAAGCACTTGGGAAATTCTTGGTTTTTCGAAAGTGCTTCAACTTCTAATAATAAGTTTGAGCTCTTGAGTTGCTTACAAATTTCCCGTAACCTTACAATGTAGAGGGTCACAAGTATTTATAGGCATACACCAAGGTCACTCTTGAAAAACTATCCGTTGGAGAGATAGCTTTGTGAGTTTCCTCTTATGGTGTGTGAGGAACGACTATATTAACCCTAACACGTTTTAGGTAATAGTCTTTCATGTAGCCGGTCTTTACTTTTTGCAAATCACGGAACCGTACTTCCGACATCTTTTTCAAATGACATGTCTTTGTTAGTGTCGATAATAAAGTACTGATGTTGTCTTCCTCTTTTTGACTTTTTGTCTCCGTTAAAGGTAGACACCTTCAACGGCTCTTTTGGTTACAATCTCTGAGTTGATATAACCTTAACAACACTTTGTCTTAGTTCCTTTTGTCTGCATTTGAATGTCTTGGGCAATATCTATTCTTAGTGTCGCGTTTTCTTGATATTGTATCCTTGAGAGGATAGATATTTTGATTGCCTCGGAACATTGAGGTTTATCTTGAGATTGATACATTCTTGAGTCTTGATAATTCTTGTGTCTTCATTATTCTTGATCTTGAGTTCTTGATCTTACATCTTGGCGTCTTGAGTCTTACGAGTCTTGAGGTCTTACGAGTCTTGAGGTCTTTGAGTCTTGGCGTCTTGAGTCTTGAGTCTTACGAGTCTTAGTCATCCCGGAGTCTTCTCATATATCTTGGTGATATCTTGAATCTTCATCTTTAGTCTTGGTTCCTCGATTTCATCTTGAGTCTTGATTCTCGATTTCTCAGCTGAGTCTTGATTCTCGGTTTCTCCTTTGAGTCTTGATTCTCAGTTTCATACTGAAACTTCAGAAACTTCCGTTTCATACTGAAACTTCGGTTTCCTCAGAAACTTACTGAGTCTTGAGAATCTCCAGATCCTAACCTGATCTATATCTACTGACTATACATTTTGCAGATAACATCCTGAATACTCTAAACCTAAATCCTGACTCAACTATCAAGATTATTCTGAACATGTCATACTCAGGGGTTTTGGGATCTAATCAAAATCATATCTTTATTAAATTCATCTCCCAACAGGAATTAAAAGAGCTAAGTCAAAAGGACTCAGACAAACCTGAGGGCTCAGACATGTCTGAGCCCACGAACAAGTCTGAGGACTCAGACGGCCAAAAGAACTCAGACGGCCAAAAAGCTCAGATATCCTGAGGGTCAGAATACTATATCCTGAAAGGCTCAGATATCCTGAGGGTCAAGATGCTCGCGGCTTCGAGATATCCCGAGGGTCAAAGATCTTTCGCAGACTCAAATATCCCGAAAAGGCTCGGATATCCCGAGGGTCGAGAATATGCTCATGACTCGAGATATCCTGAGGGTCAGTATGCTCGCAGCTTAACATTCTGAAGACTCAGGCATCCTGAAGGGTCAGAGTGCTCGACACTCAGATATCCCGAAGACCCGAACATCCTGAGGGCACAGTGTGCTTGAGGAGGACAGTATTCCAGCATAAAACTAACATGATTAAAAGGGCGAACAAAACATCCAACCGAGCAAAAGATTAATTTGGACGACCAAAAGAGTGTCTTACAGACAAGCAAGCTCCAAGATCAATCTAGAAGGCGAAGTTGGGGCGTGGCAAATATCACGGATTCTTGCATGATCCAAGTCCCCAAACTCATGCTTGCCAATCCGGCTCATGCTTGTCGAGTGATATAAAAAGGAAAAAAAAAAAAAAGAGAGGGGTTCAGAAAAATTTCCCAGAAAAAGTTATACCCACACAAGAAATTCTCCAGAGAGGTGAGGAACGTAAAAATCCGAGTGATTATCTACACATACAGAAACCCTAGCACTCATATGCTAACTCTCCAAGTTATCTTCATCTGTAATGATTCATCTTAATAGGGTGTATCAAATATTGTACGTGTAAAGCTCGCAATACCACATCCTGGCTTGGTATGCCCCCAGAGTAGTCATTTCCTGATGAACTGGGTCAACAAATTCATCTTATTTACACGTGCATGTTTTGTTTGTGAGTCATTCCCAAATTAGCCACATCATATTCCTCTAATAAAATGACTCGCGACAATTGGCGCTAGAAGGAGGGTACTTCACCAAGAAACCAACCCATACACAAACCCTTAGTTAGCCGAGGCAGAAAAAAGAAATATAATGCCTCAATCTAGGAACACACAAATAGAGAGGTCGGGGCAAAGTCGACCTCATGACCGGAAAAAAGGTTCAGCGCCAGCCTCATAAAGATCAGGGAATGGAGACCATCAATCTTGAGGATATTGCCAATGATCCGGCGGCCACAACCAGGGCCATCACTTTCTTGTTGCGAAAGCACAGAAAGAGAGGGCCGAAAAAGAGTTGGCTAAGTTAGGAACTCAAGAAGATGAAGAACGACACTCGTGTACACCTGATAGCGAGCAAGTTAAAACAAAAACTGTGAAGCGGGCTAGTAAGTCGATGATACGTCTGATGACAAACAGCCTCAAGGGTCTAGACCATCAGCGTTTGGACGTTTGAGGCTCTCCGCCAAAGACCGAATTGGCAATAATAGGCGGCAGGATCCAGGAAAGGAACAACCAATAAGAATGCCCGCATATTCAGATCTTCATGATCATCCGCAAGCCGAACAAAAATCGGCGGGAACAAAATTGTCTATCCATCATCGATTGGGTAGTCAAGCACGAACTGGGAAAGGGGGACTGCCCCATCACGAGCATGACCCACTGGGTCCTCATGATGGGAAACAGCCCCAATCCAAATCTGTCAGTTCCACAAAATTTGCGGAAATGCAGAAAGCCATCGAGGGATTACAGGCCGACCTGGCCGCGACCAAAGGCAACCCTCGAGCGAGCACAATACCATGCTCGCCATTGTGGTAACAATCAATCATGCCGAAATACAAGAGAAATAAGAAAGTCCCTACCGCTGATTTCCATGTTGGTCTTTGAAGTCGACCCTCATGTCCATCTCGGCAAATACTCGGACTTTTTATGATCGCGATGGGGCCCCGCAGACGCAATGCAAGATCGATCATTCCCCATGACTTTGGGTGATCGGGCACAAAGATGGTTTTCTACTTTGCCGCTCGTCTATCACTTCTTTTCGCTCAATTGGGACAACAATTTTGTCCCCACTTTTCATCCATGTGCTAAGCTAGCATGCCAAAAACAAAGGTTGTCGCATTTTTTTCCAACTAAAAGGTGAGTCCGATCGAGCATACATCGAAAGATTTGATAAATGTTTGTATGATGGGGCCCCAAATCGAAAGGATGCCAAGATCCTCGGGTGGTGGTCGGGGCACGACCCGAATCTTGACATGTGGAAGGCCGTGCATTAAGGCGGCCGAACACATATTCGAGAGTTCCGAGAGCGGCGGCCAAAATCATAGCCATGCAAGATTTGCTTTCGCCCAATCACGATTAGATTCGGGGAACCTACAACTAGGAAAGTTTTTGGGGAGGAAAGTGATGAATGAAGGGTACAAACCCCGGGCTCTTTCAAACCATTCAAGAAAAGGTACAAACGCCCTACGAAGTCTTCAGGCGTTTCGGTGAAACAATCTTTTACCAAATCAGAGATCGGGACATGTTGGATAGGCCGAGAAGAATTATAATGGACAAACATCGGCTCAATGCTTCCAAATATTGTAACTATCACGAGTACATCGGGCACAATACAGAAGATTATCGCGATTTACTCCGCCAACTTTGGAAGCTATACGAAGAGAATCGTCTTACCCAATTCTTAAAAAAGCCAGCGAGCAGAGACTCCCGAATAGAAAAAATAGAAGATCGAAGGGGTAAGCGAAAAGCCGAACAAACATCTGACAGTGATCCCGAAGAATCACGTAAGAGGTCTGAGTTACCTAAAAGAGGGCCTCCTACTGTGGGAAGAGGTCGAGATAGTCAAGAGATTCACATGATACGTCCTGAATATGGTCCAGTGGGTGGATGTTACCAGGCACCAACATTATCGAACAGACGAAAAAAGATGGAGATGCATGCCATGCAAAGCATCCATCAAGTGAAGGTGGCGAGCACATCAGTTAGCACGCCACCCTCTCACCAAATTATGTTTTCAGAAGACGATCTAGACGGAATCATAACTCCCCATAATGACTCCTTAACCATCAGTGCTCGACTCCTTGGGGTTGAAGGTGCACCGCCTCCTGGTTGACACCGGAGCTTATGCAAACATTTGTTCGTTAACACCCTTCACCAGATGGAAAAGCAAGTTGGGGACTTGAGCAGTTATATTGAACCGTGTGATCATACCATAATGGGTTTTGTGGAATCTGTAACCTGACCCTATGGCATGATTAGGTTAGGAGTCGAGTTAGAATCAACTCTGAATCCGGACATCTGACAAACTAGAATGCTAGATTTTGTAATCGTCGATGCTCCGTCTACTTATAACGGGTTTCTAGGTCGCCCGTTTATTCAAGAATTTAAAGCGGCCTGTTCTACGTATTACTACTATGTTAATTTCCCAACACAAGATGGAACAGGTAGCGTAAAAGGAGATCAGAAGAAAGCTCGAGATTATTTGCTATCATGTGCACCAGAAAGATAAAATATCGTCAACATGATGGAGTAAACATGGGAGATTGGTGAGTCAAGCCAACGAGCAAATGCCTCGCCAAAATATCTTCCGACGAACATAAGTTTGACGAGCATAGCTCCCCGCGCGAACACATAATGCGCGAACACAGAATCTGGGGTGGCAACTCATGCCCCATATTTCCTAGATCAAATGAATATTGATCCGCCGAACGAGCATACGGACCTAGAACCTCGCATAGGTTTTGAACCCATGGAGGTTGATGACGAGCACCGGGGGTCCGTTCAAGATCCTCGGTGGAAGCAAAAAAGAAAGTGAGCAACACCTGTTGAACAACTGGAGCCTATCAACATCGACCCGAACAGACCTGAGTTAGAAGTGTTCATTGGTTCAGAATTACCTGGACCAATTCGAACAGAAATGATTGCTTATCTTCAAGCAAACTTGGATGTGTTTGCATGGTCACACGAGGACATGGTTGGGATTGATCCAAGACATGCATGACATTCCCTCAACCTTGATCCAATACAAACTACAGTTATCCAGAAGCGCAGAAAGTTTAGTCCGGAAAAGTATGCGGCAATGAATAGTGAAATCAAAAAGTTGCTCGACAACAAACTGATTCGAGAGGTGAAATGCCCAAGATGGCTTGCGAACCCTGTGCTCGTTCGCAAGTCCAATGGATCTTGGAGACTATGTATTGATTTCACTGATTTAAATAAGGCATGTCCAAAAGATAACTTCCCGATGCCGCATATCGATTATTTGGTAGATAATACAGCAGGCTATGAACTCATGACTTTCATGGATGCATTTGCTGGTTATCATCAAATACCCATGCATCCGGACGATCAAAAGAATACGGCATTCTGCAGCGAAAAGAATATGTATTTTTGGCAACGCATGCCGTTCTGATTAAAGAATGCCGGAGCAACATATCAACGTTTGGTGAACAAAATGTTCGACGAACACATCGGCCGAACAATTGAGGTATATATTGATGATATTGTGGTAAAGAGTGAACACAAGGAAGACCACATCACCCACCTCGCACAAACGTTTGATATACTCAGGGAGTACAACATGAAGCTAAATCCGAAGAAATGCAGCTTTGGGGTTCACTCAGGAAAATTCCTCGGACATATGGTCAGTCAATGAGGGATCGAAACGAACCCATCAAAGATTCAAGCCATGCTTGATATGCAGGCCCCCAGGAGTGTGAAAGAGGTCCAAACGTTAATCGGACGTTTAGCTTCCGTAAGCCGGTTTATATCACGAACTGGGGACAAATGCAAACCTTTCTTTGATACATTAAAGAAAGGGAAATTCCAATGGACCGAGCATTGCCAAAATGCATTCGAATCATTGATGCAGTACCTTGCAGATACTCAGACACTGTCTAAGCCTATCCCAGGCGAACAACTCTATCTGTATCTTGCTGCATCCGAACATGCAATCAGTGTTGTGCTCGTACGAGCAGAAGGGACCATACACTTGCCCATCTACTATGTAAGCCAAGTGCTTAAAGAAGCCGAGCTCCGGTACTCTCCATTGGAAAAATTAGCATATGCTCTCGTAATGAGTGTTCGAAAATTACGACCATACTTTTTCGATCACTCAGTCGAGGTACTGACCACCTTCTCATTGCGCCAAGTCCTCCACCGACCAGATACTGCACGCAGATTACTTAAATGGGCTGTTGAGTTAGGACAATTCGGCATTACGTTCGCTCCGCGAACAGCGATGAAGGGCCAAGCTATGGCCGATTTTATGGTTGAGTTGACATATCCACAAATGCCCGAAAAGGCTATCGACCAACCATGGCATATGTATGTTGATGGCTCATCAACAAGTTCAAGAGCCGGAGCAGGCGTAGTTCTCATCAGCCCAACCAGGCAAACATTCACAACAGCCATTCGTTTTGATTTCCCAGCTACAAATAATGAAGTTGAATATGAAGCTTTGATCGCTGGACTACAGATGGCAATGACAATGGGAATTCAGAGGCTGATGGTTTATAGTGATTCTCAGATAATCGTTTATCAAGTAACAGGCGAGTACGAGGCCTGAGGCGAACAAATGGTACAGTATCAGCAACTAGCAAAAGAGTTGCTCGGGCATTTCGAACAAGTTTTCATAGAACAATTACCACAATTGGGTAATTCGTTCGCTGATGCTTTGGCACGCCTGGCAATAGCAGAAGGAGTGACGAACACAACGGACATTGTGGTCGTCACAACTTGTTCGCCATTAGTTCCCAGAGTTATGATCGCCCAAGTGACAAGCGAACAAGAAACTTGGATGACTCCAATTCTGAGTTACTTACAAAACGGACTTCTCCTTGAAAATAAGGCCCAAGCTACTTGCCTCAGATTACAATCTGCTCGTTATACTATCATAGACGAGCATTTGTACAGAAGAAGCTTCTCACTTCCACTGTTGAAATGTATTACTCCTGAGGAAGGTCGTGTACTTCTGGAACAAATCCATGAAGGAGTATGCGGAAATCATACAGGTGGGCTCGTCCTGCCACATAAGATAATCAGACAAGGTTATTACTAGCCAACCCTCAAAAAAGATTCGCTCGCGTATGCTCGGCGTGCCACAAGTGCCAGGTACATGCCCCATTTATTCATAGCCCACCTGAAGAATTAGTGTCAGTTTATAGCCCATGGCCATTTGCTAAATGGGGGATCGATTTGATCGGCCCATTTCCTACTGGCACGTCGGGAGTAAAATATGTTGTGGTTGCCGTTGATTACTATACTAAATGGGCGGAAGCCGAAGCCATTGTCAAAATTACCGAACAAAGGATGTGGAATTTTGTTTGGAAAAATATCATTTGTCGATTTGGGCTTCCCCAATCATTAGTAACTGATAACGACAAACAATTCGATGGAAGTGAATTCGTATTTAATTATGCCATTTGGGGCATAAAAAAGCATTACTCAACTCCGTATTATCCCCAGTCAAACGGACAAGTTGAAGCCGTTAATAAAATTATCAAGCATACCCTCAAGGCTAGACTTGATAATTCCAAGGGGGGTGGATGGGCTGAAGAGTTGCCTGAAATATTATGGGCCTATCGAACAACTTTCAGAACATCAACTGCGGAGACCCCGTTTGCCTTGGCATTTGGTGCGGGAAGGTTTATACCAAGAGAAATCAAGATTCCAAGTCACCGAACAATGACTTTTTGGAGAGCACATCAATGACCCGCGCCGCTCGAAAAGTGCGATTTCTTTGGAAGAAAGAAGGACGGAGGTGATTTCAAGAATGTCATGTACAAAAAGAGATCGGAGAAGTTTCTACAACTCAAAGTCTCGAACACGGAGGTTCAATGGGCGTATTTGGTTTTAAGACGAAAGCAACGGGGGTATCAAGTGGTGTGTTCGGCCGAGCATGGGAAGGTCCGTTCGAGATTCTGAACATTTGCTAAACGGGGCATATGACTTGGAAGACCTGAATGGAGTCCCATTGTCCTACTCATGGAATGCGTCAAATTTGAAAAAATATTATCAATAATTGCGAGCACAGTTGGCCGAACAAAGTTGTCCTCACAGCTGAAGCGAGCATAGTCGGCCGAACAAAGGTGTCCTCACAGCTGAAGTGATCATAGTTGGCCGAACATAATTCTTTGAGGTACCAAGCGAACCACAAGTGGCGAACATAATCGGTCGTTCAGTTAAAACGAGTAGGACAATCCTGAAAGAAGAATACATTATGTTCGACACATATCTTCAGGAAAGAAATCTTTGGCCAAAGACTATCGACAAAACGAAGATACGTGTCGAGCGAGTTGACAAATGCGAAGATCGTGATCGAGCGAGGTTGACAAGTGGTGGCAACCATGCAGGGATGAGTCAATCTTTAAGCAAGAGCTGGCAAAAAGTTGAACAAATGTCAAAAGGGGGAGCAAAAGTAAGAGTGCCAGCACCAGCTAGCTATGATAGCACTAGCTTGGGATAGTTCTATAAATAGGGGCATACTGATAGCTGAGAAAAGCAGAGAAAAAAAGAAGATGAAGAAGAAGAAAGGAAAAATATTACAATTCTCAGAAGGAAGTCGGTTTAGTATGCCCCCAGACGTAGAAGAATCCAACTCTCGATTGGCCAAACATTCAAATTGAAACGAGCATCTCATTTGATACGAGTCTGTTACCCCATATACATGACGAGCACAGGTTGAAGCTCGTTGCCGGACTCAAGATGCTCGGCAGAGTAATGGTTGCCACTCCACATTACTCACTGCTAATGCAGTAGTAAGTCACTAGTCCCCTATGCATCCCCAAAATCTCCTCCGAAGGGGAGGGATGTCATGGTGTTCGCCTGGGGCAACAAAGCGGACGCCGATGTAAGCATCTATTGAAGGCGGAATGGTGCGAAATGAACATTTTGCTCTACTTTGATATAAGTAGCGAGCATGCTCGCCACATGCTCATGTCCATGACCTCCAAGATAATCACAGCTTGTCCGGGAGGGACAAAAGCTTATCTTCTTCTTGCTTGAGCATATTCTTTGAAGAAGGGTAGACAGGTGATGTGCCACATCCTTGTCAACATCAATTCTCCCGGACAAGGTGAGGCCGGTTCTGTCTACTCAAGACAAGGTTAAAATTCAAAACCCTAGTCTGATATCTATAGTTGTGTAATAGATTAGTCTTCTTCAAATATGAAGGTTGTAATAGAATACAGAGTGTTGCAAAAAGAAAAAAAATATATATGTATTTTTGTTCTCTAAGATTTTCTAGTTCAAGCCTATTTGAGGTCGCACTTTAAAAGCCTGGGATGGCGAACAAAACGCAAGCGAGCCCAAGTCTATGCTCACCGACGAGCGAGTTCATACTCGATTCCCGCAAAAAAAGTGAGTAATGGGTACGCAATGATAAAAAGACGACTCATACTTACAGATACCAGGAAGCAAAGTGGGTGATGAGTCTTGGGTCATGACTAAATAAGACGGCCCTAGACGAAGTGATTGCACCTAAATAAGGCGATCGCGAACAAGAAAGGGGGGGGTTCATAAAGTAACCCATCCGGTCGCACCTAAATAAGACGATCAACCGATTGCAACGTCAATAAGACAATCAAAACAGAAAAAAAAAGTGGGGAGCGGGCATAGGCAAACCCAATGTTCGAATTCATTCAGAAGAAAAGGGGCAAAAACTAGAAGGCAACAAAGCGAACACAAAGCAACAAAGCAAACATCAAGCAACACAAGTATCAATCATTTATCAACAACCGCATTCATCCTCAACAATCAGGTTAGAGGAAACAGTTCAATATGCAATTCATCCATTCGGTTGTAAATGTGTTCGAACAAAAAAGAAGAAATCAACAAAACATTACAAGTATGGGAGACATTGTTCGAACAAAAGACGAAGAAGACAAAAAATTACACAACAAATGTTCGACAAAACAGAAACTATACTAAGGAGAAAATTCATAATTGGGGGTGGACGGGAGAGAGATGTCGAACAAATCGTGCCCAGCCCCCTCAGCAATAACTCCTCCAGTATGGTCAGGTACCAAATGCTTGCCTGAAGGTACACTCTGCTCGATCACAGGAGGTCCCCTTTGCTCGGCAACCCTGGCGATCGGTCCGAACTTCGGTTTGGAGATTTTTGGCCAACAACACCGGCGTTAAATATTCACGTTTGAGCCATCTTCCTCATCCAGAATAGGATCATCAACTTTGATCCCTTCAGGAAGAATGGAGAAGTCGCACAGATCATTCAAATCTGACATTGGAAGGTTGCGATCCGGTGGGTTGTCGATCAGGTACTGCTGAAAACTGGATATAAGAGGGGCAATTTGTTCGCCGTTGGATGCATGGCGAACAGACCGGATAGCATCGGCGAAGGCACAAATGTAGGAGAAGTTGGACATGGAGTCAACATACTCTTCATTATGCAGCTTTGAATTTTCGAGACCCAAGCGGGTGTTGGTCTCCTCAAAGAATGATGAAATTTTGTTGGCGAGCATGTCCCTCTCACTTTCCATGGCCTCGGCCCATTTCGGAGTTTCACGATGCTCAACATTCATCTCTCTTCTGAAGCTCTTCAGAGTATCTGACCACCTCCTCCGAGAGTGATTGAAGGCCTCCGCCCGTCTGGCGAGCATCCTCCTGAGCCAAGCGAGCATTTTCCTGAACTTCGCGAGCATTTTCCTGAGCCTTGCGGGCATCCTCCTTCGCCTGGCGGCCTGGCTTGTTGTGCGAGGATGCTTGTTCTGAGCTACCTCGGTTCATCTGAGTCATGTTATTTCGCCCACCTTTTCTTGAAGTTCTGATCAAAGCCAAGTAGTTGGCATGGAGGTTGCGGGTGAGCATAAAACTTTCTCAAGGGCGACCATAGATTTGCCTCAAGTACCGGACCCGGACGATATTTTCGGGGAGTGGGACCGTAGTGGACTCTCTTCATTTCGGTAGTCCATGCTCGAAAATGGAGTCCGCACGAATATGTTCCGGAATGCCCAGAACCTTGCGAACACTAGGCGAGCAGAAGTAGTCTTTCAGATTGGGCATCAAGGGAGCCAACCTGCTCAACCTACACATACACCCGAGCGAATAAATATGAAAAAAGCGAACAAAATTAATCAAAGCAGAAGCAAGGCGAACAAAATGTACCTATTCACACGAGCCGGATCCCATCCCAAGAATGATCTATCCTCAGGGGACCGGGCTCGAGATTCAACTGAGTCCATGATCGGGGTTCGGCCGGGAGGTGGAGAAGATGTCAACCTCCATTTCAACAATTTATAAACCGGGCCCCACGAGGCGTCGCTCGTCGCCTCGGCGTGAGGGGTCCGAGTCACCCTTACGGCCTCAGTGCTCGTCTGAGCTTGTTCGCTTGGCGCGCTCGTCCGAGTTTGTTCGCTCGGCCCCTGCTCGCCGATTTCCATCCTTGGCCTCTTCGGACGCGACTTGCTTAATTCCCACTTTCGTGCCAATCGGGTACTCCTTTGCGGTCAGCTCGACTCCCCAGGACCGGATGCGGATGCTCGACTTGCCCTGCTCGCCTCTCCTCTGTTTGTTCGCTGAGCCTCCCATTCAGCCTGAATCCGAGCAAGCTCCTGTGGCCGTTTTCTTCGAGTCATCTTAGTGTGTTCGGATGTACTCACAGCAATGGTCACAGCGGGGAAAGCTATAAACAAAATAATTCATTATGCACAAAAGGATAACACCGAGCAAAATGGCACAAAGCTTATACAAATAAAAGAGGCAATCCTTACGGCGATTATTAAAGAACAACAAGATGATGAGGGAATGCGAAACGGACCTCCTTTCTTCCTCGATCGTGACATTGAGTTCTCACAGATCGTTCGAGTGAGACTCGGATCAATTTGCCAAACTTATTTGCTAAAATAGCCGTCGTTAGTCTCCTTATCCGTCATTTGGAATCCACGAAATAAAAAGCGAGTTAAAATCGGTTCAAATCGAAGAAACGAAAGACACAAAATCACTTACCCGGTACACCCGAAGTCGATTGGGGATGTCTAAGCGGCGTTTGGTTCGCTTCGAGGCGGAGCTCTTCCAATCGCCCCCAACGAACCAAAATTTTTCCTTCCAATCACTGATTTTGTTCGGCACATCCTCAATGATTTTGCACTTGGCATTAGCTTGCATGAACAACCACCCATGTTCGCCCCTCGGACGGTTCAAGTGCACCAATCGAGCAAGTTCAGCTGCTGAGGGGTAGTATCTTGGCTTCATTTTGCCGAACAAATTCAGGAAACTCATAATCATGTGCCACCCATTCGGCTTAAGCTGCGTGATGGTAATGTTCCATTCCACGAGAAAGCGGATGATGGCCGGATGGAGGGGAAGTCGAAGGCCAGCTTCCATTGTGTCTAAATTCACAGCGACACAACCCTCAGGGGGTTGGTCGGCCCGCTCATCAGGACCCGGTGCCCAGAAAAAGACATCTTTGGGGGTTTCGTAATTCCTATGCAGCCGAGTGAGCATATCTACATCAATTACGCTCGATATCTTGCTCGCTGGGTACTCATTCTCAACCCTAATCCTATGAGGTTGCTCGGGCCAATCAAAACTATAACGAGCATTATACTCGTTATATGTTGGACTATGAGGGACACCAACAGGTATATCAAGCTCGGAATTTTGCTCACCAACTACCCCTATGTTTGATTCGGTTACATTTACAGCCATCAAAATTTCCCCCTCACAACATCGTCATTCCTATCTACATTAACATTATTAATAGCCCTAGACCTAATTTGAATTTGGGGCAAAGAATTATCACTTGAGTCGTCCGAAAAATTATTGCGAACCAAGTCCCTATCCAATTTATTTAAGGCTTCGTCGGAATCAGAGGAAAGAATGGCAAACGGTTGCCGAACTTGCCAATGAAATCCTGAACCCGAGACATTCGTCTCCGGCGCATTTGCGTCGCTACGGGGGATTCTACTGACAGAGGGGGAAGAAGAGGAACTATGGTGGTCTGATTCTAGGGGAACATAAGAGTTTGAACAAGAGGCCATAATCGCAGTAAGAGAAAGAATGCACAATTTACGAGTAAAAATTCTTCACGGAATGATGAAGCCTTAGGAAATTTTTCAGACACGGAAAAGATTGAAAGACAGAGGCAAAAAAAAGAAGGAAGGAGAAAAGGGTTTAAGGCGGAGAAACGAGGTATATATAAATATTGGATTCAATTTCGAAAATCCAAAGAGAAATGAAAACGACATCAACTATGGCCTGATAAAAATTTTAACGGTAGGGAATGAATTGAATACAAAGCGACCAGTGGGGTATTGTTATGTTCGATATAATAATCCAGATTAATCGAACACGTAAAAAGCTTACGTGTAATATTTATTAAAATAATCATGCCCAATGGACAAGTATTTGCCACTCGGATCGAGAAAGAGGAATTAAAAAGAGCTAAGTTCCAAAGGACTCAGACAAACCCGAGGGCTCGCATAAGCTCGAGCTCACTTAACAAGTCCCGAGGAAGACGCCAAAAGAACTCAGACGACCAAAAAGCTCAGATATCCTGAGGGTCAGAATACTATATCCTGAAAGGCTCAGATATCCTGAGGGTCAAGATGCTCGCGGTTCCGGATATCCCGAGGGTCAAGATCGCCGCACTCGGATATCCCGAAGGCTCGAGATATCCGAGGGTCGAATATGCCGCTTCGGATATCTGAAAAGGCTCAAATATCCTGAGGGTCAGTATGCTCGCAGCTCAACATTCTGAAGACTCAGGCATCCTGAAGGGTCAGAGTGCTCGACACTCAGATATCCCGAAGACCCGAACATGCTGAGGGCGCAGTGTGCTCGAGGAGGACAGTATTCCAGCATAAAACTGACATGGTTAAAAGGGCGAACAAAACATCCAACCGAGCAAAATATTAATTTGGACAACCAAAAGAGTGCCTTACAGACAAGCAAGCTCCAAGATCAATCTAGAAGACGAAGTTGGGAACGTGGCAATATCACCTGGATTCTTGCATGATCCGAAGTCCCCAGCTCATGCTTGCCAACCCAGCTCATGCTTGTCAGAGTGATATAAAAGGAAGAAAAAAGAAGAAGAGAGGGGTTCAGAAAAATTTCCCAGAAAAAGTTATACCCACACAAGAAATTCTCCAGAGAGGTGAGGAACGGAAAAATCCGAGTGATTATCTACACATACAGAAACCCTAGCACTCATATGCTAACTCTCGAAGTTATCTTCATCTGTAATGATTCATCTTCATAGGGTGTATCAAATATTGTACGTGTAAAGCTCGCAATACCACATCCTGGCTTGGTATGCCCCCAGAGTAGTCATTTCCTGACAAACTGGGTCAACAAATTTATCTTATTTACAGTTTATTTTACACGTGCATGTTTTGTTTGTGAGTCGTTCCCAAATTAGCCACATCATATTCCTCTAATAAAACGACTCGCGACAAGTATAAGTGGGAGATTGTTGGGGTTATACGTGAAAGTATGTTTTTACTTTGTATAACCTATGTATTAAACACTTATTTACTGAAATAAATTGTTTATCATTGTTGCTTTAAATATGATTGAATGTTATATATATATTTATTGCAAACCATTCGTAGCACGCGTTACATTGTAGTTAACGTGGTGATACCAGGTCACGGAAGATCACGTTAACGGTCCCTTGTAAACGAGTGTGTGTTTCACAACTTAGATAGATCCGAACAATCTATTGGTAGAAATTGATGTGTAAGGCTCAGATTGGCTTGTCTTGACCAAGAGATTACACTAGTGCATTCGATGCACTAACTTAAGGGATGAAGAGTTAGACATCAGTGGTTGTTGATTTCTTAATCTCTGTCACTTAATAAGGACTGTGTGTGATTAGTAGTTATTGATTTGACTTATAAATGAGAAGGGAATCATTGTGACTTCGATACCCTATATTTTGGGCAATAATATTAATTGCACGACAGTTGCTAAATTAATATAAAGAATCGTGTGCTTGCAATGTCTTGCTTGATTGGTCCCCTTGATGGGCCCGTAACCTTTATCATACCAAATCTTGCAAGTGGAATTAATTTTCCGGTATGGATAATAAAGCTGGGTTGTCCTTACTCCAAGGATAAAGATATTAATTAATATAAAGCTTTTCAGTGGCTTAATTAATTAATGGACTAAATAATCTTAAACACGAGAAATAATAACCGGGAACCATATTACCATAATATGGGTTAAGATTGGATAGTGCAATATTAATTATATAGTGGCATTAATTAATATTAATGAGTTGAATTATATTGTGGCTCAATATTGGAATTCAGAAGCCCATTGGAAGGTCCATCTTAATTCTTCTAAAGGCCCCTCAAGTAGCCCAAATTATAGTCCAATAAATAAAAGGTGCTTAAAATAAAATAAATTATTGTTGCAATATTTCCTCTTTTTTTCAAAAATAATTAAAGAAAGAGAGAGAAGATTTTTCTTGAAAAGATTTTGTGGAAAGGAGATGAGTATTCTTGGAATACAAGATTATCCCATAAATTCAAGAAAACTCCTAGAAATTCGGCTTGCTAGGATCTTTTACGTGAAATATTATTTGCATGTTGTTGTTGAATTAATTATTATTTGAATTCACTTAGGTAAATTCATGCTAGTAATGATTGTTAATTTAAATTTGTGTTTATGAGGTCATCCGGATAGATCCTGGCATATGTTATCCCAACGTAACTATGATTAAATACAAAATTATTATTTCGTTTTGAACGAGCCTTGAGGGAGGTCATCGTCGCCACTAATAATAATTCACAATCATCATTTTGGGAATTTTATTCATATGAAATCTATCTTTTGGCCGTTCCGGGGGAAAATTTCTCCAAAAGAATTCACAAATAAATAAATCATGGAGGTCAATATTGACTTAATTTTATTATTCGGAATAAAATTGTCAATGAATAAAGCATACTTAGTAATTTTCGAAAGTGAGATTTTCTTTGGACAATTCAAATAACATGCAAACACACAAGACAAAACAAATCAAGTTGGACACTCATATCCAACTGTCATGGTTTAAATTTCAAATCTCGATCTTGAGAAATCGTCTCTTTGTTGGCCTTCATTGTTCGTCTCGAAAAGCTCCCACTGAAACCGCAACAATTCTTTAAAAAAAAATATCCTCCGTCTAGGGTTTGAGGCGACGTCCAAGAAGCTGGTAGCTCAGGCCCGAACACGCGATGTGCGCGTCAATTAAAGCGATACTCCGCGTCGAACCTGCCATCCGCGCCCGTCGCGGCGACCCAGCCGGTAGGGCGCATCACCGGACCCGAATCGCGTGCGCTGCGCCCTGTGAGCTGCAGCGTCGCCAAGACGTTGCCCGGCCGCCGTTCCCGGCGAGCTTCGTGCTGGCGTCCGCCCGCTAAAGCTCATTAATGCCCGCCCATTCGCCATCGCCCTAATTAGTGTCAAGGGCGATCAGGTCGTTAGGCCCAGCCCACGCGATCTGCGCTTCGGCTCGCATACGTCTGGGCACTTGGTCGTCCAGTCTTTAATTCTCCGTCTCTGTCTTCGTTCTTGATCCGATTACAATTTATTTACAAAAAATAAATAAATCTAGATCTAGACTAGTCTATTACATTGAACAAATCAAACAAATCCTAATCTACTCATGAATTTTCTCACGAGGCAAAATGAATTCGAACGAATCGAATTAAAAACCAATAAATTATTTGCATGTAAATAAAACACATTAAAATACCAAGACAATTGGACACCTGCAAAACACTACTATCCAATTTTAATTTTAATGAACAACAATTTAAATTACAGTTTAAAAGATCAGAGCCCAAAGCAGGGCTCTGATACCAGTTGTTGGGATACGTTATGCCAAGATCTATCGGGATGACCTCATAAACACAAATTTAAATTACCGATAATTACTAGCATGAATTAACCTACGTGAATTCATATAACAATCAATCCAACAACAACATGCAATCAATAATTCACGTAAAAGATCCTAGCATGCGGAATTTCTAAGAGTTTACGTAAACATACACTACAAAAAAATACTGATTTAACGAGGGGAATTAACGAGAGGAAAATAACCCTTATTATTTAACGAGGGTATTTACGAGGGATACACTAAACGAGGGCTTTCTCGAGAGTATCACCCTCGGCACACTTAACTAGGGCTGAGACCCTCGGTATAAGCGTCGGCCCAGTCAACGAGGGTTGTCAACCCCTCGGTAAACCCACGTGCGCGGTCAACGAGGGCCCCCCTCGCCAACCGCTGCAGCTGACACACCTGCTGCGCACTGCACGAGACAATTGCCGAGGCCACCAACCCATAATAAAACACTCGCCCCCTCTATATATACACATTCCCCCTCATTTTCATTTCCCCATTTGCTGAAATTGCCGAAGGAGGCATTGCAGCGGCTATTTGGGCGAAAATTCAAGGTAAGTTTTTTTTTTTTATAGTTTTCTTTTATTTGTTTTATGGTTTAATAGTAGTTATTTTGTTGTTTTAATATTGTTTAGTTAATGTATTTAGTTGTTTTAACATTGTTTAGTATTAGTATTTTAAATTAATGTGAAAGGTATGTATTGTGCATATAGTATTAATTGTTTAATTATTTAGTATTAATGTATTGTGTATTTAGTATTAATTGTTTATGTATCTATAGTATTACTTAGTTGTATTAGCTTAATTTTTTATTTAATTTTACTTGATAGTTGTATATTTTAGCTTAATTATGCTTGATAGTTGTATATTTAATATTATTTAGCTTAATTTTTAATTAGCTAATACGTGTATATAATTAGTATTATTTAGCTTAATTAGTATTAGTTTAATTTATCTTATTTGTGTATATATAGTATTAATTAGTTGTTTAATTATTTAGTATTATTTAATATATTAATTACGTTGGATGTTGGAGTGGAGGGATTGATGTTGATGAATATTTGTTGGTTATTGTTTGTTGTAGAACATGTGTGTTCTGACTTGATTGATTTTAATTGATTAAGTCGGAAATGGATGCACGTAGGATCTTGATTAATTGGGGAATACGATAAAATAAGACGACACTCTTCCGAAATTTTTAGGAAATATTAATTATTAATTAGGCTTTTGAATACTAATTAATTCATAAATATTTTAAACAGATAATTGATATGGATTATTCCATGCGTTTACGTTGGATGTATGGTCCTAGATCGACTAATGGCAATATATCTCTGAAATTCTATAATGGGCTCGAATCGTTTATAGATTTCGCCACTAGTAATGGGATGATTCAGGGAAAGATTAGGTGTCCCTGCAACAAATTTAGATGTCGGAACAATAATACATATCATGACCCTGATGAGGTGAGAACATATTTGTATAGAAATGAGTTCATGCCCAATTATTGCAATTAGATTTATCACGGTGAGGAAATGTGGGGTCATGAATACAATGATTATCCGTCTGCATCGACTTCACACGGGCCGATTGACGAGACTTTTGCATCTAGCTCGTACCACGATATGTTGACGGACTTAACCTCTGGTCCCCACTTAAATGTGAATGATGAGGCCCCTAATGAGGAACCTCCTAATGAGCATGCTGCACATTTTTATAACATGCTCCGTGCAGCGAATCAGGATATAATGCCTGGTTGCGAATCGCATTCACAGTTGTCATACAATGCCCTGTTGCTGAACATTAAAACTGAAAACAGACTGTCAGAAAGGGGCTATAATCAAATGATTGATGCGATTCGTGTTCTTTGTCCGAATAGTCTAGTGCCCAAGAAATTTTCTGATAGCAAACAACTGATGAGTGAGATGGGTCTTCCAGTGGAGAGGATTCATTGTTGTGCACAGAACTGCATGTTATACTGGGGTGCAGATGGTGAACTTGAACATTGTAAGTTTTGCAGTCGGCCATGGTTCAAACCTGCTAGACGTGATGTGAATGGGCGATTGAAAAAGAATCGTCCTTTTAAGGAGATGTTCTATTTTGCCATCATCCCTCGTCTGCAAAGGTTGTATCAGTCTAATGCTACTGCGAATGATATGACATAGCATGCACGTTGCTCGAACGACCACTTCGGTGTCATGCGTCACCCTGCAGACTCACAGGCTTGGAAACACTTGGACCAGTCGCATCCTAATTTTGCTTTAGAAATTCGGAACGTGAGGTTTGGCTTGAGCACTGACGGTTTTCAACCGTTTGGGGCGCATGGAAAATAATATTCATCATGGCCAGTGATAGTGACACCGTACAATCTACCCCTGTGGTTGTGCATGAAGGATCAATTCATGTTTCTTACGGTTCTAGTGCTCGGTCCAAAGAATCCAAAAGATAAATTGGACGTATTTTTGCAACCACTGATCCGTGATTTGATTTTATGGGAACATGGAGTGGTAACGTACGATGTTGCTACAAAGTAGAATTTTGTGATGCGGGCTGCACTAATCTGGACCATCAGTGACTTTCTAGCTTACTCGATGTTGTCTGGATGGAGCACAGCTGGAAACTTGCTTGTCCACATTGTGCAGATTACACTGATGCTTTCAGTCTGCGGCATAATCGCAAGCAATCATGGTTTGACAACCATCGTAAGTTCTTAGGTAGACGTCATCCATACCGAAGGAACAAGAATGCATTCAGAAAGAATGTAGTAGTTGATGATGATCCACCTCCCATCTTGACAGGTGATCAGATCCTCCAGCAAATTGATTGGATTGGCTTGAAGAAAGTAACATAGTTGGGTGCTAATGATAACAACAAAGGTTTACAATGTGGTTGGAAGAAGAAAAATGTTTTCTGGAATTTGCCGTATTGGAGCTCGTTGTTGATCCGACACAATTTGGATGTGATGCACATCGAAAAAAATGTGTTTGATAATTTGTTCTACACGGTGATGAATGTCGAAGGGAAAACAAAGGACACAATGAAATTGAGGGATGAACTTAATGAATACTGTCGCCGACCCTCGTTGCAGAAATGTGCACACACAGGAAAGTACCCCAAAGCTAGTTATTCCCTTGATAAGAAGCAAAAAGACATGATTTGCAAATAGGTAGATGAGTTGAAATTCCCCGATGACTACGTGTCCAACTTGTCTCGGTGCGTAGACTGGTCAAAATTAAAGATGTTTGGGATGAAGAGTCATGATTGTCACGTATTTATGCAGAGACTACTCCCAATTGCTTTTCGTGAGATTCTGTCGATTAAGGTTTGGCAAGCCATCACTGAAATCAGTTTGTTCTTCAAGGAGTTAACATCGAGGACCATTACTATAGAAAACATGACTCGGTTGGACAATGATATCCCAGTGATCTTGTGAAAGTTGGAACGTATATTTCCACCAAGCTTCTTTAATTCGATGGAGCATCTTCCTGTCCATCTTGCATATGAAGCAAAAATTGCTGGTCCAGTACAATATAGATGGATGTATCCATTTGAGAGGTACGTATAATCTAACTGACTCATTTAATTATTTGATAAAAAAAATACAATTTACACAATAGTCATTCAATTGAATTAGGTATCTTCACAACTTAAAGTTAAGTGTGGGTAACAAGGCACATGTGGAAGCTTCAATTGCAAATGTCTATTTAACAAAAGAAACATCAATGTTTTGTTCCCATTACTTTGAGGAACATGTGCTGACGAGGAAACACAATAGACCTCACAATATACCTCGTGAAGTACCACAATCAGTGGGAGGTAAACTCTCGATATTTGTGCCTCCTGGCAATACACTTGGAAAGAAGGGTAGAAGACCAATTGTAGACTTGGAGAAGCGAATAGCTCATACGTACGTGCTACTAAATTGCAACGAGGTGCAACCGTATATTAAGTAAGTGAATTAGTTCTATATTAATTTGATTTGATATTTACAACCGCAATTTCTCATCGAAATTTACAATTGTAGTGTGTTTTTGAGCAACTACATACAGTTCAACCGAATCTATCGAATGCTGAAAAAGATGAATTTCTTCAACAACAATTCGCATTGTGGTTTGATCAACTTGTAAGTGATCTAGCTAGTGGTTAACTTCAATTAATATATATATATATATATATATATATATATATATATATAGTATAGTATTCTAATAATTAAGTATTTCGTCAATAATATATAGGTGAGGATACAGTATTCAGGATGAGTCTATATGCGATTTTTCGGGCGGTCCTCTTAGTAGTGTCATCACGTACCCTGGATATTACGTTAATGGATTCAAATTTCACACACGAGCTTATGGCGCATCTAAGGTCACTATGAACAGTGGAGTTTGTATTAAGGGAACAAACTATGATTCAAATGAAAATGATTTCTACGGGATACTCGAGGAGGTAGTGGTGTTGGAATACCCTGGACTTACCGAAAGAAAAGTAGTTTTGTTCAAGTGTGAGTGGTTTGATCCAACTGTGCCAGTGGGAACAAGAATACATCCCAATTATAAGCTCGTGGACGTTAATCCGAGAGGACGATACAGCCGTTTTGATCCATTTGTTCTAGCAAGTCAAGTCAGTCAAGTTTATTATTGCAAGTACACCGGATCTGTGCGGGGCCGAGATTGGTGGGCTGTTTGCACCACAAAACTGAGATCCTTAGTGGAAATCGATAGAAATACCGCACCAGAGCTTCCCCCACTCCAAGAGGACGACATATCATCCCAAATGAATGTGCAAATAGATGATGTGTTAGTGTTAGTGTCCTAGAGACAATCTATTGTAAGAACATAATACTCGATGATATTCAGTTTGATTTAATATTATAGTTCACTTAATATTAATGTATGGCAATACACTTGTTTGAATATTATGTTTGATTGTTTGCATTTATTCATGCAAATGTTCCCATGAGTCATTGCTGTCATTGAGGTTATGAGAACTCAGGTGACTTAAGCATGATTCTCAAATAGCCGCGATCAAGGATCATCAAGAATGGGATATTGATGATACGATGAGATTGGTGTGTGATATGCATCATACTCTTAGAGAGTGTAGTAAGATCTCACTTACTACGAGATACTAGGTATCTCATGATGGATGCAGAAATACCTTAGATGGTATTGGTATACCCATCCGAGAAACCATTTGATGTATTTCCACTACATGTGTTTACGAGTGTCTCGATTAGTGGGAGCGATGCGATACTCCTTTGACTTGAGGTCAATACGCACGACATGTGTGGGATGATGAACTTTGACCATGACCGACGCTTGCACCCTAACCATGTGTAGATATGACTTGGATTGAGTTCATCACGAAGTACATGTGCGTGGTAGTTGACCCAAGAATATGATTCATTCCTCGAAGTGGATTTAGAGAGAATACTCATCTTCTCATCATAATTGGATCAAAGTCATCGGCCGATGCACGTCAACTTAGACTTTGTGGCTAAGTGTGACATACATGATCAATTAGTGATTTGAGATAAATTGATTAAGTTATTTGAATAGATAACTTCATCATGTTCGCCGCTTAATCGAAGTATTCGTGAATGAAATGAAGAAATCGTAATAACCCATGTTTCGATTCTGGTGTAGTTGCACATTTTCTCAACGTCTCATCATATATCGAGAATGTCCGATTTATTATCTAGGGTTCAATTAAGACATTAGTTTGAATAATAATTTTCGATATATGAGGGTTCATGGGTCACACAACAAGTAATGATTGTTTAATAAGTATAGTTGGTTGATTAAATGTTAAATTAGATTTAATATTTAATTTATGGAGAAGTAATTAATAATAGATTAATTTGGAATTAATTATTATTAATGTTTAATTAAATTAGATTTAATTAAATAAAAATTCCCAATAATAATATTTAGAATATTATTGTAGGATTTAATATATATGAAAATAAATCGTAGAGAGATTTTTTTTCATATATGTGGGATTTAAATTAAGTGGAGATTTATATGTGGGAAATAAATCTAAGAGATTTATTTTATTAAGGATTTTTCTAATAAAAAGGCCACTTAAGATTTAGTTTGGAGTCTCTCCTATATATATAATTTCTTGAGAATTCATATTACGTGAGTTTTATTTTTCTCCATAAAATCAGTAAGTTAGAATTTTCCCAAGAAATTATCTCGGGGATTCAACGCAAGAGATTTGTGCGCAGATTAGTAAACTTATTTATTACGTGGATACCATATAGTGGAGAAATTAAATGCAATTCTTTGAAGAATTATGTTTACGTTTACTCGTATTTAATTATGCAATTAATTGTTCGTTGTTGTTAAACTTTAATTTCTGCTGCCGCACGACACGATTTATTTTCGTGTCTAAATTCCGGTGGTATCGAGTTTCGTACTCTTGATTTAATTGCTTAATTGAATTTGTTGATTTGTTTATAAAATATATATTTTTTATAAATGTTGGTACGGCAATTTTTTTTAATTATAACCGCACCATTACTACCAACATGTTGCCCTGTTGGGGTGCGACTTTGCTTGGCTTATGTTGTACGCACCCTCATTTGCCTTTTTCGCTGGGTTCTCAATTGTTTCACTAAATTAGGGTTTTTCAACCCTTTCGTCACAGTGCTAGCGCCGCCGCCAGCGGCGGAGACCGCGGCGCTTCGGTTGAGGCGGCGGTTCAAACCGCGCCTCGCAACGGCTGCAAGTCACCGCAGCACTGTGCGCGATGGCGGCGCACTCGATTGCACGCCACGGTGTTGGTCTTTCCGATTGGTAAAGTGTGGCGATGATTCGCGCATGCGTTGACTGATCGGCGGCCCTTTGCCGCTCTCTGGTTTTGTCGACGATACGCTGCGTGTGCGAAGCCATTCCACGAGGACAACTTGGGTCGGTTTTATCAAACGCGGCGGCAATTCCGCACGCGTTGGAGCAGCGGTGACGGCGAGTCTGTCGTTCGCCCACGCGCTCGCGGTGACGGCGATTGTTTGCTTGACTACGCTTCACACGGTGGGGTCTCTGTTAGCTTCGTTTTGTGTTGAGTGTATGTTCTCTGTTTTGGGTGACTTCTCAATTCGACGCTCAATGAATGCTTGGTAGGAATTGTGATCGGGTCCTATTACGCTTCATCGCTGCTTGTATTAACGCACTGAATTTTTCTTCATTTGAGACCTTTTGACACTGAATATTGAAAATTGACAGTGTTGAATTGGTGATGATGATTGACGGTTTGGCGTTTTGGATTTTGGAAATCAGTATGTCCTGAATAGCAGATTGGATCTGTGTATTTTGGGTAGTGATAAGGGAGGGACTATTTTGCAAATTAGATTTTGAACAGGTCCTTTCGTGCAAATTTCAAAAATTGCACTTGAGCCCTTGGCAAATTAATAAACAAAATTTATTTTAAAATTTGATAAGTTAATTTTTAAGAATAGTTATAAAAGTTGGACTTTATTGGTAATTAATTTGATTAATTATTAAATTTTAATAATTTAAAATCGAATTTAAAATTGGATTTTGAAATTTGGAAAAGGAAATTATTAAATTCCACTTGTTTAACTGATTTTAATTAATTCATTAACGCTTTTATAGTCCGCATTATAAATATTTGGGTAGGCGGTACTCAATAATTGTCGGACCGTATTAATTGTTTGGGTAGACGACGCCCATATAAGTGTTAGTCCGTATAAAATCATGTTTGGGTAGGTGACACTCAATAATTGCTCAAATGTGATGTAGATTAACATGTTGGATCTCGATTAAGCAATTAATACCCCACCTTTAAAATGTTCCTCACTAAAATATGGTTTTCTCATTGATTTGATAAGATGTCTTTCATCAAAATTAAAAGAAAATCGGAGATTTCGTTCCAATGAGTATTTAAGGCCCTCGTCTTTTGCTCGGATCTACATCTAACGAAACTTTTATAGGGACATGTAATGTCGCCGCATGATGGTTGTAAACCAACTTAACTTTGTTTAAACTCATGTGGAACAAAGGTAAGGGGCATCGGTCGAACTAGGTTAGACAAACTAGGAGTTCAGATTTTGCAATTGGTTGGAGACCTACCAGTTATCTTTAGTGTGATATTGTACCATTTGGGATTATGATAGTAGGAATGTGGATCCTAAAGTCATTTATGATTTATATTAGATATAAATTTGTATTCTTAGATGAGGTCGTTGAATATGTGAAAATAATGGAGACAAAATAAAACTTAAAGAAAGGTCATGTTTATTTTGATTCTTTGAATATTGATCATATGAATTATGTGTTTAATTAAGTTTTATTTTATTTCTCTTGGTTAGTTGAAATGTATAACTTTACATTATTGAGATGTGTTTTGAAACAAACAAATTTCATTACGCATAAATTTTTTCGATTTGCCAAAAGCGTGTGTTTGTGTTGAGGAAAAAAAGATTAAAGACGTGTTGGACACGCCGATCCGATTACCCTGCGATCTGGTTCCACGGGGCATCCACGTTTGATGTAGCATTTCGAATAAGCATCAAAGGATGCTTCCCGTGATGTGTGATGTGATGTTGCTCAAGATGACTCTTTAATTGCTTAAGGCAACATGAGAAAACGGGTCCCTTCTAAATCAAAGATCGTCGAAGGATCTCTTTGATTCTGAATCTCGTTATGAGATTTATGAAATGATGAGAGATCTATTCAAATGACGGTTAGCTAAAGGAGAGAAGATTTCACCTCATGTGCTTATGATGATATGCCTAATTGATAAACTTGGTAATTCAGGCTTTGAGCTAAAAGATCAATGTTTTCATTTATGATATCCACCCGATTAAACTTTCAATTCATATTTTAAGCTTCATTGTGAACTACAATATGAATAAGGCGGATGTGATCATGCCCGAACTTCACAACAGGCTCAAGATTTTGAGTTCACTATCACTAAGATGGTGTTCAAAAGAAGGAGCGGGTAGACAAGGATGTGTGCCTCTACTATAAGTAGAAGAGGGCACTGGAAGAAGGACTATAAGGTTCTGGTTGCTAAAAGGAATGCACTAGGTGCTTCTGGCACTAGAACATGTATGTTTGTTATTAAGATAGACATATCCACAAATAGCGCTAACTGTTGGGTATTAGATACCGGATATGACTCACACATTTGTATGAATGTGAAAGGGCTCATGTGTAGGTCGGGTGAAGTCGTCTTACACGTAAAAACGGAGCAAGAGTTGCTACTAAACGTGTGGGACTTATATGTTAAACTTACCCTCTGGTTTTAGATTAGAACTTAATGATTGTCATTTCGTTCTTCCTATTACTCGCAATATTATTTTCATTCCTATGTTAGACATTGAAGGTTATTCCTTCCATTTTAGTGATAATAATTGTTATTTCACGTTGAATGGTGTGGTTTATGGGAATGCCCCTATGGTGAATGGTTTATACTTATTACATTGTGGATATAATGTTCTTAATATACAAAATAAAAGACTCAAACTTAGTTGGTGGGAAATTTATAGTTTTGATGAAAGTTCCAAAAAACACATGAAGAGGACCAACCGCATTCATAATGATCGATGTTTATATTACATTCGCTATAGAGACCATTGATAATGATTGTATAGAACAACCGATGAAATAGATAGGTCACATATTGAGGGGAAACTCAATATGTATAGGTCGATCTCAAGACTCAAAGGATAACCGATATCCGGACAGCCGTAATGCAAGACAAGAATAGAAGATCGATCGCTCGACCGTCGATATCTCAAATAAAGTCATAAAGATCAAACTCAATACCCAAGATCAGATGTAAGACCTACATTAGTCGAAGTCCCGCTAGTTGAAGTTTAAGTCAACCGGCACCAAGACTCTATCAAGTAGATCGACGGGTTCAGATCGATCAGTCACCACCAGTGAAATCGATGTCTCACCTAATCATACGCCGATGATCCGAACAAGAAGAATGTGTTTTAGTTGGAAGAACAACACCGCGAAAAGTGAGTCTACTATCCAATAAGAACAAGACACGATGATCGGAGCCGGCAATTCGGGATTTGATGCTACCTCTCCATAACGGCTACAAAATATAAATCCACACTTTTGGCCATGCCATTCCCCAAGCTAAATCACATCAAGCACGCAAACCTACCTAATATAGCCTGAAATTCAAATTGCTCTCCAACGGCTCTTTGATTTCAAGGTCTATAAATATGGGATCACACTTGAGTGAAAAAAACGGAAGCTTATTTTGAACAATCAAGAAGCTCAAATTTAATATCGATTTCCAAGACAAGAACACGAACAAGAAGATTAATTTTTATTAAGTGTTCATCCCATAAGTTCTTAGCATAGAAATCTTTTCATCTAGTTGTTAAATTTTATATGCTAAGAAAAGATTTCATAGTTGGAACCAAAAACAATCTTACCCAAACCCCCAAGTTAGGTTAAGTTGTTTAGCAAGATTTCAGATAGGGTTTCTAGTTTCGATCTCCGGGATCGGTGAGTGTGAACTCCTTAAACATCTAGTTGGTGTCTTGTGTTGGACTTACACATAAAAAAAAACAAAGTCCAGCTTGGTTAAGTAGGTGCCCCTTGTGATAGGGAAGAGTGGGCGTAGGATCGGTTTGTCCGAACCACTATAAATCTTGTGTGCCTTTACCGCTTTTGATAATTACACAATCGTGACACAACCTTTAAAGCGCATACATATTCCAAGTTGAGATAAGTTAGCACCAAGCTTCCGATCCGATCAAACTTGACACTTCACTAACCGATTAAAAGATTAACTTTGGAATCGATTTATCAAAACCGGTTTTTCACATCGGTAAAACTTAAGCTTCAGACACATCGCTTAAACTGATAGTTACCGAACGATCGCTTTCAGCGATCAAGAAGTTGGTTATCACCCAAACCGATTCACTCACACTGATCAGGTTAATCGCCTCACACTGATTTGCACAAAAGTTTTTAAGTCTATTCACCCTCCCTAGACTTCCCCTCACAAAACCCGTTCGGGACCTACAAAGTGGTATCAGAGCGGTTGGTTCTCTGAGACTAATCGACTCTGTGTATCATCGATTCTTGAGGAAGAATCTTTGTGGTCAATCGAATCGATCTTGAAAAACCGCTTTTTTTTAAACTCATTCATTTTCCAAAATCACTTTCAAAGATGGATAACACCTCGGTATGTATCATGATCTGCGAAGTTCTCAATCGATGAGTATGCAGATTGGGTCATATATATGTCCAACCATCTAGGTTCGATAAGCGGCGGAATGATGGAAGTCATCGAAAGAGGACCCATCATCATTTATTACGACAACCCTGCAGTCGGAGGAGATCCAGACTTTGCCCCGGGAAGTCTTGTACATAAAAGCCCAGCCTTGATGGATGCAGAGGAAAGGAAACTGCATACTCTAGATACTATCGCAAGGCATATTATCATGAAAACCATGGATAAGGTCACCAAGGAAAAGATTAAGTATCTCAAAATCTGCGAAAAGCAATGTGGGATACTAATTTGAAAATATGCGAGGAAATGACCGGATAAAAAGCGGTAGTCCGCAAAATTTGAATCGGTGAAGTTTGAAAAAATCAAGATGCTTCGAGCAAAAACCATCAACGAACTCGATGGAAGGATTACAATGTCTATAAACAAGCGAGAACTTGGTAGAGATGTCCGATAAAGATATCAACTACAAAATCCTAAGGTCTCTCACCAAGAAATGGGACATGAAGGTCACGGTAATCAAGGATTGCCAAGACATTTCAAAGATGAAGCCAAGTAGCTTGTTCTTGAGCCTTAAAGCTCACGAGTTCGATTTGATTGAAAGAGGACAAGTCGATGAAGATGAGGTGCCCCTGAAGCCTCAACTTCAAAATCATTTGCTTTTTAAGGCAACCAAAGAACGAGAGCGAAGGCCAACAAACTGTTGGGAATATAATGAGTCAGCGAGAATAGATATTTCCGCTTACGGGGAAGCTTGAGAAGTTTAACGTCCAACTTGGTAAGTATCGAAGATTTTATAAGGACTATCAACATAGCGAGGGAGAGATAGGAGATCAGCCAACGGATCTCCAGAAGAACCAGAGATCGATGATCGGAGGATCGTAGACGAATGAAAAGAGATAAGATAATGGAGGAATACAAGAGATAACCAATCGAAGACGAGAAGAAGCTCAGACTACTATCGGAAAGGGAAGCCACCGCAATAGGGTCATACAGACGGAGTGATTCACCGAAGGAAAGGTTTGGACTGGATCAGAGCGTGCTTCAATGCGTGAGAAGCAGTCACTATAGCGCAGGGCCCAGACCGACGCCAAGAGAAAGGGAAGAAAAGAGGAACGTAAGAGAGCAACGTTATAGGGGCGGAAGAGCCATGGTTGCTGCACGCCGTGAATTAGCGATTCCATATCCGCCCTCGAGGACTCTGGATACTCCTCAGGGGAAGACTTCCGCCTCGATCAGCGCTGGTGTTGACTTTTGCGAAAATGAAGATCTCGATATTCTCTTTGAAACGATGATGAGATCTCACGATGGCGAGGAGGACCAATGAGGTAACCTCCAACTGCCGCTTGTTTCGCTTTACACTCGCTATCATTAGCACTTTGGCTGGGAGATTGACTCGCGGCTCTACTACCGAGCAATTGCTTGAGGATCTCTCAATGCAAAGAGACACTTATGCTATAGTGGAAGTTGAAAATGACAATGTTCGAGAATTAGAAATAATCAGCTTGCTAAGGAGAATGATCTCAGTAAAGCCTCTGAACTTAAATCTGCTTTAAACCGCCGAAAGGCAACCGAGGAATGTAACATTCGAAAGTTAAGGCTTCGATGGGGAGAAGCGGATCAAAGATCACCGATATTAACAAGCGACAAAAGTCGATGATTTCAAACTTCTTCAAGCAAAATTTGATGAGCTATTCCGAATGCATGAAAGTCTGAAATCATCTGAGGATAATCTGCGTAAGAAAATAGAGGTTTTCACAAAATCATCTAAAATTGTTCAAGACATGAACACCTATTTTAGAACAACGATTAATAAGAAGCGGACTTGGCTATGAGAACCCTTCCACATCCTCAAAAGCCCCGACCGATTCATCTCAAAAAGGTGTAATCGACGAGTTTTCACAAAGATACACCAAAAAGCCAAACATGTATCTAAAAAGGAAAAAGACCAGTTGAAGGTAAGGGGGGTGCTTCAACCGGAATGAATGTAAATGGACCCCAATCGGTAAAGCATCACCGAGGAATCAACAGAAGAACCCGGTTCTTCCGAAGAAACCTCAACTCGATCAACAGATCGTGAATCGTAAAAGACAACTCGTAAAAGGGAAGTCCAAATCGAGACCCAATCAAGGTCATTTTGCCTAATAAGCATGCTTCGTAAACCGCAAAAACCACCTATGCCGAAAAAAGATATGAATCTTTTGACCGGTAAAATGTACCTACCCTATAATCGTAAATCTAGGGTCAGCTTTGCATTTGTAACCACAATGGATGAAAAGAAGACAAACAGAAAAGATAAATCCCAAGTCTTCTAAGTCACCCAAGGTTCACACTAATAATCATACTAATCGGAAAGATATAAAAGGCGTATGATTATGTTGATAGGTATGGGAGACAAATCGGGCCCTTCGATCTAACCGGGTCACAATAGAAGTGCTCTGTTTGTATGGATCCCCAAAACTAATCCTAACCCCTCGGGACCCAATCCTAAAGGGGTACCTAAAGCCCCGATCCGATTCGCAGTTCGCGTGGCTGGTCCGCCAACAAAGGAGGTGTGCAAGCAACTATCTCTGGTACATCGATAGTGGATGTTCAAGGCACATGACAGAAGCAAGCACCTCCTCGGCTCATACATAGAACGAAAGGCGCGTGTACTCTTCGGTGATGATAACTTTGGTTATACCAAAGGATCTTTAACCTTAGAGAATGATGATGTATAAAGAACCTGAGTCTCCTATGTCGAAGGTCCGAAGCACAACCTATTATCGGTTTCACAATTCTGCGACAAAATCTGATTCAAATGTTGAGTTCTCGAACGACCAATGCACTATCAAGAATCGAGCCACTCAACAGATTTTGCTAATCGTTCAAGGAAAGGGACGATCTACATGCCATGATTGGAACACACTGCCCAAGAAACGATGCTTCGATTGTCAAGAGTTCCAAAAGTAGCGATTGACTCGCACAAAAGAATGAGCCATCCCGAACTTTAAAACTCTTAATAAGATAGCAAGGATGTCTCTAGTGGAAGGACTTCCGAATGAAGTATTTTCAAAGGATCGGACATGTCTTCGCATGTCGGAAGGGAAAAGCAGTCAAAGCTTCATTCAAGGGGAATTCGGACCGGTATCCGACAAAGCATCTGCAGCCGCTTCATATGGATCTATTCGGACCGATTACACCGGTCGATCTCAATCGACAAAAAATACACTCTCGTAATCGTGGATGACTATTCCAAGTTTACGGGTTATATTCTTACATAAGAAGAATGAGACGACAAACGAAGATACCCGAAGCCGCTAAAAAAGATTACAAAATGAGAAGGGTGTTAAACAGAGTAAAAATCGGACGAGATAAAGGTCATGAATTTCGACCACTTTTATTATCGATTTTTGCTCTAAGTTTGGTATCTGAGATGAAACATCACCGTAAGGACGCCACAACAAAATGGAGTAGCGAGCGGAGAACAGAACTCTCAAAGAAGTTCGCCGCACGATGTTAGCCGAACATGCAATACCAAGCCGTTTCGGGCGTATAATCAACACTTTGCATGCCACACTCGTAAGCGTATGTCTTCGACTAAGGCTCACTACAAAACACCCTATGAATCTGTGGAAGGACGAGAAAACCTCGTGGTTTCCTACTTCCATGTTTTTGGTGTGTAAAAGTGTTTCATACACAACAATGGGAAGAGTCGGTTGAAAACCTTTGAGGCCAAGTCCGGATGAGGGTATATTCTTAGGATATTCCTCATCTAGCAAGGCTTTTAGGGTTTACAATGCATTTAACCCTACTTGTGGAAGAAACACCTTATGTAGTCTTTTGATGAAGCATCTTCCTAACAAGAGAAATATGCCTCGTAACAAGATGTACTCGATCAACAAGTACCGATGCTCGTAAAATGGATCAACTAATGATCAAGGAAAAAGAATCGTAAACCGTAATAAAGATACATTCCAGATCTAGCTGATTCACCGGATCATTCGTAACCTAAGGTACGAAAAAATCGTCGATGAAAAAGCCGACAAACCGAGATAAGATCAATCGAACCATCCGGTTCGGGGAACATCTGAAGTTCCCACTAACAGACATCAACACATGATGAGTCCAACATCACCGAGACTTGTTCTTATCAAGTGGATCATAACTTCGCTCCACTCCCAATCGCTAGTAATGAAATTTTATCGAAAGCGGACGATGTTCTCCTAACCGACGCAAATCGTAAGAGAAGGACTCGGATAACCCGGTCATCCAACCGATCGATAATTGGAGACCCATCCGATAAAGTTAAAACTAGACATCGATTGGTGAAAGTGCCATGTATTGTTGTTATCTGTCATGAAGGAACCAACAACAATAGAGGAAGCTTCTACAAGACGCAAGTGGATTCTAACCATGCGAGAGAGTCGAAGCAGTTCGAGAGAAATCAAGTTTGGGAACTAGTGGACCAGACCAAGTCATCAAGACGTTATTGGCACGAAGTGGGTATTCAAGAACAAGAGAGATGAGAAAAAACGTCATCACCGAAATAAAGGCAAGACTTGTTGCTAAGGGGTATTCACAATCGGAAGAAATTGATTATGATGAGACCTTTGCACAGTCCGCCGCTTAAAGCCATTTGGTAGCATTTTCGCATATGCTTCCCACAGAGGGTTCATCGCGGTATCGGATGGACGTAAAGAGTGCTTTTCTTAAAGCGGGGTACTAGCGAGAGGAAGTTTATGTCGAAAAAACCTCCGGGCTTTGAAAAGGGCAACGGTGTACCGTCTAAGAAAAGCTCTCTATGGCTCAAACAGGCTCTCGAGCTTGGTATGATACACTCTCTCGGTTCTTGATCGAAAGTGGGTTCACTAAAGGAGCAATGGACGTAACCTTATTCGAGAATAGAAGATGGAAAAGATATTCGATGGTTGATTACGTGGGCGACATCATCTTTGGATCTCCCAACAAAAGTCTATGTGAAAGATTCAAAGAACTCGATGCAAGGGAAATTCGAGATGTCCATGATGGGACGGATGAATTACTTTACGGGTCTTCAAGTAAAAAAAGCATGAAGGGATATTCATCTCGCATAAGAAAAAAGTACACTAGGAATTTATCGCTAAGTTTGGAGTTCAAAATTGTAAGGAAGCCAAAATTCCTATGATGACCGGATTCAAGATGGATCCAGATGAGGATGGTTCTAAAACAAATCGAAGGAATATAGGCTCTCATTGGATCTCTCTACTATACCGATCGTTGGCCAGACCGGATATAACCTTCGTGATGGAGGTGTATGTGCGATTTGAGTGCAAATCCAATGATAAGTCACCTAGAAGCAGACTAAGCGGATTCTTAAGTATTCAAGGGACGAAGAAACCTTGGTTTATTTTACCCATCGATGATAATCTAGAGCTTAGTGAGTATTTCGATTACGATTATGGAGGTTGCAAGATTGACGGAAAAATCCACCTCAGAACTTGTCGGGTTCTTAGGAAGTAAAAGTCGATCTCGTGGTTTTCAAAGAAAGACACATCGGTTGCAACATCTACTATGAAGGTAGAATATATGGTCTGAGGAAGTCGTTGTTCCCAATCGCTCTCGCTTAGTCGGATTTGAGGATTATAACATTGAAACTAAGAATGTACCTATTTTTTCGTGACAATAATAGTGCTATTGCAATCACTCGAATCGTTCTACATACAAGATGCAAGCATGTGGATGTCGGACACCATTTTATAAGAGATCATGTTGAAAAGAAGAATATCGAATGGAAAAGATTCAAATCGATATCATAGAAAAAGTCGATATTCTAACCAAGCCACTAAATTTGAGATCGATTAGAGAATTATGCAATGAGCTAGGGCTTTCGGATCTTGGAGAAAATGCACCTAAAATGTTTGATGGAATGATCTCCGTAACCGGTGGTTAAGAAACTAATCGATTCAAGTGAAATCGGTTGAATTTGGTATCTCAATCGATCGTAAGATCAGATCATGAACCGATATGAGAAGCATCTTGTCGATTTAAAGTTTATTAGATTAAATGAATGATCGTTTAAAGGATTATCTCGATTAAATCATTCGGTTATACTTTGTAAGTCGATTGTGAAATTCAACAAGATTTTACAAGATTAAAGCTTAAAATCGCATAAGGATACAAGAATTTTACACAACAATGAAATAATGTAAATTTTCATTAATAAAGACCAAGGTCGGGTTACATTACAAGATACAAGTACAAGAGGACCCGGAGGTCAAGACATAAACCCTAAACCCAAAAAACCTTAAGACTAAACCTTCATCCTAACCCTTGAAGAAGTGGAGAGAGAGAGATTTTAAATCGATGCTCTCATTTTCCCCACTTAACAAGGGTGAGAGAGGCTTTAAAATAATCTTAAGCCGATATTTGAAGCTAAAACCGATGGAGCGAGAGCGGCGTTGATAGGATTTTTAAGCCAGAGCCCTAAGAAAGAGTCGATTGGGCTCTCCAACATTAAATGGTGAGTTGATATACGGGCATCATTTTGTTAACCGATGCGCACCGTACATCAAACTCATATGTTCATTTTCCATCGAGTCTGTTGATGCGGGTTACGCTATCTCGATAGACACACAAAGGTGCATACGGTTAGGAGAAGTGTCTTCTCGATTGCGATAGCGTAACCGCCGCCTCGGTGGTAGAGAAGCAACAACGATTGTATGTGAAATCTTCGATGACGACGAAGACAAATGATAAAGGACACACAGGATGATTTGAGAAGTGAAATCATTGAAAAAGGGTAAAAGTGTTTGTGGAAGTTTCTTAGGAAATAAGGGTTCACCAGGATACATGATTCTACAAAAGAAGATAAGTATGGTGATTGGGTTATGTTGTGTAAAACAATTGGTCCAATTTATAGAGACCAAGCAAGGGTGCAAATGCAAATTCGAAGTTCTCAAAACCTTTTAGAGAAATCAGACACCAAAAGGACGATGTAGAAATCACGCGACCGATAATTGGAGAAATTTACGGCGGATTGACATATCGAAAGATTCGCATAATAATTACGAAGATCAAATCAAAGGCCAACTTAGGGAATAGAAGCTACTATTCTAGACTAAGTTTTGGCGGTAACTCTTATCCCAAGAATTGGCTTGATCCGAGAAGAATCGATTAGGTCAACTAAAATCGATTACATACTGAAAAGTCGATCGGATGAGGGAGATCACCGAGCTTGAAACTCCAACAAATCGGATACATCGTCTATGGGAAAAAGTAAATATCGGTTGAAGGGGAATTTCAACCCGATCAAGGAGGATCGAAGGGAAATCGAGGACGTATTCAAGGAAGATCGGTTGAGCTTGAAACTTCAACAACTCGGATGCAAGTGAAGAAGATCGGTTAAAAGGATCGGTTGGGAAATTTTAAGGCTTAGGCAGAATACTAAGATCAACAAGTGAAATCAACATGGATGAAGTGGTATTGGTCGATTACAATATCACCAACCGGATACACCTTTCTTTTCTCTTGTTCTTTGCTTATTTATCGGATCTTATCTGATATTATTTGCCTTACTGTACCCATTATCCTTGTGACGTATTCCCTGCAAATCATTTAATGCGGATGTGAGGAACATGTATTACTTCGCTACTAAATGTGCTTTTAAATCCAAAAGGTTTTTTAGACGTGCTTTTTCGACCCTACGATCAAAACCGCTTAACGGGAGCGTTTAATCTTTTCAAACGGTTGATCTTCCAAATCTTGTCTTCTTTTCCCTCCTCGTCTTTTATAAAGATCATCAAAAACCATACCGAGTTTTCCATTTCACAAACTTGCGATTTATTCTCTAAAAACTCAGATTACTTTCTCTCGATTCAAAGTGTTTTTCCTAAGTTTCAAAATCATCCTTCAGAAAAATAGAATCTGGTAATTTATGTTTATTTGATGTATTTTTTTTTTAAATCCATTGATCTTAAATGTTTTTATCCTGTGTTATGCTTTATTGTTTCTTAGTTTCCGCATATGTGATGTTCTTATATATATATGCACAACTTTAATCGGGTCCATCCCTTTGTAGATGGCCACCCACGGAATGGGAAAGATAATGTGCAATTATGCGGAACTGGCAACAAAGAGTGTGGATGATAACTTCGTACAGTTCAATATCACTCAGGATCCGGAATCCATGGAGGTCGAGTAAATTCATTGAAAAGGTGCCTTGAGAATTTTTTATATGCTCATTGCAATCCAAAGGATGCAAAGATGAAGCACTAGAATTCCTAAGGAATTTAAGAGTGGATACGGACGTTCCGGGAAATGAACTGCTCTCGACAGTCAACGGAGAAGAAATCAGACTGACGAATGATGATATAACCCGTCTGCTCAAATTACCTACCAAAAGGACGGATCTACTTTTTCATTACGGGAGAACGAAGATGATTTGATCGAAAAAAGAGTTTTTCAGAGAGGCCGACAAACATCATACGTCGAGGTTTTGTCGTGCCAATGCTCAAGAGAAATACCGATTGTTGTTTGACATATTGTAAAAACAATTATGGGTATCAGATTCAATTTTTATGCTCTTACATCCGGCCAAAATGTACAAAGATGGTCGCAATAATTGATGAAGCCAAGAACATCAATTGGCACGGGTTCCGAAGGCCATTCCGCGCCCAAGAACATGAGAAATTTGGAGTAAATGAACCGAGGCAGTATATATCGAAGAAAAAGATCAGCAATCTCAACAAGGTTGCGGTTATTACAAAGATAAACCGCTTAATGCCGAACGGGAACAGATTGGACCAAGTCCTATAAGGCCTTTCTCACACCACTTCACCATCTTTGGGCCACGCAGACGATGATATCGCCAACCCCCAAAGTCAAAGAAAGGAAAAAAAGGAAGAACTTCGCTTACACCAGATGCCCCCGTAAGAAGAAAAGAAAACCGGTGAAGGCCTGGGAGAAGAGGTCAAGAAGGCGAACAAGCCTCCATGACTCGATGCTTGAAGATGAGTCGATGAAGAAAGAGCGTCGATCACCACAGAAACACAAAAAATCGTGAAAAATCGGGACGGCAGGCTTCTCGTCAAGAGCTCGCCAGATCATTTTTTGGAAGAAGCATGCCCGATCGATCTCCTTCTCCTCAAGCTCGAAATGATTCACCACTCGCACTAATGGGTGCCGAGCATGTCTCTCCTATTCTTCCACCTGCCCAACTCAAATCGCATCCCGAACCGTAAAAGCTTACCCGATGCGGAACTGTATAATTCGCTTCCACACAGAACCTCTCCGCAGTCGAACTGACAAACCAACTTCCGCTTACTCAAGACAACCGTAACCTTCCACATCTCATCAAATCGACCGATGGATAATTCCCGAGTCCAAGATCAACAAAGATCATAATCGGGAAATTGATCGAATCGCGAATCGAAGAGAAATTGATGAGTTGTATCAATCGGGTCGCCCATCCCGCCATAAGAGAGGAAGTTATGGAGATCTCACTGGAGAGATCTTCGATTAAAAAGCTTCTCGGACTTTATAATAATTATTGAACGGATGGGCGGTGCGGATGAGTTTTGCGGACTTGATTTCGACATGAGGAAATTCGCTAAAGTGGGATCACCAATTTGAAAGCCGATAATCGCTAAATCACAAAGCTCGATCCAAGTGAAGCTAGGGTTGCTGTAGCAGATTTACGGGCGAGGCTGCCGACAAAGCTCAAGCAGATGCCATCATGAAGGATGCAGAGCTGATGATAGTGGAGCCGGTTTGGCAGTTCATGACCAACCTTTGGAGGCACAAACAATCGAATCAGATCAAGTGACACCCAACATTCCAACATCACACGCCACTATGAACAACTTCGGAGATCAAATCTTGTCTCAAAGATCTCCCGAAAGAAGAAGTTGAGGGATCGATAATGATCAAAGGCGATTGCCATCAAAGAAATAACAGATCAAAGGAATTGGATATTTCCCAGATTGGGGCAATCAAAGATCAATTCTCCCAAATCAGGTCCCATCGTCAAACCGAATCGATAAAGACCGTTGATACCAAATCGACTCGGGTGGATCAACAAGTTTTTTTTTCGATGCTCACCGACAAGCCGTAATTGATGAAGAGAAACTTGACAAACCGATTAAAACACTCTCGCCATGGAATCACAAGATCGAAGCCGATATCGAAGATTCAAAATCTAACTGCTCAAACTCAAGGCATATCGGTTGCTGCAGATCTCAACAGGCGATCATGACCTAACTTTGGTTCTCGACCTCCCACCTCACTACTCTTTTTGATCAAACCAAAAAGGGGAAGGACAAAATGAGAAACCAACCGACATAACAGTCAAGGGACATCACAAACTCCTGATTCTTTGAAAAAAGATATCCAAAGAGTAAAAGAAGAAGCGAAAAAAGCCAAGAAGAAAGAAGGGCGAAAAAAATGGCAGAGGCGTAAAATCAAGAAGAAATCGGATCGAGAGCGAAGAAAGGAAGGGCCGAAAAATGCGAACCTAAACCTAAGCCGCCAAAGAAGAGTTGATGAGATCATCCCAAAAACCGCTAAGATGCTAAGAAATTTGAGGAATGGAATAAGATCGGGGAGTGAATGGCTTCTGGATGCCTTTGTTCTTAATCTTGTTCCACAAGAAGAATCTCCTGATGATGAATTCCTCAACTGGTTAGAAAATAAATACCCGGATTTTCTGAAGTATCTGGAAAATGAGGCCAAACTTATCAATGTAAAAATAACTCGCCAAGAGTATGATCATTGGAGTACTCAAGAAGGCAGATGGCTCATTTGACAGATCGTGGCATTTCAAAGATTCTATTTTGACATCTCGCAGAACGAAAGACATAATCGATCCTCAGCAGATCGATGATGTCAAATGGAAACTTTATCGATTTTCAACGTGCCTCAAGATCAAAAAGAGATGCCGGAATGATACAAGCCTAAAGAGTGAAGAATCAGAAGACTACTCAGGATCAGTTGTTCTTATTTTCAAACTTTTCTGATGTAACATGTAATCAACATTTTTAATGAGAAAAGTTTATTTTCTGATCCTAAGACAAAGTCTCATTGTCTTCCCGATTATATGCCCTTAATCGCATTCTATTTTTTATCAATCATTTGGTTTCTCAAAGTGTTTTGGTTTCATCAAAAAAGGGGGAAATTGTTGGGAAATTTATAGTTTTGATGAAAGTTCCAAAAACACATGTAATAGGACCATCGGACACATTATTGGGCCGATGTTTATATTACCTGCTATAGGAGACCAGTTGATAATGATTGTATAGAACAACTGATGAAATAGATAGGTCACATATTGAGGGGGAAACTCAATATGTATAGGTCAGATCTGAAGACTCAAAGGACGGTGATATCAAGCGGGCGAATGCAAGACAAGAATAGAAGATCGGATCGCTCGATCCGGGTCGATATCTCACTAAAGTCATAAAGATCAAACTCGAATACTCAAGATCGGACGGAAGACCTACATCACGAGAGTCCGCTAGTTGAAGCTAAGTCAACCGCACCAAGACTTATCAGTAGATCGATTCGGGGATCGATCGACAGTCACCACCAGTGAAATCTGATGTCTCACCTAATCATACGTCGATGATCTGAACAAGAAGAATGTCAAGCTTAGTTGGAAGAACAACATCGAAAAAGTGAGTCCGCTATCCAATAAGAACAAGACACGTATGATCGGAGCCTAAGCAATTGCGGATTTGATGCTACTCTCAGAACGGCTACAAAAATATAATTTCACGCTTTTGGCCATGCCGTTGCCAAGCTCGTCACATCAAGCACCGCAAACTCATTTAATATAGCCCGAAATTCAAATTGCTCTCCAACGGCTCTTTGATTTCAAGGTCTATAAATATGGGATCACACTTCAGAGTGAAAAAAAAAACGGAAACGCTGAACAATCAAGAAGCTCAAGCTAATATCAGATTTCCGCACAAGAACACGAACAAGAAGATTAATTTTTATTAAGTGTTCATCCCATAAGTTCTTAGCATAGAAATCTTTTCATCTAGCTGTTAGGCTGCTTATACGCAAGAAAAGATTTCATAGTTGGAACCAAAAATAATCTTACCCAAACCCCCAAGTTAGGTTAAGTTGTTTAGCAAGATTTCAGACTAGGGTTTCTAGTTCTGATCTCTGGGATCGGTTGAGTGTGAACTCCTTAAACATCTAGTTGGTGTACTGTGTTGGACTTACACATAAAACAAAGTCCAGTTGGTTAAGTAGGTGCCCCTTGTGATAGGGAAGAGTGGACGTAGGACTGGTTTGTCCGAACCACTATAAATCTTGTGTGCCTTTACCGCTTTGATTATTACACAATCGCACACAACCTTTAAAGCGCATACATATTCCAAGTTGAGATCAGTTAGCACCAAGCTTCTGATCTGATCAAACTTGACACTTCAGTCAATTGATTAAAAGATTAACTTTGGAATCGATTGATCAAACCGGTTTTTCACACGGTAAAACTTAAGCTTCCGTGACACATCGCTTAAACGATAGTTACCGAATCGATTTCAAAGCGATCAAGAAGTTGGTTATCAGCCCAAACTGATTCACTCACACTCTGATCAGGTTAACTGCCCTCACACCTGATTTGCACAAAAGTTTTCAGAAGTCTTTTCACCCCTCCCCTCTAGACTTCTGCCCTCACAAAACCCGTTCGGGACCTACAAGTAATCATGAAAACCCAACTTACTTGTGGTATTGTAGACTTGATCATGTAAACGAGAAAGGAATTGCAAGGTTAAGAAAGTTAGACTACTTAACCCCATTTGACTTTGAGTCTTATGGAAATTGTGAATCTTATCTCATGGGCAAGATGATGAACGGACCCTTTTCTGGGAAAGGGGTGCATGCCAAAGAAGTTCTAGAGTTGATCTACAACAATATTTGTGGACCATCGCCCACTCTAGCTAGGGGTCACTTCGGATACTTCATCACTTTTACTGATGATTTCTCGAGATACGGATACGTGTATCTTATGAAACACAAATTCGAATCTTTTGAGAAATTCAAAGAGTTTAAGGTTGAAGTAGAGAAGTAACTTGGTAAGAATATCAAGACTCTTCGATCAGATCGGGGAGGTGAATACCTTAGCCATGAATTCATTGATTACTTGAAGTTACATGGAATCCAGTCACAGTGGACTCCTCCCGAAACACCTCAGATGAACGGTGTGTCCGAGAGGAGAAACCGAACCTTGTTAGACATGGTAAGGTCCATGATGAGCTTTTCCTCTCTTCCGACATTCTTATGGGGATACGCGTTACAAACCTCAATTTACATTATGAATAGGATTTCATCTAAATCGGTTGAGCATACACCATATGAACTATGGTGTGGCAAGAAGCCAACTTTTTACACATATAAAACATGGGGTTGCCCCGTGATTGTGAAAAAAGATGCTTACCGACAAGTTGGAATCCAAAGGTGAAAATGGTTACTTTGTGGGATATCCTAAGGAAACTAAAGGATATTACTTCTATCTACCTGAGAAAGAATCAATGATTGTTTCTAGGCAGGCCAAGTTCCTCGAAGAAGACCATGTCTTTATGGAACAAGGTCGTAAGCTGATAGAACTTGAAGAAATTCAAGAACCACAAATTAACAAAGAGACTGATATCTTGTCAAAGCAACATGACAAGAAATCAGTGGGAGCATTCAACAACTTTCACGGTGGGAGTCTTTCACTAGGTGATCGTCTTTCAGCCAGTGGGAGCGTAATTGGAGTATGTTTGCTAGTGCAAGAACCTCCAAGTGGGCTGAATGAGAACAACATAATTCAAACTCCCGCCCAAGAGACATCTGAAAGTATAGCTCTTGAGGACTCTCCGGACATTGATGAAATCAATGAACCATAAAATTTTCACGATCAGAATGTACTGCCTGCACAACCGCAGCTCCGTAAGTGAATTAGTAATCGTAATCTGCCCATTAGATACGGTTACCTCTTGGAGGAACTCGATAATATAGACATACCGGATAAGGACGGTCCTAATACTTATTCTGAAGCAATATCAGATATTGATTCAGGGAAGTGGCATGAAGTCATGAAATCCGAGATGGACTCGATGTACACCAATCAAGTCTGGGACTTGGTTGAGTTGTCTGAAGGGGTTAGACCCATATGTTGCTATTGGGTCTTCAAGAGCAAGATCAATGCAAATGGCAAAGTACAAACCTACAAAACTAGGTTGGTGGCGAAGGGTTATAGTCAATGCGAAGGCATTGACTATGACGAGACCTTCTCACTAGTTGTAAAGATCAAGTCCATTCAAATTTTACTTGCGATAACAGCACACTATGATTATGAGATTTGGCAGATGGATGTCAAAACAACTTTCCTCAATGGAAACATAGAGAAGGAAGTGTTTATGACTCAACCGGAATGTTTTACATCTAAGTCAAATTCTAATCTAGTATGCAAGCTAAAGATATCCATTTATGGATTGAAGCAAGCTTCTAGGAGTTGTAATATCCGATTTGATGAAGCTATCAAGTCCTTTGACTTCATCGGAAATTCGGAAGATCCTTTCGTTTATTGTAAACGCATCGGGAAGAATATTGTTTTCATAATCGTATATGTCGACGACATATTGATTTTGGGAAACAATATCCCGTTAATGCAGTCTTTTAAAGATTTGTTGTTAAAGACCTTCATGATGAAGGGTCTTGGTGAAGCCTGCTACATCCTAGGGATCATGATCCATAGGGATAGATCTAAGAGGATGTTGGGGCTGTCACAGTCCACCTTTGTAGACAAGGTGTTGAAGCGTTTTGCGATGGAGAACTCTAAGAGAGGGTCTCTACCAGCAAATCATGGGATAAAGCTGTCAAAGAAGGATTGTCCTTCTAGTGAAGTTGTTGTCAAGCACATGAACGATGTCCCATATGCATCTGCAATTGGGTCAATCATGTACATCATGACTTGCACTAGGCCAAACATGGCCTACACTATCAACATCACTGGTAGATACCAACAGAATCCGGGTGAGTCTCACTGAATTGCTGTTAGGATCATTCTGAAGTATCTTAGACGAACTAAAGAATGTTTTCTTGTCTATGGTGGACAGTCAGAACTAGTAGTGACTAGTTAAGCTGACACAAGTTTTCAATCCGACTTTGATGATTACAAATCACAGTCAGGTTATGTTTCACTCTCAATGATGAGGCGGTCAGTTGGAATAGTTCCAAGCAAGTCGACCGCAGATTCAACAACTGAAGCTGAGTACATTGCTGTATCAGAAGCCTCAAGGAGGCTGTCTGGATTTTATGGTTCTTAAGAGAACTAGGGGTAGTTCCGAGTGTCAGCTGTCTAATATACTTGTATTGAGACAACGTTGGTGCGATTGCGCAAGCAAAGGAACCGAGATCGACAAGCAGTACCAGGCTTATCATTTGATCCGATAGATCATAACGATAGGAGAAATAGAATTAAAATGTATTCCCACATATTTAATTTGACAGATCATTTCACCAAAACAACGAGTGTTCATGTACACACTAGACATTTGATGGTCTAGAGGTTAGACATGTAGGTGATTGACTCTAGTCCAAGTGGGAGATTGTTAGTGTTAATGTCCTAGAGACAATCTATTGTAAGGACATAATACTCGATGATATTCAGTTTGATCTAATATTATAGTTCACTTAATATTAATGTATGACAATACATTTGTTTGAATATTATGTTTGATTGTTTGCATTTATTCATGCAAGTGTTCCCATGAGTCATTGTTGTCATTGAGGTTGTGAGAACTCAGATGACTTAAGCATGATTCTCAAATAACCCCGATCAAGGATCATCAAGAATAGGATTTTGATGATACGATGAGATTGGTGTGCGATCTGCATCATACTCTTAGAGAGTGTAGTAAGATCTCACTTGCTACGAGATACTAGGTATCTCATGATGGATGCACAAATACCTTAGAGGGTATTGGTATACCCATCCGAGAAACCGTTTGATGTATTTCTACTACATGTGTCTACGGGTGTCTCGGTTAGTGGGAGTGATGCGATACTCCTTTGACTTGACGTCAATACGCACGACATGTGTGGGATGATGAACTTTGACCATGACCGACGCTTGCACCCTAACCATGGGTAGATATGGCTTGGATTGGGTTCATCACAAAGTACATGTGCATGGTAGTTGAGCCAAGAATATGATTCATTCCTCGAAGTGGATTTAGAGAGAATACTCATCTTCTCATCATAATTGGATCAAAGTCATCGGTCGATGCACGCCAACTTAGACTTTGTGGCTAAGTGTTACATACATGATCAATTAGTGATTTGAGATAAACTGATTAAGTTATTTGAATAGACATTTCATCATGTTCAAGGCTTAATCGAGTATTCGTGAATGAAAGGGGGAAATTATAATAGCCCATGTTTCAGTTACAGGTAGTTGCACATTTCCTCGCAACGTACCTCATACATTGAGAATGTCTGATTTATTGTCTAAGGTTCAATTAAGACCGTTAGTTTGACTAATCGCTCGATATATGAGGGCCTATGGGTCACACAACAAGTAATGGTTGTTTACTAATTATAGTTGGTTGATTAAATGTTAAATTAGATTTAATATTTAATTTATGGAGAAGTAATTAATAATAGATTAATTTGGAATTAATTATTATTAATGTTTAATTAAATTAGATTTAATTAAATAAGAATTCCCAATAATAATATTTGGAATATTATTGTAGGATTTAATATATATGGAAATAAATCGTAGAGATTTTTCATATATGGGATTTAAATCCGTAGAGATTTATATGTGGGAAATAAATCTAAGAGATTTATTTTATTAAGGATTTTTCCTAATAAAGGTCAGCTTAAGATTTAAGCTGGGCCTCTCCTATATATATGAGCTCTTGGGAATTCATATTACGTGAGTTTTAATTTTCTCCATAAAATCTCTAAGTTAGAATTTTCCTAGCAAATTCATCTCGGGGATTCAACGCTGGCAGATCTGTGCAGATTAGTAAACGACTGTTACGTGGATACCATAGTGGAGGAATCCGTGTACGAATTGCTGTAAGAATTCTGTTTACGTTTACTCGTATTTAATTATGCAATTAACTGTTCGTTGTTGGTGAACTTTAATTTCTACTGCGCATGTATTTTGTGTTTACGTGCCTCTAAATTCCAACATGATGATCCTGTCGTTTTGGCAGATTTGAACGGTGCAGTACTTGAGGAAGAAGAAGGAGAAGAGGAAGGAGACGAGGAAGATGAAGAAGATGAAGAGCGCTTTCTGGCACAGGAGCGCGAACTCGAGAGGGAGAAACAACAACGAGAGGAAATGGCTAGACAGATGGCACAAATGCAAAGCAAATAGACCAGATGTCACAAATGCAAAGCCAAGTGAACCAGATGAGCAGCTTTTTCTCGATGTGGCGGTCAACCGTTGCTCAAAGAATCGCCGTGGTAAGGAATCGTGGTAGTCAGTAGGGTTATAGGGTGCTCCACAGATGGGTGTTACTCTCCAGTAGGGGTTGCAGGGAATCGGTGGTTCGCAACAGTGGGGTAGTCAGACCGGTAATTTTACACAACTTCCCCAGCCGACCAGTGGTTATTATGATCCCGTACCACATCCTGGTCTTTTTGTTCCTCCATTCCCTTAGTTTCATGCTCTCTCAGTAGGGTCCTAATGCTCCCTGTGAGGTCCGAGGTGGTTCTCATGCCAGGCTCGACGTTGATTGGTCGACTCTTTAAAGACTCGAGGAATCACTGAAATGTTGAGAAATATCGGTACATTTGATCCCAATTTGTTTCCTCCTAATCAATTTCCCCCAGCAAATGACAACGATGATGATGGTGATGGTGATGATCATGTGATGAATTAAACATTTGTGTGTGTGTGCATTAAACATTTGACTGAATATTCATTTTGTTATGTTGTATGTTAATTTTGAACGCCACATATTTTGATATGTTTTAATTAGAATATTTGAACGACACATGCATGCGTGTTTTATGTTTATTTGTTGATTAATTTCTACTATTAGTTTGTGAGAATGCTTTAAAATTTTATTTTAAAAAAATTATTATAGGTGCATGTATATATATATATATATATGTACACGTGTTATATATTAAATACTGAAAATTAATATAAAAGTAATAATTTTGCAATTTTATTGAAAATATTTAAAAAATAATGATCAATATGTATATTTGTTAGTAAATATTACATACGTAAATATGATTATTTAAATTTGTTCCCTTAAAAATAATTTAATTCAAACGTATTAGGATTACTTTTAGTGAAAAAGAGTATTAAAATGATTATTTGAAAATATTTTAGTAAAAATAATTAATATAAACATATATATAAATGTATTCATAATAATAAATAGTTAATAAAAATATAAAACTAATTATTTAAAATTTTATTAATAATATTTTTATAAAAATAATTAATAAAAGTATATATATAAATATATACATAATAATAAATAATGCATAAGAATATAAATTATTTATTTCACAATTTTATTATAAATATTTTAACTTAATCAAAACATATATATGCATGACAAACAATTAAAATAAATGATAGAAGAAAAAAATTTGTAAAAACACAATATATAATACCTATACAATTAAAAATACAAACCTAACGAATAACTCCCCTAGCCCAAACGGTTAGTCTGAACACGAAAGGCCTCCACATGCCGGGAGGTAGCGTGTTCGAATCACATGGGGGGCAAATTTCGCCCATATATGCTGCTACAGTGGAGGGGCTCGCGTGTCCCAGTGGTTCGTGGGTGTGCTCGGAGCCCCTCCAGCCTGGGCTCAAAACCTGGCCGTGTTGGGAAATTTGTATTAAGTTTTGATGGAAGTTCCAAAACAGTTTGTAATAGGACCAGTCAGACCTGTTAGCTGACTGATGATTTAGAATCAGGATAGGATGACCAGCTGAGTTGTATAGACAGTTGATGTATAAGATAGGTCAACATATTGAGGGGAGTTCAATATGTATAGGTCAGAAGGTCTGAAGATCAGAAGACAAGACAAGTCAGAAAGACGAGACAAGACAAGACGAGTCAGAAGACAAGACAAGACGAGTCAGAAGACAAGACAAAGTCAGAAGATCAGAAGAGTCAGTTAGTCAGATGATCAGGTGAAGACATGAATCTAAAATTCATAAGACCTGAAGATCAGATGACTACCAGAAGATCAAGACCACAAGACCTACATCAGTCGAGTCTGCTAAGTTGAGCTAAGACAACTTGCATCAGAAGACTCTACCAGTGATCGATGGGTTTTATCGATCGGGGATACTCACACCAGGTGTCAACTGATGTTGCACCAGATCATACACTGTCAATCAGACAAGAAGAATGTAAACCTTAGTTGGTAAAACAAACACTGAATAAGTGTACTTGTTAACCAATGAGAACGAGACACATATGTACGGAGCTGATGTTGGGAAATTTATAGTGTTGATGAAAGTTCCAAAAACACATGTAATAGGACCAGTCAGACCTGTTAGCTGACTGATGTTTACATTACTGCTATAGGAGACCAGTTGATAATGATTGTATAGAAAAACTGATGTAATAGATAGGTCACATATTGGGGAACTCAAATATGTAAAGGTCGAATCTGAAGAATCGAAGAAAGGCGATATCAAGCGAGGCGGAATGCTAAACCGAGCGGAAGATCGGATCAGGCCCGATCTTGTCGGATAACTTCGGAAGTCATGAAGCTCAAACCTCTATCTTAGAAGATCGGATGACTTCGGAAGATAAGACCGGAAGACCTACATCGGCGGAGTCGGCCCGGTTGAAGCTAAGACAAGCGAGCCCGAAGACTCCATCGGGTGGGTGATCGATTCGGTGATCGGATCGACTCATAAGATGGCCCGATGTTTCATCTTATCATCGTCTGCGATCTAAACAAGAAGAATACCAACCTTAGTTGGAGGAACAACAACGCAAAGCAAGGCTTCCATCAATAAGGAAGAAACACGTATGAGCAGAGGCGATACTCGCGGGATTCGATGTTGCTCTCTCAAAGCGGCTATAAAATATACATTCGCTTTTTCGGCCATTTGGATTTCTGAAGCCACGTCACATCAAGCACTGCAACTCTACCTAAAATAGCACGAGATTCAAATTGCTCTCCAACGGCTCTTTGATCTCAAGGTCTATAAATATGGGATCACACTTGAGTGAAACACGGAAATGCTTGGACAAACAACATAATCACGAAGCTCAAACTATAGTCGATTTCATACGAAGAACACAACAACAAGCTTATTTTATATTGTGTTCATCCCATAAGTTCTTAGCAAGAAATCTTTTCATCTAGCTATCGAGAACAGCATATCTGTGAGGAAAGATTTCATAGTTGGAACCTCAACAATCTTACCCAAAACCCCAAGTTAGGATAAGTTGTTTAGCAAGATTCGATCTAGGGTTTCTAATCTTGATTTACGGGATCGGTTGAGTGAGAACTCTTAAAACATCTGTTGGTGTCTTGTGTTGGACTAACACACTAAACTAAAATCGATCGGTTAAGTCGGTTAAGTTGGTGCCCCTTGTGAAAGGGAAGAGTGGGCGTAGAATTTGGTTTGTCGAACCACTATAAATCTTGTGTGCCTTTCTTTGCTTTGATTAAGCTTTGCTCTCACATCGCACAATCTTAAAGCGCATACATATTCTAAGTAAAGATCGAGATAGCACCAAGCTTACGATCGATCGGATTTGATATTTACGTCATCGATTAAAAAGATAAAACTTGGAATCGATTTATACAAACCTGGTTTTTCACACGGGTAAAACTTAAAGCTTCCGCACACATCAGTTAATCGATAGTTCTGAAACGATCGCATACGGCGTTGATAAGTTGGTTATCGAGACCAAACCGATTCACTTTCGCACTTTGATCGGGGCTATCTGCTCTCACACGATCCGCCACGAAAAGTTTTTTTTTGAAGTCTATTCACCCCTCCCTCTAGACTTACGCCCTCGCATAACCGTTCGGGACCTACAAGTGGTATCGAGGCGGTTGGTTCTTCCGACCCTTGACTCTGTGTCATTGTGGTCAATGGCCGATCTTGAAAAACCGTTTTTAAAAAAAACCTCATTCATTTTCCAAAATCACTTTCGGCATGGATAACACGTCCGGTATGTATCATGATCTGCGAAGTTCTCAATTGATGAGTATCTGATTGGGCCATATATATGTCCAACCATCTAGGCTCGATCGATTGGCGAGAATGATGGAAGTCATCGAGAGGACCCATCATCATTTACTACGACAATCTGCGGTCGGAGGAGATCGGACTTTCCCACGGGAAGTCTTATGCGAAAAAAGCCCGATACGATGGACCGCGGAAGAAAGAAAAGCGCATACTCTGGACACCATTGCAAGACATATCATCATGAAGACAATGGATAAGGTCACCAAAAAGAAGATTAAGTATCTCAAATCTGCGAAAGCAATGTGGGATACTAAAATTTGAGATCTGCGAGGGAAATGAGCAGATAAAAAAGGCGGTAGTCTTCAAACTGGTGAAGTTCGGAGAAAAAGATGCTTTAAACGAAACCATCAGCGAACTCGATGGAAGAATTACAATGTCTATAAACAAGCGAGAACTTGGTAGAGATGTCGATAAAGATATCAACTATAAGATCTAAGGTCTCTCACCAAGAAGTGGGACATGAAGGTCGCGGTAATCAAAGATTGCGGGACATTTCAAGAATGAAACCTAGTAGCTTGTTCTTGAGTCTTAAAGCTCACGAGTTCGACGATTGAAAGAGGTCAAGGTGATGAAGGCGAGGTCCTCTTTGAAACCTCGACTTCAAAATCGATTGCTTTTCAAGGCAACCCGATAGCGAGAACAAAGGCCAATGAACCCGTTGGAAATATATTAAGTCGGTGAGCGGTCGCGTTGCTTACGGGGGAAGCTTGAGAAGTCGGATATACAACTTGGTAAGTATCGAAGATTCTATAAGGACTATCAACATAGCCGAGGGGGCGAGATAGGAGATCGGACAATAGATCTCGAAAGAAGAACGAGATCGATGATCGGAGGGATCCGAGAGATGAAAGGAAAAAGAGATAGTCGGACGAAGGAAGGAAGAGATAACCAATCGGATAGAAGAAACTCGACTACTATCGAAGGAAAATCACCCGATAGGTCATGAAGGAGTGATTCACGGAAGGAAAGAAGCAGTGGATCGAGGCGTGCTTCAAGCGTGAGGAGAAGCAGTCACTATAGCATGATCGCCCGGACGGCCGCAGAGAGAGGGAAAAAAAGAGGAACAAAAGAAACAGCGGTATAGAGCGGAAGAGCCATGGTTCGCGTCGTCGAGAATTGACGATTCCTATCGCCCTCCGAGGACTCCGGATACTCTCTCAGAGAAGACTTACACTTTGTCCGCCGTGAGGTCTGCGTCGACTTCTATGAAAAAAGAAGATCGATATTCTCGTCGGACGATGATGAACTCGCTTTGATGGCGGGGAGGACCGGTCGAGGTAACCTCCAAACCCCCCTTCGTTCGCTTCTACACCGCTATCATTAGCTTTTTCTTTGGGGAGATTGACTGCGGCTCTACTCGAGCAATTGCTTGAAGATCTCTCCAATGCGGTAGAAACTTATGCTATTGTGGAAGTTCGAGAATGATAAGTCGAGGACTAGAAATAATCGACTTGCTAAAGAAAATGATCTCGAGAAAAGCCTCGAACTTAGATCTCATTTAAACCGCTTTCGAGAAGATGGCGGGAATTTAAAATTCTCGAAGTTAAAGCTTACGATCGAAAAGCAGATCAAAGAAACGAATGGAAATTAACAACGACAAAGTTCGATGACTTCAAAATCTTGCAAGCAAAATTCGATGAGCTATTAGAATGCATGAAAGTCCGAAATCCTCACGAGGATAATCTGCGTAAGAAAATAGATGTTTTTCAAAATCATCTCAAACGAATTAAAGACATAAGCGCCTATTTTCGAGTAAAGATTGATAAGGAGGGACTTGGCTATGAGAAACCCTCCACATCCTCAAAAGCCCCGGTGATTCATCTCGAAAGGTGTAATCGGGGCAAATTTTGAAAAAAGATACACCAAAAAGCTAAACTTGTATCTAATAGGGGTAAGAGACCGGGTTGAGCGGGTAAAGGCAAGTGCCTAAACGAGAAAGGAGGCGAAATGGACCCCAATTTGGTAAAAGCATCGGTAGAGGAATCAGCGGAAGAACCGGTTCTTACGAGAAGAAACCTCAACGATCAGCGGATCGGGAATCGAAAAAAGACAACCTACAAAAGGAAGTCTAATCGAGACCCGTCAAGGTCATTTGCCTAATAAGCATGCTTCGGGTAAAGCTGCGAAAACCATCTATCACGAAAAGGATATGAATCTTTTGATGGTAGCGATCGTACCTACCCCTATAGTCGAAATTTAGGGACTCTCTTTTTGAACCACCTTTGGATAAAAAGAAGACAAACCTGAAAAGGTAAATCATAAGTCTTCTAAGTCATCCAAGGTTCACACAAGTAATCATACAAATCAAAAAGCATATGAGGATAAGTATGATTATGTTGGTGAGTATGGGGAGACAAATCGGGCCTTACGATCGTGATCACCATAGAAGTGCTCTGTTTGTATGGATCCCCAAATCCAACCCTAACCCCTCGGGACCCAATCAGAAAGGGTACCTAAAACTGATCGATTCGAGGTTAGCGTGGGTCGGCCAACAAAGGAGGTGTGCAAGCAACTATCTCGGTACATCGATAGTGGATGCTCAAGGCACATATTTGGAAGCAAACATCTCCTCGGTTCCTACATAGAGCGAAAGGCCAGCGTGTACTCTTCGGTGATGATAACTTTGGTTATACCAAAGGGGTTGGAACCTTAGAGAATGATGATGTACAAATATTTGGAGTCTCGTTTGTCGAAGGTGCGAAGCACAACCTATTATCGGTTTCAATGGTCTGCGACAAGCGGATTCGGTGTTGAGTTCTCGTGATCAATGCACTATCAAGAATCGAGTCACTCAGCGGATATTGCTAAGCTGGTTCAAGAAAAGGGCGATCTACGGTGATTGGAATAGTTGTCCAAGAAATCGTGCTGATTGTTAAGAGTTCCAAAAGTAGCGGTTGGCTCTGGCACAAAAGAATGAGCCATCCGAACTTTAAAACTCTTAATAAGATAGCTAGGATGTCTCTAGTGGAAGGACTTCGAATGAAGTGTTCTCAAAAAGGATCACATGTCTTTGCATGTCGGAAGGAAAAGCAGTCAAAGCTTCATTCAAAGGAATTTCGGACCCGGCATCCGCCAATCTGCTATTTGCTTCATATGGATCTGTTTGGACGATTACACGGTCGATCTCAGCGGACGCAAATACACTCTGGTAATCGTGGATGACTACTCCAAGTTTACGGGTTATATTCTTACATAAGAAGAATGAGGCGACAACCAAGATACCGAATTTGCTAAGAAGATTACAAAATGAGAAGGGTGTCGGCGTAGTAAAAATCGGATCGGATAAAGTCTGAGAATTTACGAACTATTTTATAAGCGATTTTTTGCTCTAAGTTTGGTATCTGACATGAAACATCATTTGCGAGGGCGCCCATGAGAATGGAGTATTTGAGCGGAGAAAGCAGAACTCTCAAAAGAAATTTCTTTCGAACAATGTTAATTTGAACATGCGATACCAAACCGTTTAAAGGCAGAAGCAATCAACTTTGCATGCCATCTGTGAAGCAGATGTCTCGACTAAGGCTCACTACAAAACACCCTATGAGCTGTGGAAGGCGAGAAAACCTCGTGTTTCTTACTTCCATGTTTTTGGAGTGCAAGTGTTTCATACACAACAATGGAGAAAAAGTCGGTTGAAGACTTTTGAGGCCAAGTCGATGAGGGTATATTTCTAGGGTATTCCTCATCTAGCAAAGCCTTCGGGGTCTACAACAAGCGAACCCTAGTTGTGGAAGAAACACCCATGTAACCTTTGATGAAGCATCTTACGATCAAGAGAAATCGCCTCGAGAACAAAAGTACGATCTGCGAACACGATATTGAGGAAAATGGATCGATTAACGATCAAGGAAAAGGATCGGCGTATCAATTTACATTCCGGATCTAGGTGATTCACGGATCAATCGAGATCTAAAGGTACGAACAAGCTGTCGATGAAAAAAAGTGATTAATTTGAGGAGGTAACAAGCGAACCATCCGGTTCGGGGAACTCTGAAGTTCTCGCGAGCAGAGACATCGACACATGATGATTCCAACATCGGTGAGACTTGTTCTTATCAAGTGGACCATAACCTGCACCACTCCCAATCACTAGTAATAAGATTTTTATCGAAGCGGGACGATGTTCTCAAAACCGAGCGCCAAATCGAGCGAAGGACACGGATAACCGGTCATCAATCGATCGATAATTGGAGACCCGTCGATAAAATTAAAACTAGACATCAGTTGGTGAAAGTGCCATGTATTCTTCATTATCTGTCTATGAAGGAACCAACTACAATCGAGGAAGCATTACAAGGCATAAACCGGATTCTAGCCATGCGAGGAGAATTTGGAGCAGTTCGAGAGAAATGAAGTATGGGAACTAGTAGGCAGACCGGTCATCAAGGCGTAATTGGTACGAAATGGATCTTCAAGAACAAAGAGATGAGAAAAATGTTATCACGAAATAAAGGCAAGACTTGTTGCTAAGGGGTATTCAATCGAAGGAATTGATTACGATGAGACCTTTGCGATCGCTCGCCTTGAAAGCCATTAATTTGTTTTCGCTTATGCTTCCACGAGAGGGTTCCTTTGTGTATCGGATGGGCGTAAAAAGTGCTTTCTTAAGCGGGGTACTAGCGGAGGAAGTTTATGTCGAACAACCTCCGGGCTTTGAAAAAAGGGCAACCAAGTGTATCGTTTAAGAAAAGCTCTTTATGGCTGAAAGCAACTCATGAGCTTTGGTATGATACACTCTCTCGGTTCTTGATCGAAAGTGGGTTCACTAAAGGGCGATGGGCCAGAACCTTATTCGAGAATAGAAGATGGAGAAGATATTACGATGGTTGATTTCGTGGGCGACATCATCTTGGGATCTCTAACAAGAGCCTATGTGAAAGATTGACAAAAAGCGATCTGAGGAAATTCGAGATGTCCATGATGGGTCGGATGAATTACTTTCTAGGTCTCCAAGTTAAACAAAGTTCGGAAGGGATATTCATCGCATGAAGCAAAGTACACTAGGAATCTTTTGGCTAAGTTTGGAATTCAAAATAGTAAGGAAGCCAAAAATTCTATGATGATTTGGATTCAAGATGGATCGAGATGAGGCGGTCGGAAAACAAATCGAAGGAATATAGGGCTCTCATTGGATCTTTATTATACTGTTGCCCGGCCGGACGGATATCACTTTTTCGCGATAGGTGTATGTGCGGATTCGAGCAAATCAATGATCGACCACCTAGAAAGCGACTAAGCGGATTCTTAAGTATCTGAAGGAACAATAAACCTTGGTTTATTTTACCCATCGAGATGATAATCTAAACTTAGTGGGTATTACGATTACGATTATGGAGGTTGCAAGATCGACGAAAAATCAACCTCGGGAACATGTCGGTTCTTAGGAAGTAAAAGGCCCGATCTCGTGGTTTTCAAAAAGCGGACATCGATTGCGACATCAACAATGAAGCGAGAATATATGGGCTGCGAGGGCTGCATTGTTCCCAAGCTGCTCTGGCTCGATCGGCGGTGAGGATTACAACATTGTAGCTAGAACGTACCTATATTACGCATGCGATAATAGTCTTTATTGCAATCACTTTCGAGAATCGGTTCTACATACAAGATGCAAGCATGTAGATGTCGGACACCACTTCATAAGAGATCACGTTGAAAAGAAGAATATCGAGAATGGAAAAGATTCATCTTGATATCTCTGAAGGTGATATTCTAACCAAGCCACTATTTGAGATCGATTCGAGAGATTTATGCGATGAGCTAGGACTTCTAGATCTTGGAGAAATGTCACCGAAAATGTTTGATGGAATGTTCTCGAACTAATTTGGTTAAGAGACTAACGGATCGAGAGAAATCGATTGAGTTTGGTATCTTAAGCGATCTCAAGAGCGATAAGCAAAAATAGATCGGACTTACCGCATTTACGATCGAAAGGCGATCGATTTTAGTTTATCGATTTAAAAGTCTATCGGTTTAAAGGCGATCGATTCAAGGTTTATCAGTTGAAGGAAAATGCTCGGTTTAAAGGATTATCGATTAAATCAAATTTGGTTATAGTATTTCTTTGTGATTCGTTTTAGGCGATATTCAACAAGCAAGATTTGAGTTTAAGAAGCTATCAATCGCATAAGAAAGCGAGGAATTTACACAACAATGAAATATGAGAACTTTTCATTGATAAAAACCCGAAGGTGAGGTTACATTATGAGTTACAAGTACAAGAAGACGGGAGGTCGATTACATAAATGTTAACCAAAATCCTAAACCTAGAACCCCTAAACCCTCATCCTAACCATTAGGAAGTGTTGAAGGAAAGAGAGATTTTAAACTCTCATTTTCCCCCTTAACAAAGGGGTGAGAGAGGCTTTAAAAAAAGAATCCCAAAGGCGGTGCAAACTCTCCAAGATCAAGAAAAGCTGAGGCGGCAGAGGCCTTGATAGGATTCTTAAGCCGGGAGCCCTAAAAAGGAGGAGTAGTAGGGCTCTCCAATTTGTTGAATGGAGCACGTGTGCCAAAAAGAGTTGGTCATCGGATCTCATGGGCACATGTCTTTGCATATTTTATACCGAGACTAAGTCGATGGTTACGGTTTCGTCATCGAGATAGACACACAAGGTGCATACGTTAGGAGAAGTGTCTTCTCGGTTGCAGCAGCCAGATCCGCCGCATACTGGTGGTAGAAGCTTTGCGACAATCGTATGTGAAATCGAAGATGATGAAGAAAACAACAATAAGGGATGCAAAGGGTTGATTTGAGAAGATGAAATCATATAAAAGGGTGTAAAAGTGTTTTTAGGAAGTCTCATAGGAAACAAGGGTTCACCAAGATACATGATTCTTACAAAGAAGATAAGTATGGTGAATGGGTGAAGTTGTGTAAAACATTGGTCCAATTTATAGAGGCCAAGCAAGGATGCAAATGCAATTTCCATTTCAAAAGCCTATCAGAAATTTGCATCAAAAGGACGGTGATGTAGAAATCGGCCCGATAATTGGATAAATTCACGGTTGATTGACATATCGAGAGATTGAGACGATATTTCGCATGTCAATCCGCCTACTTAGGGAATAGAAGCTACTACTCTAGACTAAGTTTTGGCGGTAACACTTATCCCAAGAATTGGCTTAATCAAAAAAAAGAATCGGATGAGGTCAACCAAAATCGATTACTTACGAGCATGATCGGATGAGAGATCTTTGAGCTTGAAACTCAATAAATCGAGATATATCGGTCTATATCGGAAATATCGGTTGAAGGAACTGGTGATGATCAAGGAAGATCAAAAGGGAAATCGGGCGTACTCAAGGAAAGATCGGCTAAACTGAAGTTTCAACAAATCGGATCTGTTGGAAGATCGGTTAAAAGGATCGGTTGGGAAATTTCTTAAAAGGCTTAGGCGAGAATGATTAAGATCAACAAGTGGAATCAACATTGACAAGTAATATTGGTGATAACAACATCGATCAACCCGAATCACGCATCTCTTTCTCTTGTTCTTTACTTATTTATCGGATCGTATCGATATTATTTGCCTTCTTGTACCCACTATCCTTGTGGCGTGTACTCTGCAAATCATTTAATGCGGACGTGGGGTACATGTATTAGCTGCTACTTGATCGTGCTTTTAAATCCAAAAGTTTTGTGTGCGTGCGTTTTCGACCCTACGATCAAAACCGCTAAATCTGGGCGTACAATCTTTTCAAAGCGATTGATCTTCAAAATCTTGTCTTATTGTACCCTCGCCTCTATATAAGATTCATCAAACCTTACGAGTTTTTTACGCTTCACAAACTTGCATTACTTTCCTTTGAAAAACTTCAAATTTTTCTCTACGTTTCAAAAGCGATTTCTTAGAGTTCAAAATCTTCTCACGAAAATTTGAATACGGTAATATTTTCTTTTTTAAGCAATGATGAATCTTTCTTTCCGTTAAAAACATTGTTTTCAAAAGTTGTTTTTTTGAATTTATGCTTCATTGCCTTTTGTTTTTCCAGCGATATGATATTGATATTGATTATGCACAAATTTAATGAGTCTATCTCACTGTAGATGGCCACTCATGGACTTGGAAAGATCATGTGCAATTATGCGGGGCGGCAAGCGAAGATCTTTGAGGATAAGTTAGATTCGGTTTGGAAACCCCGAGGATTCTGAATCCATGGAGGTGGAACAAATTCGAAGAAAATTTGGGATGGAAACATATTGCTCTGCTCACTTTCGCAATCGGTGATGCGGTATGAAACACTTCAATTCTTGCGAAATTTGAGTGTGGATCTGAAAAAAACGGGGAGACGAACTGATGTCGTCGGTCAGCGGAGAAGAAATCGGTGACAAATCGGACATCACTTTCGTCATTCGACTTGCCAAAAAGGCGAATCTCTCACGCACACTCTGAGGGAGAATGAGGATGAAGAAATCGAGAGAGGAGCTCTTAAGAGAGGCGGACAAACATCGACCGGTAGGATTCATCGGGCCAATGCTCAAAAAAAAAGTCTGAATTTCTTTGTTTGACATTACATCAAAAACGATCATAGGAATCTCATTTAGCCGGATGCTCTCATCGGTCAAAAATACTGACATGGCGGCAATAATTGATGGGGCTCGAACATCAATTGGCACCGGCTTCTGAAAAGCCATCTTGCTCCAAGAACACGAAAAATTTGGAGTCAATGAATCGAGGCGGTCTTTACGAAAAAAGAGAGTGACCAATCTCAACAAGGTTGCGATTATATTGAAGGACAAAGCGCAAGCCCTGAATGGAATCGAGAATGGGTGAAGTCCTACAATGCCTTCCTCTCATCAACCCGGTTATATATGGGCCACCAGACGATGACAAGGAGCCCACTCCAACAAAACTGAAGAAAGGAAAGAGCAAAGAAGCCGCCTCATCCACACCAGTTGCTCCACAGAAAAAGAAACGAAAACTGGTGAAGGCCCAGGAGAAGAGGCCAAAGAAAGCAAAGCAACCTACCCTGACTCTAGCACTAGAAGATGAGTCTCAGAAGAAGAAAAAAGCGCCCGAAGCGATCATTTGCGCAACAAAAGAACAATCGAAGACAAGCTTCTCAACCTGAGGGCTCGCCAGAACGATCTGAGGTAGAAGCACAAGCTGATAAATCTACTTCTCCTCAACCTCAAGCTGATTCACCGCTCAGACTAAAGGCTGCCGAGCATGTCTCTACTGCTAGTTCACCTGCTCATGAACTGAAGCGGATACAAGTTGCCACTCTGGCCGGAACCCACTGGAGTCGAACCAATCGAGACAACTTCCGCCCGACTCAAGCACAACGAAGCTTCCACATCTCATCAGCCAGAATCGGGACGGATAATTCACGTATCAGATCAACAAAGACCATCCTTTGGAAAAATGGTCGGACTAAGAATTGAGCGAGAGATTGATGAGGCGTATCCTGGCGGTCGCCCATCACGCTATCGAGAGAAGAAGTCATGGAGATCCTCACTGGAGAGATCTCGGATTAAAAGCTTCTCGGATCTTATCTTACTTGTTGAGCAGATGGGTGGTGCGGATGAGTTATGATTTTGACTTCGATATGAGGAAGTGCGCCAAAGTGGGATCACCGGTGAGCTCATATCGATAAATCTGTGGAAAGCTCGATCCGAGGAAGTTGGAATTGCGGAAGAAGAGAAATTGGGAGATTTGCAAGAAGCTCAAAAGCAGAGAATTTGAAATGGTGAATGCGGGGCTGCCGATGAAAGTGGGGCCCAGTCTTTGCGATTCACGACCAACCACGGAGGCACAAACAAGCGAACACGATCAAGTGATGGATCCAATTCCTACATCTCAAATCACCATTGATCAACCGGGGGAGATCGGATCTTGTCTCAAAAGATCTCGAAAAAGAAGAGATTGAGGAGTGCTAAGCGATCGAGACAAATAAGTCTCAAACAAATCGAAGCAATCGGAGATCAGTTCTCCCAATCCATGACCACCATATCTGCTTTGAGCTTACAAAATCGAGTTGATGACAAAATTTGAAAGCAGGTGGATCAAAATCAATCTTCTTTTACGGCGCTCAGCGAGAAAAGGCTCGAGTTATCGAAGAAGAAATTTGATAAAATGATTTGGACACTCTCTGCTACAATGGAAAGCGCCAAGAAAGAAGCGATTACAAGCTGTTCGAGAATCTAACGACTCAAACTTGGGTTTATCTCGCTAATGATCTAAATCGGGCATTGTCGGTCAACTTTGGGTCTCGACTTCCCACCACCAATCAACGCGCTTTTTGATCAAACCAAAAAGGGGAAGGATCGAGAAACCAAGCGACACATCGAGAAGATAAGGCCCATGGACAAAGCTCAATTGCAAGAAAAGGCTGCTGCTTGGTCTTTGGGACATCAAAATCTGGACCGATTACTCGGACCGGGGAAAGTCACCGGAAGCCTGACTAGTCGGATCTGGTGATAAGGAGCTATTTGTAAAATTGTCCAAAAGCGGATGGTGAAGAAGAAAGAAGGATAAGGAAAAGCGGGCACAAGGCGAAGGGTTGAAGCGAAGTTCAAATCAAGGGCTAAGAAAGGATTATTTGGAAAATGCGCACGAGAACCTCGGTTGCAAGCAAAAAGTCGGCGAGATCATACCAAAAAGCTTTGCACGCCAAGAGGTTTGAGGAATGGAATAAGATCGAAGTGAATGGCTTCTTGATGCCTTTGTCCTTGATCTTGTTCCAAAGAAGAATCACCGGATGATGAGTTCCTCAACTGAGTTCTGAGAATAAATATCGGACTTTCTAAAGTATCACGGAAAATGAAGCCAAGCTTATAAATGTAAAGATATCTCGCCAAGAGTATGATTTGTTAATATACTCAAAAGAAAAGGCGGATGGCTCATTTTGATTTGGCATTTGAGAGATTCTACTTTGACATCTTGAGCAAATCGCATATAAGCGATCAAGTGCGGACAAGCGATGTCAAATGGAAACTCTATCAGATTTTCAACGTTCCTCAAGACCAAAGAGAAATGCGAGGAAGGATACAAGCCCAAGGGTGAAGATTGAGGAAGGCGTCCAGGGATCATTTGCTTTTAAATTCAACTTTTACGATGTAACATGTAATCAACATATCTAATGAAAAGTTTATTTTTACGATCCCAAGACAAAATCTCTTTGTCTTACGATTACTTGCTCTTTAAGCATTCTATACTTATCATTTGTTTGGTTTCTCAAGTGTTTTGGTTTTCAAAAGGGGAAATTGTTGGGAAATTTATAGTGTTGATGAAAGTTCAAAAACACATGTAATAGGACCGGTCGGACATTGTTAGGTAGTGATGTTTACATTCTTGCTATAGGAGACCAGTTGATAATGATTGTATAGAAAAAGCGATGTAATAGATAGGTCACATATTGAGGGGAACTCAATATGTAAAGGTCGAATCTGAAGAATCGGGAAGAAAGGCGATATCAAAAGGGCGGAATGCTAAACGAGCGGAAGATCGGATCGGCCGATCTTGTCGGATAACTTCGGCGGAAGTCATGAAGCTCAAACCTCTATACTTAGAAGATCGGATGACTTCGGAAGATAAGACCGGAAGACCTACATCGGCCGAGTCGGCCCGGTTGAAGCTAAGTCAACAGGCGCGAAGAACTCCATCGGTGGGTGATCGATTCGGTGATCGGATCGACTCATAAGATGGCCGATGTTTCATCTTATCATACGTCTGCGATCTAAACAAGAAGAATACCAACCTTAGTTGGAGGAACAACACGCAAAGCAAGGCTTCCATCAATAAGGAAGAAACACGTATGAGCGAGGCGATACTCGCGGGATTCGATGTTGCTCTCTCAAGCGGCTATAAAATATACATTCACGCTTTTCGGCCATGCCGTTCTGAAGCACGTCACATCAAGCTGCAACTCTACCTAAAATAGCACGAGATTCAAATTGCTCTCCAACGGCTCTTTGATCTCAAGGTCTATAAATATGGGATCACACTTGAGTGAAACACGGAAATGCTTGGACAAACAACATAATCCGAAGCTCAAACTATAGTCGATTTCATACGAAGAACACAACAACAAGCTTATTTTATATTGTGTTCATCCCATAAGTTCTTAGCAAGAAATCTTTTCATCTAGCTATCAAAATTTGCTTATCATGAGGAAAGATTTCATAGTTGGAACCTCAACAATCTTACCCAAAACCCCAAGTTAGGATAAGTTGTTTAGCAAGATTCGATCTAGGGTTTCTAATCTTGATTTACAGGATCGGTTGAGTGAGAACTCTTAAAACATCTGTTGGTGTCTTGTGTTGGACTAACACACTAAACTAAATCCGATCGGTTAAGTTCGGTTAAGTTGGTGCCCCTTGTGAAAGGGAAGAGTGGGCGTGGGGAATGGTTTGTCGAACCACTATAAATCTTGTGTGCCTTTCTTTGCTTTGATTAAGCGCTCTCACATCGCACAATCTTAAAGCGCATACATATTCTAAGTAAAGATCGAGATAGCACCAAGCTTACGATCGATCGGTTTGATATTTACGTCATCGATTAAAAGATAAAACTTGGAATCGATTTATACAAATTTGGTTTTTCACGGGTAAAACTTAAAGCTTCGCACACATCGGTTAATCGATAGTTACGAGCCCGATCCATACGGCGTTGATAAGTTGGTTATCGAGACAATGGCCCGATTCACTCGCACTTTGATCGGGCTATCTGCTCGCTTTTTGATCGATCCAAGAAAAAAATTTTTTGAAGTCTATTCACCCCCCCTCTAGACTTACGCCCTCTCATAACCGATTCGGGACCTCGGTGACAATGAGGATTTACAATATTGCATAGTCAAACGGCTAGAAAGGACAAATATACATGCTTTATGCCATGCCATTCCTGAAGCATGTCACATCAAGCCTGCAACCTACCAAAAATAGCCTGAAATTCAAATTGCTCTCCAACGGCTCTTTGATTTCAAGATCTATAAATATGAGATCATCCTTCATAGTGAAGACACGAAAATTATCATCAAGCTCAAGCTATAGCAAGATTTCAAATACGAAGAACACAAATTCAAGATTTGTTTTTCTAATGTGTTCATCCCATTAGTTCTTAGCATAGAATTCTTATCCTCTATAATCACTTTTAAATTTACTTCAAAACTAGGATAGAATTCCGGTTGGAACGTTATTAGGGGCCTAGGGAATAATTCAAAAATAATTCAAACAACAAATCTTTACCCAAACCAAAAGTTAGGTTAAGTTTGTTTTGCAAGATTTCAGACTAGGGTTTCTAGTTCTGATTTCTGGGATCGGTTGAGTGAGGACTCTTAAAACATCTGTTGGTTGTACTGTGTTGGACTAACACATTAAACTAAGTCCAGTTGGTTAGTTGGTGCCCTGGCGATAGGAAAGAGTGGGCGATAGGATTGGTTGTCGAATAATTATATAAAAATCTTGTGTGCATTTACTTGTCTTACCTAATTTTACACTATTGCACACAACCGAGTTTAAATATACATATTATTTTGTCAAGTTAGGATCAAATCTTGCATCAAGCAACCGATCGATAAGTTTGACAGTCGTAGTCATCGATTGAAAAAAATTAAGGATAAATCGATTCTCTAAAATAATGTTTTTTACTCACGGGTTAGAAACTTGCTTAGACTTTACCTTTTTAACCGATAAAAATAGATGGCGATCCGCCATCGGCGATCGGTAAGTTGATATCGATCAAAACAATTAACACGCACTCGATTAGGCAAACGGTGCTTTCACATCGACTTACGCCCTCACAAAAACACGTTGCTTTCTAATTACCTACAAGTGGTATCGAGCGGTGGTTCTATGGACGGCGGCTTTGAGTATCATCGGTTCTTGAGGAAGAACAATTGTGGTTTTTTTCTTGAACAGATCTTGAAAAACTATTTTTAAAACTTTATGCATTTTTCAAAACTCACTAAAAATGGATAATACATCCGGTATGTATATGGATCTACCCAAGTTTTTCTATTGATGAGTATGCTAAGATTGGGTCATACTCATTTGAGCAATCATTCGGGAGCTATAGCGTACTAGAATGATGGAAGTTCTTGAACAAGGACATATCATTATCTACTACAACAATCCAAATTGAAGGAGGTGATCCGAATTTCAAGTTGGAGCCGTAATCGAAAAGAGCACATGGAGGGTTTAACGGGTTTTTGTGAGGTGGAAGTCTAGAGAGGGGAGGGTGAATAGACTTATAAAACTTTTAAATGCGGATCGGTGTGAGCTGCAGATTACCCGATCAGTGTGAGTGTATCGGTTTAGGTGATGTTCAATCTTCTTGAGTGCTCGAGGGCGGTCGGTTTGATATCTGTCGGTTTAACTGAATAATGCGGAAGCTTGTTTTTTACCCGTGTGAAAAACCAGTTTTAACAATCAGATTCTTAGGTCAGTTTTCAACCAGTTGACTAAGTTGTCAATCTGATCAGATCAGCTGCTTGGTGCAGACTGAGCTTAACTTAGAATATGTATGTTGTTTAAAACTTCGGTTGTGTGACTTGTGTAAAGCAATAAGAAAGCAAGTAAATGCACACAAGACTTTTTATAGTGGTTCGATTTAAACCCGTCCCTCGTCCCTCTTCCCTTAACACAGGGGAACCTTAACCTACTTTAACTGCGGGAACTTATATCCTTTTCGGGATGGCCGAGATGTTTCCGAGTTCCCACTCTTACAAACTTAACTGCTTGGGACTTATATCCTTTTCGGGATGGCGAGATGTTTACCGAGTTCCCCCTCAAGCTTAACCTACGGGACTTATATCCTTTTCGGGATGGCGAGATGTTTATCAAGTTCCCACTCTACAAACGTAATTCAATGGGACTTATATCCTTAAAAGGGATGCCGAGATGTTTAATGAGTTCTCACTCTACAGACTTAACCTAACTTGCGTTTGGGTAAAAAATGTTTGAGGGTTCCAATTGGAAATCTATCCTGGTGTTTTAGGTAGCCAAAATGCTAGTGGATAGGATTTCTTGCTAAGAACTAATGGGATGAACACTCTAAGAATAATCTTCAAATGTAGTGTTCTTTGAGTGGAGATTTTTCTTTGTAGCTTTAGCTTTTTTTTGCGATGTCTCCGTGTTTGTTCTTGCGTTCTCACTTGTTGGTCCTTGTCTTCAAAATGAAGATCGATCTCATTTTATAGACCTCGAAATCAAAGAGCCGTTGGAGAGCAATTTGAATTTCGGGTTATATTAGGTAGGCTGTAGGATATGATTATGACGTGCTCCAATTATCGGCGTGGCCGTAGGCATGATTAGCATCGTTTTTGTCCGCAGCGTCGTATACCTTATTGTCAGCTCTTTTTGTGCACGTGTCGCTTTCTCCTTGGCCGCGAGGCGGCACTTCGAAGAAATTTTATCCGTTAGGCGATTGATATTCTTTTTGTAGAAGATCGTCTTATGCGGTGTATCTTTTTATTGTCACGGTGTGGTGACTTGATCAATGCGGTCGAGTCTACCTTGTTTGAGTCTTCAAATGCACATTGTCTTTAGCTTCAATATTATAACTCTGCTTTGAATGTAGGTCTTGAGTCTTTGATCTTCTTGGTGTCTACGAGCCTCGGTGTATTCGGTCATCTTGAGTCTTGGGTTTTATTCTTGAGTCTTGAGTTTATCCGAGTCTTGAGTTCATCGAGTCTTGTGTTTATCGAGTCTTCAAGTTCATCCAGAGTCTTCATGTTCATCGAGTCTTGATGTCTTCTTGTCTTCCGATCTTCTAACTTCTTGTCTTGATTTGCGCTTAGTCTTACGATCATCGACCTTATCTGGGTCATCGATACTTCGACGACCTATACATATTGAGTTCCCCCTCAATATGTGACCTATCTTTACTTCAACTATCTATACATTTAAATTTGGTCATCTTAATCGATTATAAGTCATCGATCGATTACTGTGTCCGATTGGTCCTATTACAACTTTGTTTTGGAACTTCCATCAAAACTAAATTCTGATTTCCCAACAATTTCCCTTTTTGATGGAACCAAAACACTTAAACAAACTTAATCGAAAAAAGCAGATACCATGAATGGAAATGTAGATGATCAAAACGATACATACCTCGAAGACAATGAGATGTTGTCTTAGAATCGGTGAGATGGAAAATTTCATTCGAGATAGGTGTGTGCATTGTAGAATACATGAAAAGCATACCTATCATCGATTCCAAGTTGTCTTCTTCAGGTGTACTTGAACATTTGCAGTTCTTTGGGGATGCCAAACATCTTGTACATCCTTTGCATTAGTTTGTCCAGCTCTTCTTTTCTATGGATTCCTCCTTTTTCAGCAAGTCCATTGTAGATATTCTTGAATTTAACAGGATCTAGCTTGTTGTCTGGACGCAAAGGTGGAAGGAGTGGTTCAAAGGGTGGAGCTTCTGGTATGAGTGACATGATCTTGCCTTCTTTCATCAGCATGCGGTAGAAGTCCGGATACTTTGTTTCTAACCAGTTCCGGAACTCATCATCATTTTCAGTCTGATCTTGATGAATTGGAATCTTCTCCAGGATCTAGACGTCACATAACCATTCTCCTCTGATCTGATCCCATTCTGGAAGCAAATCTTATCGTGCACAGAGGATGCCTTTAACAGGTGCCGGAAGGGCATTCTTCTCCCAAGCAATCTCCTCTTCTGCAGCTTTGTTCTCCCTTTTCCTTTAGATGTAAGCGATGTTCAGTCCCTTAGCCTCTGCTAACTTCTGCTTTTTGATTGCGGCCTCTCTTATTCTCTGTCTTATCTGCTCTTGAACTTGTTCAGGAGTCATCCGGCTTTTGGTGGAGAATAGCTGGCCTTGTCTCTGATCTTCCGCAGCTGCTTTCATCATCTTTCCTTTGCCTTTCTTTCTCCTTAGAGTCTACTCAGGTTCATCTTGTTCGTCTTCTTCAGCTAATTTCTTAGCGAGTTCAAGGCTCTTGGCCTGATCATCAGTTTCCATTCTTTTCTGAACGGACGAAGAGAAGTCTTCAATCTTGTTGACTCTGGAAGTAACCTCTGAAAGAGCACTTTTCTGCTCAGCGATCTCTTTACTGTGTTGCTCCACAGTTTCTTTCATTTCAGCAACGAGATCGATAGATGGAGTAGCTGGCAAGTCGAATCTGATGGTTTTTGGTAGAGATGAAAATTTTACCAAGCGTATGCGAGTCTTTTTTTCTTCCTTCTCTTTGTTCTCTTTTTCTTGAGTCATTTTTTACGTATTCTCTTTTCCTTGGACTCTTTTTCGGACTCTTTTCCCTTCCCCTTTTTGGTTGCATCAAAGAGGTTGGACATCTTCTTGTTGAGAGCTTTTAATTCAGTGAGATCTCCTCTCCGAGTTCCTCGACAACAAGAGAGGTGATCCGAGCAGTGGCGAGAAGGTCAGTGTGTAGAAGCGTCGGAGAGCAGTTTTGATTTCCTGTCTTGCCTTTTCTGTAGAAGCTAGAAAATGTTTCCAACCCATATCTAAGTGGTTGTTGGTTTTGTCTAAGGATGCCCAGACACTCTCCAAAAGTACCTGTGTCTGATTGAGCATCTCTGTTTGCGGCGTGAGTTTCAATTTGGAGTTTGAGCTTCTTAGCAAGAGGATATACTAGTTGCATGACTTGACAAGGATGGCATTGTGCATCCTAATTTGTGTGACCGTTCCTTGTCAACTAGTTTTGCTTGCTCATCTTCAAATCGCTTCATCAGATCTGCTGTGAGCGCTGCGAATTTGTCTTCAAATGCAATCTGGATCCCATCCTAAATCTTCTGAGAGTGACGATCTAGGGTATCAGAGCTCATCGTAGCAGTCTGTTCAGATGTTGAAGCCTTGCCAAATTGGGTCTCATCTGCAACACCCATTCTTGGTTCATCGGCTGACTCCCTCATGATCTGTAGGAGGTTGAGCGGTTTCCTCCCCATTATCGGCAATTAGAACCTTTTCGTGAATCAACCATCCGATATCATAAATGCGATGTCAATTCAACAACACTTTCAATCCCAGCATTGTGTAGACATTTCAACTCTAAGTCTACAAAGAAATCTGATCCTAGAGTTGTCATTATAATTAGAAATTCTTCAATGCTCTTCAGTCTTATATCCCTCCAGAACACTATTTCTTCTATCTGTTGCTGGATGCCAGGATGTTGATCCAATTCAGGGCATAGATCCAGCAGATACTCTTTGATTTGTTGCTTCATTATCCTTATGATGGGGCTCTGCGGAGCAGTGAAGCAAGCAATCTGCATTCAGTGTTGAAGGATTATGAGAGATGGACCTGCGTTCGTCGGATCTCTCGGGGTTCTTGAGGCTGGATCGGGGATTGGGATGTTTGTAGTTCAGATTCGTTTTCAGCGTGTTGAGGGTGTTCAGTTTCCTGAACTGGTTCATTGATTGGTGGTGTGGGAGATGTTGTTCTGATAGGAGAGGGTGAGGGTGAGAAGGTTTTGTGGGGAGGTGATGATGATTTTTGAGGAGAGGGTGATGGTGATTTGGAAGTGGGCATTGGCGACCTTGCTCTCTGGAAGATCTTGATTAGAGGCAGAGAATCAGATGGTGATTCTTCCTCAGATTGCTCCACTTCTGTCACTCTGACAGGTTTCTCTCCTTCTGCTGCGATTATCTGCTCTTCCCTTACTTCTCTGATAGTTGGCTCGAGCGCTTTGCTATCTCCTCTTCGATTCTTCTTGCATCGGATCCTCCATTCTCTTTGGCGGCTTGGCGAGAACTTGGAAGCGATCTTGAGAGGATATGAGACTCTCTTCTGACGTTTCCGCTGAGCATCTGGTTTCTTGGCCAGATCCTTCCTCTTCATCCTCTGCTCTGGAATGACCATTTCACGCACGCCCGGACTATCTGGTTGCCTTATCTTTTCCTTTCTTTTCTCCCTTGGGTTTTGGGAACATAAAATTGGATCCTCATCGGCTTGTCGGGTAGGGACTCATCCTTACCCGATATGGCCTTGTGCTTTGCTTGGTAAATCTTCGCTCCATTCTCGTTCCATTCATAATTCTGTGGCAGCTTATCTGACAGAATGATAGAGATTTTGTGTATGAATGAGCACTTCGAAGATAAGCACACTTAATTGCTCTGGGTTAGTTCGAACTTCCCGGAGTCTTTTCTCAGTCTTGTTTTGACCATACCCAACCAATCGATGTCTGAAGCCTTCTTGATTATTGCAGCCATGACACTTATCTTGTAAGAAGTGACCGCATCAAAATTTTGTAAGTTGAGCACATGATCACCTTACGAACAATTTCAAGAAGAAAGCGATACTTTCTCTTGAGATAGGAGGCTTTAACGTTAAATCGTGTTCTCCTTGTTTCTTTGGTCTCCGGATTCGGCTTCAAGAAACTCCTTTTCTCCTACAGCAGTCGTGTAGGACTCTGGATTGATGCTTCCTCGAGTTAGGCCGAATATCCTCTGTAGATCGTCATTCGTCACTCGAACTTCCATTCCACCAATGGAAGAAATTAGGTCAGCATCATTGTCTTCATCCATCTGCAGATTATAGGGCTTCATGGGTGTGAACGATGTTCTGATGAGTAGAGCAATATCGTTACAGTCCACACTCTCGAAGGCACTCGAAATTTCGGCGATTAGGATGCGAGGTGATGGTGAAGGCTGCGTACTTTTCATCAATGATGTCCTTCTTCATCGATGCAAAGTTGCAGTACTTTTTCCCTTGACCCGGTCTTGAAACAAGATGTGCCATTTCTGTACAATATGCAAATTGATGTTTAGTTTGAGTAAGATATTTCAATAAATTCAGTCAAACTAGTAATTTCAGCATCAATTTAGCAAGTAAGCGTTTAGATCTAATAAAAATTATAGAAATACAACTCGTAAACCTAGGTACCATAGAGAAATTTAGATCATACAATTAATTAAAACAAGGAATTACCAGAAATTAATTCGAAAGATTTAGAAATTGGAAGGGTAGAATCAAATGATTTCGAAGGTAATTCTCTGAGGATTTTTAAAAAAATGATCTTTTAAGAGCTTTGAGAAGACGAAGTAGTGGAAAGCGGTTTTCTGAGAAAAATTTGGATTTTGTAGAATACGAGGGAAAACCTTTTTACACAACTTTCCAAAGTACTCAAGTATCCGTGTTTTGAAATTGATGGCTGAGATTAATCGGCCAAAAAGGTATTTTGATCGCACGGTTGAGAAAAGTAGTCTTCTCATTTTCCGGACTCAAAAAATTGCAATAAAACATTTTGAAAACATTTTCCCAAGTCCGCATTAAAAGTTTTGCAGAGCATGCGTCATGAATAGTGTAAAATAAATCAATTAAAATAAATAACGCATATAATGTATTCAGAAAGAGATAAATAAGAGAGTGTATCTGACTGATTGATATTGTAATCAATCAGTTACCAAGGTGATCTGATCTGGTACTTTGTTGACTTATCTGGTGGTTGCCTTATGCATTTCCCAACAATATCTCACTTATCTGATCAGATTCTTGCGTGAAACACTTTGCCACTTATCTGATCCTCTTTTACGATACTCTATATCCTTGATCTTCTTCTAATCAATCATTTCGCATTTCTTTGAAGTCAACTCCGCCAAAACTTTTACTTCGGGGAGTCCAAAAGTCACCTCGATTCCCAAATCGGCGCGATTTGACATTCCGTAATAATGACATAGATACGCTGTGATTTAATCACACTGTTAACTCATCCAACCATTAGCCGTGTGTTCTTAACTCGTTGTCGATGCAAACTTCTCTTAAGATCTTCTGAAAAGGTAAAATTTGCATTTATACCCCTAATTTCCTTCTATAAATTAGCCTGGGGTGTTAGGCAAACACAACACAATCATAAACCATTCCATCTTCTTTAGCATATCCTTCATGCTTTTCTGATGAGTTCCTTATTTCCGGTGAAACTTCCGGTGGGAACCTTTAGCCCTTTTCCAATGAATTTAGCTTCTCAAATCAACTCTGTGTGTTCCCTCACACTACTTTGCGTAAATCATCTAAGATTTCACATACGATCAATCTTTAAGCTTCTTTACCACCGTGGAGGCGGATCTGCTAAAGCAAATGAGAAGACACTTCTCCTAACCGTATGCACCTTGTGCGCCTATCGAGATGACGGAATTTGCATCAACAGACTTAGTCTGAAACAAAACGTGAGTTTGGTATATGGTCTGCATCAGTCAACAGCTAATCTCTATATATCAAGCTCAATTTTTGCATGCGACACAAGTGTCTGTTTGGTCCTTGTGACCAAACCAAACCTTATGCCCCATTTAACATACCGAAGAAGTCTGTTGATTTTCATCATCGAGGGCTTCGGCATGGACATCCTTCAAAGCCTCTCTTGCTCCTCCTTCCGAAGCTTTGAGATTGGCTCAGGATTCTCGAAGCCTCTCTGACGCCCCTTCTTAGGATCGAGGGAAAATGAGAGCGTCATACCTTGAACTCTCTCTCGCGTTCCCTGCCTAGGGTTGTCTTAGGGCTGATGGTTTATGCTTTGACCTCCGGGTCTTCTTGTACTTGTAATACCACTTGAAGATAGCTTGTAGCATTTGTAGCTTGTGATATCACTTGTAACTTGTAAATCTGACCCCGGGTCTTTATCAATGAAAAATTCTATTATTCCATTGCTGTGTTGTTTCTTCTGACTTATGCGATCTGTACCGTTTAATCTTGATTTGCTTGTTGAATGTAGCTTTAATCGACTTATAAAGTAATCTTCAATCGATCGGTTCCCCTTGTCGATATATCTTGAACTGATCGCCCTTTATGCGAACTTGGATCGGCTACTTATCGACTTTTCGATTTGCTCCTTATCGAACCGGATCGGCTCCTAAATCGGTCGTCGATCGGTTGAGATTCTAACTCAACGGATTCCCTTAACTTTGGTTAGTCTTTTAACCAACTGGTTCTGGAGATCATTCCTTCAACCATATCTGGTGCATTTTCTCCAAGATCCAGAAGCCCTAACTCGTTTCATAACTCTCTGAATCTGATCTCAACTAGCGGCTTGGTTAAGATATCAGCTTTCTGCTTGTCAGTATGGATCTTTTCCATCCTGATATTCTTCTTTTCAACATGATCTCTGATAAAATGGTGTCTGACATCCACATGCTTGCATCTTGTATGTAGAACGAGGATTCTAAAGTGATTGCAATAGCACTATTGCATCACGAGAATATAGGTACGTTCTTAGCTACGATGTTGTAATCCCTCATTTCTTGACTTAGAGCGATTGGGAACAACCGCTTCTGCTGACCATATATTACTAGCCCGGTAGTAGATATACTTCGAATCGATGTGCGCTTCTTGAAAACCATGAGATCGAACTTATTTCCCGGCCCGACATGAACACGAGGTTGACTTCTGTCGATTACGCAACCTCCGTGTCTGAATCGAATACCCACTAAGCTCTAGATTGTCATCGATGGGTAAAATAAACCAAGGTTTATAGTCCCGCCGGATACTTGAGAATCGGCTTAATTTGCTTCTAGGTGGCTTTGCATTGGATTTGCTTGAAATCGCACATACACCTACTACAAGCGTAATATGCAGTGCATTGGCGGCGTCGGTATAGTAGTGATCAACTAGAGCTCTATACTCTTTACGATTCATTTTTGACCATCTTAAATGCGGATCCATCTTGAACCGGTCATCATGGGAATTCGGCTTCCTTGAAATGTTGAACTCCAAACTTTGCGATAGATTCCTTGTATACTTTGGCGAGATGAATATCCATACGTACTCTGCTTGACTTGTAAACCGAAAGTAATTCATCGACCCATCATGGACATCTCGAACTTCCCTTGCATCAACTTCTTTGAATTTCTCACATAGCTTTTTGTTGGGAGATCAAGAAGATGATGTAAATCCGTAAATCTGAACCATCGAATATCTTCTCCATCTTATATTACGAATAAGGTTACATCCTTTATTCTTTTAGTGAACATTTATTTTATCAGAAGCGAGAGAGTGTATCATACCAAGCTCGAGGAGCTTGTTTTGATCCGTAAAAAGCTTTCCTTAGCGGTACACTTGGTTGCCTTTTTCAAAGCACGGAGGTTGTTAGACATAAACTTCCTCTGCTAGTACCCGTTTAAGAATGCACTCTTTACATCCATCGATACATGTGAACCCTCGTGGGAAGCATATGCAAAAGCTTGACCGAATGGCTTCTAAGCGGCGGCCTGGTGCAAAGGTCTCATCATAATCAATTTCTTACGATTGTGAATACCCCTTAGCAACAAGTCTTGTCTTATTCCTTGTTATGAAATTTTCTCATCTCTCTTGTTCTTGAATACCCACTTCGTGCCAATTCGTCTTGATGAGTTAGTACGTCACCAATTCCCAAACTTGATTCCTCTCAAAGCTATTCTCCTCCTCTGCATAGCTAGAATCCGACTTGCGTCTTGTAAAAACTTCTCTCTTTGTAGTTGGTTCCTTCAAAGACAAATAACAACGATACATGGCACTTTTCCTGTCGATGTCTAGTTTGACTCTGTCGGATGGGTCTCGATAATCGATCGGTTGGATGGTGGTAATCCAGTCATTACATTACGATGTGCGTTTGTTTGGAGAACATCATCCATGTCTGATAGTTCATCACTAGTGATTGGGAGTGGTGCGGAATTATGATCCACTTGATAAGAACATGTCTCAGCTGATGTTGGACTCATCATGTGTTGATGTACGTTTTCGTAGGAACCCGGGGAGTTCCCCACTGAACGAATAGTTTAGTTGATCTTGTCTCAAATTTATAATGACTTCTTCTTCAGCGACAGGTTATGCGTACCTTAGGGTCTGATTGACCTATTGAATCATCAAGATCAAGTTCTGGGATGTACACTTTTATGTGTTCAGCTTCTTTCTCCTTGATGCTTAGCTGATCCATTTTCTGCGTGTCAGGTAGCAGTTGATCTGGTACGGCTTGTTCTGAGGCAGCTTTCTCTTGTTCAGAAGATGTCTCATCAAAGACCACATGGGGTGTTTCTTCCACAACTAGAGTTCATTTGTTGTATACCCTGAAAGTCTTGCTGGATGAGGAATATCCTAAGAATATGCCCTCATCTGACTTGGCCTCAAAAGTCTTCAACTGACTTTTCCCATTGTTGTGAATGAAACACTTGCACCCAAAAACATGGAAGTATGAAACACGAGGTTTTCTGTCCTTCCACAGTTCATAAGGTGTTTTGAAGTGAGTCTTAGTGGAGAGAACATACATTACGAGTATGGCATCTTTGTGTTGATTATACGCCCGAAAACGGCAGTGTAGCATGTTCAGCTAACATAGTGCGAGCAGCTTCCTTGAGAGTTCTGTTTCTCCGTTCTGCTACTCCATTTTATTGTGGTGTTCTTGCAGCTGACGTTTCATGTTGTATACCAAACTCATTGCAAAAATCAGTAATAAAGGAATTCAGGAACTCTGTACCTTTATCTGATCTGATTTTTACTATGCTGACACCCTTCTTGTTTTGTAGCTTCTTGAGCAGCTCGGGTATCTTAGTCGTTGTCTCGTTCTTCTTGTATAAGAATACAACCCAAGTAAACTTGGAATAATCATCCACGATTACTAAAGTATATTTGTGTCCACTGAGACTGACTGGTGTAATTGGTCCGAATAGATCCATATGGAGCAGTTGCAATACTCTACTGGATACTGGTCCAGGTATTCCCTTGAATAAGGCTTTAACTTGTTTTCCCTTCTGACATGCGGCACATGTCTGATCTTTGGAGAATATCTCATTCAGAAGTCCCTCAACCAAAGACATCCTAGCGATCTTGTTGAGAGTCTTGAAGTTCAGATGACTCATTCTTTTATGCCAGAGCCAACTGCTACTTTTAGAACTCTTAACAATTAAGCATGTATTGTTTGGGCAACTGTTCCAATCTGCTATGTAGATCGTTCCTTTCCTTGAACCAGTTAGCAAGATTTGTTGAGTGGCTCGATTCCTTATCGTACATTTATCGCTCGAGAACTCAACGCTGAATCCGTTGTCGCAGAATTGTGAGACAGATAGTAGATTGTGTTTCAATCCTTCGACGTACGAGACTCCAGTTACTTGTACATCATCATTCTCTAAGGTTCTGAATCCTTTGGTAAAACCAAAGTTATCATCACCGAAGCGTACACGTGGGCCTTCTTGTTCTTTGTAAGATCTAAGGAGATGTTTGCTTCCAGTCATGTGCCTTGAGCATCCACTATCGATGTACCAGATAGTTGCTTGTGCACCTCCTTTGTTGGCCAGTCCCACGCAAACCTGCAATCAAATTAGGCTTTAGGTACCCCTTTGGAATTGGGTCCTGGAGAGTTAGTGGTGGATTTAGGGATCCACACAAACAGAGCACTTCTATGAAAATCTGATAGATTAGAAGGTCTGATTTGTCTCCCATACATATCAACATAATCATACATCTCTTTATATGCTTTCTGATTAGTACGATTATTCGTGTGAGCCTTGGTTGGCTTAGAAGACTTGGGATTTTTCTTTATATTTTGTCTTCTTTTAATCCAGTGTGGCTCGGTCGCGATTAGCCCTAGATCTCTGGTTATAAGGGTAGGTACGACTGCTACCATCAAAAGATTCATATCTTTTTGGCATAGGTGGTCTTTGCAGTTTACCTATAGCTTGCTTATTAGGCAGCTGCCCTTGATTGGGTTTCAGATTAGATTTCTTTCTTCTGAGTTGTCTCTCTTAAGAAGTTGGGTTCTTTGTTGATGATTCGGTTGATGCTTTATCGATTGGGGTTCATTTTTGTTTCCTTTACGATTAGGCACTGCCTTACTTGCTTCCGAGTCTTTTTCCTTATCGATACAAGTTTAGCTTTTAGTGTATCTTTAAAGGAGACTCGTTTGATTACACCCTTACGAAGTGAATCAAAGCGGGGCTTTTGAGGATGTAGAAGGGTTCTCATACCCAATTCCCTTCTTGTTAATCGGCGTTCGAAAATAGGTGTTCATTTCTTGAGCGGTTTTAGATGACCGTGAAAACCTCTATTTTCTTTGTGAGACTATCCTCGATAGATTTTAGACTCTCATGTAGTCGGAATAGCTCATCAAATTTAGCTTGAAGGATTTTTGAAATCATCGACTTCTTGTTTTGTTGATTGCTAGGCGATCTTTGATCTGCTTCTGCGATCAAAGATTTAACTTTCGAGCGTTAAGTTCCTCGATTTACCTTACGGCGGTTTATTGATTTTGATTCATTAGCTTTACCGGAGGCGTTCTCTTTAACAAAGGCGATTATTTCGATCCTTAGTTTGTCATTTTGAACTTCCACTATTGTATAAGTGTCTCTTTGCATCGGAGAGATCATCAAGCAATTGCTCGAGTAGAAGCTGCAAGTCAATCTCTCCGGCGGGTGTCTTAATAATAGCGGTGTGGAATTTGAAAAAGTAGAAGGTTTGGAGGTTACCTCGATTGGTCCTCCTTGGCCATCGAGGCGAGACTTCATCGTCATCTGAAGAGAATATCGAGATCTTCTTGCTCGTTGAAGTCAACAACAACCTTGCTTATCGACGAAGTCTTCTCTGAGATGAGTAGCGAGAATCCTCGGAAAGGCGGATATGAATCATCAATTCCGGATGTATCGGCTACGAAGGCTTTCCTATCTACGGCGTTGCTCTCTTTTTGTTCGTTTCTCTTCTCTTTCTCTGGGAGTCGGTCGAGGCGTCGGTCTTTGTAGTGACCTAGTTTCTCCTGATTGAAGCATGATCCTCGATCTCTGGAACCCCTCTGCCGGATAGTCACTCCAAAATCTGTAGGATCTGTCGGGTGACTTCCCTTCGATAATGTCCCCGAACTCATACATCGGATCTGTTATCTCTTCTCTCATCTGTCGGATCATCTTTTTTCTTTTCTTCTAAGTGATCTCTTGATCATCGGATCTGGTTCTTTTCGTGATCCGTCGGTTGGCCTCTGTTTCTTTGATAGTCCTTTGTAAAATCTCGATACTTACCAAATTTGAGTATTTGTTCTTTCAAGTTTCTACAGTAGCGGAGCGTCTGTTACCTTGACTCATTATGTTTCCAACAGTTTGATGGTCTTGATCTGCTTCTTTGGTTGCTTTAAATGCTGGCCCGATTTAGGCGTTGAGGCTTGGCGAGGCATTTCGTCTTCATCTGCTTGTCCTCTTTCGATTAAATCAAACTCGTGAGCTTTAAGGCTTAGGAACAAGCTACTCGGCTTCATCTTTGAAATGTCTTGGCAATCCTTGATTACCGTGACTTTCATGTCCCATTTCTTGGTGAGAGATCTTAAGATCTTGTAGTTGATATCTTTGTCTGACATCTCTCTTCCAAGTTCTCGTAGCTTATTTACTGACATGGTGATCCTCCCATCGAGCTCGTTGATTGTCTCGTTGGGCAACATCTTTAACTTTTCAAACTTCACCAGTTCAGCTTGTAGGCGGCTGTCTTTGAGCTGATCATTTCCTTCGCATATCTCAACAAGAGTATCCCATATTGCTTTTGCGGTTTTGAGATACTTTATCCTCTCCTTGGTGACTTTATCCATTGTCTTCATTATTATATGTATGGCGATTGTATCTAGAGTATACAACTTTCTTTCCTCTGAATCCATCAAAAAATTTGGGCTTTTTTCAAGACAAGACTTCGCGGCAAAATCTGGTTCTCCTCCAACTGCTGGGTTGTCGTGATATATGATGATGGGTCCTCATTCGATGACTTCCATCATTCTGCCGCTTATCGATCCTAGATGGTTGCACATATATATAGCCCAATCTGCATACTCATCAATTGAAAACTTAGGCAAATCATGATACATACCAGAGGTATTACCCATACTGAGTGATTTTGAAAACGAATGAGTTTTAAAAACGATTTTTCAAGATCTGTTCAAATGACCACAAAGATTCTTCCTCAAGAATCGATGATATTCAAAGCCCGGGTGGTGCGTAGAACCCTTTGCTCGATACCACTTGTAGGTCGAAGCGGGTTTGTGAGGGTGGAAGTCTAGAGGGGAGGGATGAATAGACTTCCTAAAAACTTTTTCGTGCGGATCGGTGTGAACTGCATTACCGATCAGTCTGAGTGTATCGATTTAGACGATGTTCAATCTTCTTGAGTGCGAGGCGGTCGGTTTGATATCTGTCGGTTTAATTTGAATGGTGCGGAAGCTTGTTTTTTACAAATGTGAAAAACCGGTTTTATCAATCGTATTCTTAGGTCGATTTTCAACCCGGTTGACTAAGGTGTCAATCGATCGGATCAATTTTCTTAGTGCGGTCGAGCTTAACTTAGAATATGTATGTTGTTTAAAACTCAGTTGTGTGACTTGTGTAAAGTAATAAGAAAGCAAGTAAATGCACACAAGACTTTTTATAGTGGTTCAGACGAAACCCGTCCTACGTCAACTCTTCCCTTAACACAGGGGAACCTTAACCTACTTTAACTTGTGGGACTTATATCCTTTTTCAGGGATGGCGAGATGTTTACGAGTTCCCACTCTTACAAACTTAACTCGGGACTTATATCCTTTTCCGGGATGGGCGAGATGTTTACCGAGTTCCCACTCTTAAGCTTAACCTCTTGGGACTTATATCCTTTTCGGGATGGGCGAGATGTTTATCGACTTCCCACTCTACAAACGTAATTGGCGGGACTTATATCCTAAAAAGGATAAAAGAGATGTTTAATGAGTTCTCACTCTACAGACTTAACCTAACTTGCGTTTGGGTAAAGAATGTTTGAGGGTTCAACCGAAATCTCTCACTGGTGCTTTAGGTAGCCAACATCTTTAGTGGATAGGATTTCTTGCTAAGAACTAATGGGATGAACACTCTAAGAATAATCTTCAAATGTAGTGTTCTTTGAGTGGAGATTTTTCTTTTTTAGCTTCTTAACTGCGATGTCTCCGTGTTTGTTCTTGCGTTCTCACTTGTTGGTCCTTATCTTCAAAATAAAGATCGATCCCATTTTATAGACCTCGAAATCAAAGAGCCGTTGGAGAGCAATTTAAATTTCTGGCTATATTAGGTAGGCTGTAGGATATGATTGTGATGTGCTCTGATTATCGTCGTGGCCGTAGGCATGATTAGAGCCATTTTTTGTCATGACGTCATATCCGTATTGTTAGATCTTTTTGTGCACGTGTCGCTTTCTCCTTGACCCATTGGCGGCACTTCGAAATTTGTCCGTTAGGCGATTGATATTCTTTTTGTAGAAGATTCGTCTTATGCGGTGTATCTTTTTATTCTTGACTTGATCGTGTAATCGTGATCGATCTACCTTGTTTGAGTCTTCGGATGCACATTGTCTTAGCTTCAATATATGCGACTCTGCTTTGAATGTAGTTCTTTAGGTCTTTTGATCTTGGTGTCTCGAGCCTCGGTGTATTGATCATCTTTGAGTCTTGAGTTTATTCTTTGAGTCTTGAGTTTATCGAGTCTTGAGTTCATCCCGAGTCTTGGTGTTTATCCGAGTCTTGAGTTCATCCGAGTCTTGAGTTCATCGAGTCTTGATGTCTTCTTGTCTTCACGATCTTGACTTCTTGTCTTGATTTCGCTTTAGTTACGATCATCGACCTTATCCGGGTCATCGATACTTCGACGACCTATACATATTGAGTTCCCCCTCAATATGTGACCTATCTTTTACTTCAGCTATCTATACATTTCAGCTAGTCATCTTAATCTGATTATAAGGCGATCAAACCAATGTGTCCGTTGGTCCTATTACAACTGTTTTGGAACTTCCATCAAAACTAAGTTCTGATTTCCCAATGAGCCCCTTTTCCGATGGATCTTTGAGGAAAGAAATTGTCAATCTGGGATATCGTGGTCGGGACACATCATAATGAAGACTATGGACAAGATAACCAGAGAAAAGATCAAATACCTCAAGACTGCGAAGCAGATATGGGATACTCTAGCTGAGACATGCGAGGGAAATGACCAGATAAAGGACAGCAGATTACAGGCCGGACTGGTTAAGTTCGAGAAACTCAAGATGCTGCCCAACGAGACTATAAACCAGCTAGATGGAAGAATTACCATGTCTATCAACAAACTCATAGAGTTAGGACGTGAAATGATCGACAAGGACATCAACTACAAGATCCTGAGATCTTTAACGAAGAAATGCTCATGAATTCGACCTGATTGAGAGAGGGCAAGAGGAAGATGATGAGTCATCTACCGAAACTACACCTGCAACAACAAAAGCAAAAGAGCATTCAAAGTAAGCGGCAATTTGCTCAAAATCTTCTGAGCCTATTGGAAATATTGTTAGTCAAGCTGAATAGATTGCATTACTCACCAGAAAGCTTGAAAGATCAAATATTCAATTGGGAAAGTATAGGAGGTTCTACAAAGTCTATCAGAATAGCAGAGGAGAGAAAGAAGGTCATTTGACAGATCGCAGGAAAGAAACAGATCTGATGACATAAGAGATGACCAAAGAGAAAAGAAAAGAGATGATCGTGCTGAAGATCACAAATCAGAAAGGAGAAACTCAAGTCAAAGGCAAATCGGGAAGTCACCTGACAGATCATACAGAAGACATAACTCACCTACCAGAAGAAGTTCTATAGAGAGAGGAGTCTTCTTCAACTGCCATAAATCAGGTCACTACAGTGCAGACTGCCCTGACCTGACGCCTAGAGAAAGAGAAGATAAGAGGAACAAGAGAGAGCAACGATACAGAGACAGGAAAGTTATGGTTGCTGACACTACAAGAATAGATGATTCTTATCTGCCATCAGAAGATTATGGTTACTCATCTGTAGAAGACTTCTGCCTGATGAGCAATGATGATGACCTCAACAACTTTGATGATCCGATGTTCTCATCTGATGACGACATCTGTCTCATAGCCAAGGAAGAAGATCAATCTGAGGTATCTTCTAAACCATCTGTGTTTTCTGTTTCCACACCAGTTGTGCTTAGCACACCTGCTGGAGAGATTGACCTGCAGCTCTATAGTGAGCAATTGCTTGATGATCTCTCCAATGCAGTTGACACTTATACTATAGTGGAAGCTGAGAACGACAAGCTAAGGATAGAGAACATTCAGCTTGTTAAAGAAAATGCTACAAGAAAAGCTACTGAACTGAAATCAGTTGAGACTGTTCAGAAAATGACTGCAGAACTGGAGCTTCTGAAAGTCAGCTCTTCTGATCAGGATAAACTAATTAAGGAACAGCTAGCCATTAACAAACAGCAAGCTGATGATCTCAAAATCCTCCAAGCTAAGTTTGATGAACTCTTCCGACTGCATGAGAGTCTAAAAGTCACTGAGGATAGTTCCAGATATGTGGACGACATCATCTTCAGATCTCCCAACAAGTGTTTATGTGATAAATTCACCAAGCTGGTGCAAGGAAAGTTCGAGATGTCCATGATGGGTCAGATGAATTACTTTCTGGGTCTACAAGTTAAGCAAAGTACAGAAGGGATATTCATCTGCCAGGCGAAGTACACTAGGAATTTGTTGGCTAAGTTTGGAATTCAGAATAGTAAGGAAGCCAAAATTCCTATGATGACTGGATTCAAGATGGATCCAGATGAGAATGGTCAGAAAACTAATCAGAAAGAATATAGGGCTCTCATTGGATCTTTACTATACCTGACTTCCAGCAGACCAGATATAACTTTTGCAGTATGTGTATGTGCCAGATTTCAGGTAAATCCAATGCAAAGCCACCTGGAAGCAGCTAAGTGGATTCTTAAGTATCTTAAGGGGACAGTAAATCTTGGTTTATTCTACCCGTCAGATGATAATCTAGAGCTTAGTGGGTATTCTGATTCTGATTATGGAGGCTGCAGAATAGACAAAAAATCAACCTCAGGTACATGTCAGTTCTTAGGAAGCAAACTGATCTCTTAGTTTTCAAAGAAGCAGACATCTGTTGCCACATCTACTACTGAAGCATAATATATGGCTGCAGGAAGCTGTTGTTCCCAACTACTCTGGCTTAGTCAGCAGCTGAGGGATTATAACATTATAGCAACGAATGTACCTATATTCTGTGACAGTAATAGTGCTATTGCAATCACCCAGAATCCTGTTTTACATACAAGATGCAAGCATGTGAATGTCAGACATCATTTTATAAGAGATCACGTGGAAAAGAAGAACATAAGAATGGAAAAGATCCATACTGATAAGCAGAGAGCTGATATCTTAACCAAACCACTAGCTGAAGTCAGATTCAGAGAACTATGCAATGAGTTAGGGCTTCTGGACTTAGGAGAAAGTGCACCATAAATTTTTGGTGGACTGGTCTCCAGGACCAGTTGGTTAAGAGACTGACTAGGTAAGAAGGATCAATTGAGTAATGGTACCTCAACTGACCAGAAAGATCAGTCAAGGATTGATCAGAAAAAGGATATCAGTTGAAGGGGGAACATCAACTGATCAGGTAGGATCAGAAGAAACCTGATCAGTTAAGTGGGACATTGTTGGGAAATACTAAGGATTAGGCTACCATCAGTAAGGTCAACAGTCATCAGTCAAACAGATCAGAACATCATTGGTAACTGACTGATTACAACATCAGTCAGTCAGATACGTTTTCTGATTTCTCTTTATGCCTATTCTATGTTAGCTATTACTGTACCCACTACTTTATGACATCATGACTGCAAGCATTAAATGCGGACGTGGGGAATATGTATTTAATGGTATTTATTGCAAGATTTTGCGTCCAAAATACGAGCGGACTACTTTTCACAACCACTCGATTAAAATAATTTACGGCCGCTTAATCTCAGCCGTTGATTTCAAAATACAGATACTTGAGTATTTATGGGGAATCGTGCTAAAAGTTTTCCCTCGCATTATATAACCCTAACTCAATTTTCGAAAACCTTTTCCACTTCTATTTCTTACCAAATCTCTTGAGATCAAACCTTCTGCTTCTTCAAACTTTATACTCTCACTCAATTAATTCAGCTTTCACGCGGTTCAATTCCACGAATCAATACTTGGTATTTTTTTTTTAAATATTCTTGCTAAACAAGTTCTTGGTATATCTTAGGTTTACGAATCGTGCTTCAATGTGTCTGACAATTCATATCTGTTATAATATTAAAAAATTATGTATGCATACATGTTTAATTCATGTTGAGGTTGATGGATTGGTTGAGGTTAATGAAATATACTACTCAAACTTATACCTATTTGCATATATTACAGAAAAGAAATGGCACAACTCATTGAACGAAAGGACCAAGGCAAAAAGATCTGCAATTTCGCATCAATGAAGAAGGATATCATTGATGAGAAATTTGTAGTGTTTTCAGTCACTACAGATCCAGAGTCCTTAGAAGTTCTAGATTGCCTGTGAGCGTGTGGCTTAGATCAGTACTGCTATCGACATCAAAACATCGTCCACACTTATGAAGCACTAGAATTTTTGTACAACCTAAGGAAAGACGAGGATGATGATGAGAAGTTGATATCTTCTGTTGGAGGTATGGAGGTCATGGTCACAGACAATGATCTACGGAGAATCTTTGGTCTCCGACAAGGAAGTATTGCTCCGGAATCCTTCACATCTGATGTAGGAGAGAAAGAGTTTCTTCAAATCGAGCTATTGAGACCGGCCAATAAGGATCAGACGGTAAACGTCAAAGAGCTCCATATCTAAAGAGGAAGTATCGCCTTCTCTTCGAGATTGTATCAAAGGTGATTATGTGCTTAACTTATAGTCTTGATGCCGTCACATCTCACAAGATCGGTGTCATGACTGCAATTATCAAAAAGGCATCTGATGTGGATTGGTTGGGAATGTTCAATACAAGACTGCTGAAAGAGACTGTAAAGTTTGATCTGAATGAGAGGAATGAGGTGTATTTATCCTCCAAGTGCTCTTTCATACATAAAGTTTCTATCATCCTATCAGACAGGTTGCCTGACAACTTTGAGTGGAATGAGGATGGCGCGAAGCTGTATCAAGCTAAGTTCAAAGCCATCTTGGGCAAGAACGAATCCCTGCTGGGCCAATCATATGATGATTCGGCCCCCTATGTGCCTAGACAGCGCGGGGAAGGAAAAGGAAAGGACTCAAAGGCAGCAGTGTCTTCTGTTCAATCAGAAACGCACGAAAAGGTTGCTTCTGTAAAGAGGCTGAAAAGAAAGGATGTGCCAAAGAAGTCAGAGGAACCAGAGAAGCGTCAAAAGATGATTTCTACTTTTCTAGAGAAGGTCTCTAAACAGGTGGAGAAGATAGAGGAACTGATTCATTTGGAATCAGTTGATGATTTCTTTGTGAGTCTTGAACGGACTGCAAGTTTAGAACTGGTGGATTCAGCTGTGTTCATGGAATTCGGTGACGGAGAAGGAGAGGGACAGAGGGATGCAACTGGAGAGAAATCACCACCTGACACAGTACCCCTCGGCTCTGTCTTTAGGAAAGACAGATCACCAACCCCCACTTCTAAATCGCCCTCACCATCTCCCAAACCCTTATCTCCACCTCATTATTTCACACCATCCCCAATAATCTCTCCAGTTGCACCTGCACAACCAATGATTGAATCAGAGAAGATTACATAGCAGAATATTGAAAAACCAACTCCTGCAGATGATGTCTATGTCTCCATGTCTCACAACCCCTTCAATACCAAGACTCTTCTGGAATCCCCAGACTCAGAGAGTCCTGTACTATTCATCTTGAAGCAGTAAGTGAAGGAGTTTCTTCTGGAATTGTGCCCTGATTTAATTAATCATCCTGGCCTTCAGCACAAAATTGAGGAAATAGTATTCTGGAGGGATGTGAGGTTGAAAAGCATCGAGGAGTTTCTGATCCTTATGGAAGCTCTTGGCTCTGATTATTTTGTGGACTTAAAAATGAGATGCTTGGAGAATGTTGGGGTTGAGAGCATAGCTGAATTGGCTTCTGATGATGACATCAGATGGCTAATTCATGACAGGTTTGGGATTGCCAGGGAGATTGAAGAAACCGGAGAACCTCGCTTTAATGAAGATATTGGGGGAGCTGCCGATGAACCAAGAGTGGGTGTTGCAGATGAGACCCAGCTTGGCGAGGCATCAACATCTGGCCAGGCTGCGGTGTTGAGTGCTGATACCCTAGATCTTATGACTTTAAAAATACAAGTTGGGGTAAAAGCTTCCATTGATGCACAATTCACAAATCTCGTAGCAGATCTGATGCAGCGATTTGAGGACGAACAGAGGAAACAGTTGACAGAGAGAGGAAGCTAACAGTTGACAAGATCACCCACATGCATGATTCTATCCTCGGCTCTGTAATGAAATGGGTTGATCCTCTCACTGAGAAGCTAAAGATCCAGACTAATATGCTTGGAGATACGCAGATTCTCTTGGAAAGTGTCTGGGGATCTTTAGAGAGAACTGAATCCTGTATGGATATTGGCTGGAAACGATTTGAAAGATCTGTTGATCAGACCAGGAAGACCATTGAATCCGGGTTAAACAGGCTCCTGGGTCCTGCACCTTCCTCTGCAATTGTTCAGATCACTCCTCTCGCTGTGGAGGAACTTAAGGAGGAGATGACGAGTCAATTTCGGGCACTGAATCTCAGGCTGTCACACCTTTTTGATGCAACCAAAAAGGGGGAAGGACAAGAACAAGAAAAACAGATGCAGATGGTAACTATTGCGAAATTACCAGAAGCCACCTCATCTGATATGCCTAAAGTCACTCTGCCTGAAGATTTGAAACAAACTGTGGAGCAACACGGCAAGGAGATTGAGGCTCAAGGAAAAGAAATCATAGAGCAAAAGTCAGCGTTTTCAGAGGTTGTTGCCAAAGTTGATAAAATTGAAGATTTCTCCTCATCTGTGCAGAAAAGGATGGAATATGATGATCAGGCAAAAAGCCTTGCACTTGCAAAGAAATTATTCGCAGAAGAGGAAGAACGAGCCGAATCTGAACAATCTTTGAAAAGGAAGAAAGGCAAGGGCAAGATGGTAAAATCAACTGCTGAAGCTCAGGGACAAGGTCAGATAACCTCTACCAGATCCAAAAGCCAGATGTCTCCTGAGCAGATTCAATAATAGAAAACCAGACAGAAGGTAATGGATGCTGCCATTAAGAAGCAGAAAATGGCGGAGGCTGAAGGACTTAACATTGCATACATCCGAAAGCAGAGAAAGAAGGAAACTGCCGCAGAGGATATTGACTGGGAAGAGAGAGCCTTTCCGGCTAATATTAAAGACATCCTCTGTGCTCGGGAAGATCTGCTTCCTGAGTGGGACAAGATCAGGGGGGAATGGTTGTGTGATGTGTACATCTTGGAGAAGATTCCGATTCATCAAGACCATGTTTCTAATGATGATGAATTCAGGAACTGGTTAGAAACAAAGTACCCTAATTTCTCCAGATTGTTATGAAGGAAGGGAAGATTATGTCGTTAATAACTGAAGCACCTCCCTTCGAACAACTTCTTCCACCTCTACGATCAGATAATAAGTTTGATCCTATCCGATTTAAGAAGGCCTACTACGAATTTGCTAAGAAAGGAGGGATCATCGGGAGAGACAGACTGGAGCAGCTGATGCAGAGGATGTACAGACTTTTTTGTATCCCTCAAGAACTTCAAAAATTCAAGCACGTGTGATGAAGACATATTAGTATCAGATGATAAGTATTTTATGTAATCTGTAAGCTCGCATCTATTCAATAAAATATCCTATCATTTTCTGATTCTAAGACAACGTCTCATTGTCTTCTAAACTGTGCACCTTATTTATTTATCTGCCTTGTATTCATGGCATCTGTTTTTCTGAGTAAGTGTTTTGGTTCCATCAAAAAGGGGGAAATTATTGGGAAATTTGTAATAAGTTTTGATGGAAGTTCCAAAACAGTTTGTAATAGGACAAGTCAGACCTGTTAGCTGACTGATTATTTAGAATCAGGATAGGATGACTAGCTGAGTTTTATAGACAGCTGATGTATAAGATAGGTCAACATATTGATGGGGGAGTTCAATATGTATAGGTCAAGGTCTGAAGATCAGAAGACAAGACAAGTCAGAAAGACAAGACGAGTCAGAAGACAAGACAAGACGAGTTAGAAGACAAGACAAAGTCATAAAATCAGAAGAGTCAGTTAGTCAAATGATCAGGTGAAGACATGAAGCTAAAATTCATAAGACCTGAAGATCAGATGACTACTAGAAGATCAAGACCAGAAGACCACAAGACCTATATCAGTCGAGTCTGCTAAGTTGAGCTAAGACAACTTGCATCAGAAGACTCTACCAGGTAGACTGATCAGTTTTATCTGATCAGGACAGCTCACACCAGGTGTCAACTGATGTTGCATCAGATCATACATTGTCAATCAGACAAGAAGAATGTCAACCTTAGTTGGTAAAACAAAAACTGAATAAGTGTACTTATTAACCAATGAGAACGAGAAACGTATGTACGGAGCTGACAATGCGAGATTCGGCGCTGCATAGTCAAACGGCTAGAAAGAACAAACATACATGCTTTCGGCCATGCCGTTCCTGAAGCACGTCACATCAAGCCTGCAACCTACCAAAAATAGCCTGAAATTCAAATTGCTCTCCAACAGCTCTTTGATTTCAAGGTCTATAAATATGGGATCATCCTTCATAATGAAGACACGGAAATTATCATCAAGCTCATGCTATAGCAAGATTTCCGCACGAAGAACACAAATTCAAGATTATTTTCTAAAGTGTTCATCCCATTAGTTCTTAGCATATAATTCTTATCCTCTAGCTTAAGGCTACCTCAAAACTAGGATAGAATTCTAGTTGGAACAAACAACAAATCTTTACCCAAACCAAAAATTAGGTTAAGTTTGTTTTGCATGATTTCAGACTAGGGTTTCTATTCCTGATTTCTGTGATCGGTTGAGTGAGAACTCTTAAAACATTTGTTGGTTGTACTGTGTTGGACTATAACATTAAACTAAGTCCAGTTGGTTAGTTGGTGCCCCTACTGATAGGGGGAACGAAAATTTGGGCCAAAATAGGGTTAGGAAATATCTTTTCTTGATCTCCAAAAAATCTTGAATATATCTCATATATTCTTCTTTCCATGTGTATTTTTCCACAAAAATCTCACACCCTTATTTACCCTAAATTTTCGAAAAATAGGGAGATTTGCAAGACTGAATCTTTCTTGAATTTATAAGATATTCTTGTATTCCAAGAATACATATCTTTCTCCATAAAATCTTTCCAAGAAAATCAAGAAAATCTTTCTTCCCTTTTATTTCTCTATTTCTCGAAAATTGCCCTTAAAGAAACCAAGTGGGAGATTTCTTGAATTTATGGGATAATCTTGTATTTCAAGAATACTTATCTCCTTTCCATAAAATCTTTTCAAGAAAATCTTTCTCCTTCTCTTTCTTTAATAATTTCGAAATTAAGGAAAAATATGCAGAAAAAATATTTAATTTATTTAAAACACATTTTCATTTAATGGACTTTAATTGGGCTACTTGAGGGGTCTTTAGGAGAATTAAGATGGACCTCCCAGTGGGCTTCTGAATTTCAATATTGAGCCACAATATAATTCAGCTCATTAATATTAATTAATTCCACTATATAATTAATATTGCACTATACATCTCAACCCATATTACGGTAATATGGCTCCCGGTTATTATTTCCCATGTTTAAGATTATTTTGTCCATTAATTAATTAAGCCACTGAAAAGCTTTATATTAATTAATATCTTTGTCCTTGGAGTAAGGACAACTCAACATTATTATCCATACCAGAAAATTAATTCCACTTGCAAGATTTGGTATGATAAAGGTTCTGAGCCCACCAAGGGGACTAATCATGCAAGACTCTCCAAGCACACGATTCTCTGTATTAATTTAGCAACTGTCATGTAATTAATATTATTGCCCAAGATATAGGGTATCAAAGTCGCAGTGATTCTCTTCCCATTATAAGTCAAAGCAATAATTACTAATCGCACATAGTCCTTATTAAGTGACAGAGATTAAGAAATCAACAACCACTGAGGTCTAACTCTTCATCCCATAAGTCAGTGCGAATGAGTTTATCCTCTCTGTAGGTCCGCTTCAGCGCATCAAATGCACTAGTGTAATCTCTTGGTCAAGACAAGTCAATCTGAGCCTTACACATCAACTTCTACCAATAGATTGTTCAGATATATCTAAGTTGTGAAACACGCACTCGTTTACAAGGGACTGTTAACAATAAATAGTGGTAAACACGCACTCGTTTACAAGGGACTGTTAACAATAAACACGCACTCGTGCTACGAACGGTTTGCAATAAATATATATAACATTCAATCATTTTTAAAGCAACAGTGATAAATAATTTATTTCAGTAAATAAGTGTTTAATACATAGGTTATACAAAGTAAAAGCATACTTTCATGTATAAACCCAACAAAATAAGTGTACTTGTTAGCCAATAAGAGATCGATACGTATGTACGGATTTGACAGAGCGAGATATGGAGTATCAGGGTTCAACGACTAGAAAGGACAAACTTGTACGAGAACGGTATGGCCAACCCTGAGCACATGCATCACTACTACACAATTGAACTTGGAGAGCTTCACTTGGACAACCCTTTTTTCGAATAGCTCTCCAAGTGGTCCCTTGGAGAGCGGTTCTATTAAAAAAAAATAGCGGTTAAAAACCGTTGTCCAAGATCAAAGCTTACACAGCGGTTCATAACCACTGTACAAGGGTAATTGGAGAGCGGTTTTGAACCCCAGCGGTTCATAACCGCTCTCTAAGTGAATTAGTATTTTTTTTTTGTAAATTCTTTTTAGGTACAGTTCAAATATTTTATTCTTTAAATTCTCGTGTTATTTCTTTTTAATATTCTTCTTATATAATGAGATTAACATAAACTCTTATGTAAAACTTGTTCATAATATTAAATTCATATTATTACACTTACGAACTTGTATCACTATTAATTTTTATAAATTAATACCTATAATATTTAATATTCTTATAAATTAATTCAATTTTTTCTAAGTATTACTTATTTAGATAGAAAAGTACTATTATTTGTTTAAATAGAAAAGTATTACTTGTTTAGATAGAAAGGTATAACTTGTTTAAAGAAAAGTATTACTTGTTTAGATGAAAAGGTATTACTTGTTAAAAGAAAATTATTACTTATTTAGATAGAAAAGTATTGCTTGTTTAAATAGAAAAGTATTACTTGTTTAGATAGAAAAGTATTACTTGTTTAAATAGAAAAGTATTACTTGTTTAGATAGAAAGGTATAACTTGTTTAAAGAAAAGTATTACTTTGTTTAGATGAAAAAGTATTACTTGTTTAAAGAAAAATATTATTTATTTTGATAGAAAAGTATTACTTGTTTAGAAGGAAAAGTATTACAAGTTTAAAAGAAAGGTAGTTAAAAAAAAGTACAAGTAAAAAATATAATTTTAATTTAATTTAATTTAATTTTAATTTAAATTTATATAAAAAAATTATTATATAAAAATGTGATTGAATTAATAAATAAGATAATTGAAATAAAGAATTTTAAAAAAAAATTGTAAGAAAAAATGATTTTTAGAACATATAGAATTAATTTCATTAAGTAAACGCAAGAAAGCAAGTGTCCGAGCGGAATTGATCCTCCCTCAGCGTTTTAAGGTCCCGTGTTAGGTCCCCTAATGGGAGCGAGTAATTGTCTCAATTAATTGGGAGGCTTGGCTTTTATATATGATATTTGTGGGTACTTGGCTAAAAACGAGATTTGTTTAATTATCAATTTTGATATTTAGGCAAATTTTTTTTTAACCGCTTATGTTAAGATTCTTGCACACGGTTCATAATCACCGCCTCTAAATATATATCTTGCACAATGTTCGTAACCGCTATTCACATATATATTTTGAAAGTCTATTTATCCCTCCCCTCTAGACTTTCACCTCACTAAACCCGTTCGGGACCTACAAAAAGTTGGCAAGGGTAAAAGGGTCCGGAAATGATTCCTCATCCCTTGTCACTTTTTAATAAAATATTTATTTTATTTTGTAAATTTACCTAATAATTAAATATGTGAGGAGTAAAAGAACTAAAAGTAGCAATTAAGTAAATTTACAAAATAAAATAAATAAAAGAAGATACAAAATTGGAAAAAAAAATTATACAAGATAAGTAGGAACCAAATTATACAAAATAAAAGTTGGCAAAGGTAAAAGGGTCCGTAAATAATTCCTCATCCCTTGCCATTTTTTAATAAAATAAATAAATGATTGAACAAAATTGAATAAAATAAATATATGAGGAGTAAAAGAATTAAAAGTAGATATTAAGTAAATTTTCAAAATAAAATAAATAAAAGAAGGGACAAAATTGAATTTTGTTTTTATACAAAACAAGTAGGGACCACATTATACAAAATAAAAGTTGGCAAGCGTAAGGTCCGAAAATGATTCCCCATCCCTTGCCACTTTTAATATAATATAGATATAGATATAGATATAAGTATAGATATATCATATGATTTATGTTTTTTTTCCCTTTCAACACATTTAATTATAACATTAACACTCATGTGAACTACGTTTATACATGAACTTTATTATTGTTATGCACAAAAACTATCACTATTTAAAAAATGTTTTATTTTTCATACAGTGAAATTTTTATATATAACAGTGATACATTTTGTGCATAACAATGATGATTTTTATACATAATATTAATATTTAAAAAATAAAATTCACTTAAAGTTGTGCTAACATACAAATTTTTATCTAGTTATAATTTGTTATTTATCTAAATTTCTTTATGTATTCATTCTAATTAACATAACCACTGGGCATTTGGTCTAGTGGCTTGATTCTCCCTTAGGGTGCGAGAGGTCCCGCTAATCATTCTAATTAGTATCCCTTTCATTTAACATTAACATATTAATAACTAATCATTCTAATTAACATATTTAACATTAACATATTAATAACTAATCATTCTAATTAATATCCCTTTCATTTAACATTAACATATTAATAACTAATCATTCTAATTAACATAAAATATAGAGAAAAAATAAAAAGATAATATGAATGAGTCGAAAAATTTCAATTAAATGTAGTTCAATATTAGTTAAATACTTTAACAAGGGCAAATTGTCCTTGGCATTATCGAGGGTAATATTTAAAAATAAAGCATACATAAAAATTTTCTCGCCATACCATTATCTAGTTATAAATTTTCGATCGAAAAATTTCATATGTTATTCATTCTAATTAACATAATAAAATTTTGGTATGCCGATATTACATACCGATACCGTGATCCGAAATTTCAATATATACCGATATATCAAATACAAATATTTTTAATTCAAAAATTTTCGGTATACGGAAATTTTATTATATTGGAAATTTTCATATAAAAAATATTTCATATTTAATTAGATATCCCTTTTTTTTTTATATTTTCATACATACTAATAACCGAAATTTTTGGTAATTAACATAAAAAATAGAGAAAAATAAAAAGAAATTTTGATAAAATTGATATTTTTTTAAATGTAGTTAAGTATTAGTTAAATACTTTAACATTTTCAAATTTCCTCCACCCCTAACTGAGGGTGTTTCATGCCCTTGATAAAGCCCTAGTTATTAACAAAGGAAAAATTAATGCTCATTAAAGTCCATGTTAATAGTGAGGGCGCTGAAAGCGCTTGTTAGTACCGGAGGTTAACCAGGGGGCTTAGCCCACCTGGCCACTGGGCTCCTCATTTGAATGGATACCCAAGTTCGATTCCCTTTAGGAACGAATTTGGAGTTATAGGAGTTATAAGGTGGTTTGGTGTTTTCGTGGAGTATTTTGGTGCTTGGTGTACTAACTACTAACAACTAACTTTGCCCGATCAAAAAAAAAAAAAGTACCGGAGGTTATCGATACTCTTGTTATTAATGAGGATTTTTGTAACGCTTTAGTACCAGAGGTTATCGATACTCTTATTAGTAACGAGGATTTTTATAACGCTTGTTAACGCTCTTGTTAAAAAGTATTTATTTTATGGCAAAAACTTGTATGCAATATTGCATACAAGTGATATGTGCAATTGGGCCTTTTTTTTTTCCCAGCGGTCAACGGAGCGGGTTAGGGCAGATTGTTGGTGGGCCAATGGACTTCTTCATCTTCTTTCATCTCGCACGCAGTCGGACGCGGTCAGATTTCCTCTTCTTTATCTTCTCTTCCTGGCGGATCTCACGGGCTTTCTTCTTCCTTGTTCGTGGCCTAATTTTTTTTTTCGCTCCGATCATTGGATGAAATAAGATTGTTCAATTTGAATTTTGTGTGGATTCTGCGAGAAGATGAGAGAATATTTGTGTGGTGTTTGGATTACCCATCAACACAAAGTGTGTGATGAAATTCAGATTCTTCTGCAATCTTTTCACGCTATTTTGTAAATCTGTAATTTTGGACTGAAGATTTTTTTCGCGTTTGTATTGTTTTTTTTTCATGTAGTAACACTCTTTTGCTCATATGGTAACACTCTTTTTATTCATGTAGTAACACATCAAGTTGTTCTTTAAATCTGTAATTTTGGACTGAGGATTTTTTTTTTCGCGCTTGTACTGGTTTTGTTCATGTGGTAACACGTTTTTCTTCATATGGCAACACTTTTTGTTCATGTAGTAACACATATTTTTTAGTAATATGTAACGATGTTCATATATCGTATTAATACTATGTGAATACTCATGTGTTACCATATGAACAATAATGTGTTACCTTGTGACCCATGTTACCTTATGAATATTTATGTGTTACGATAAGTTTTATTACGTGTCACGTAAGATATGAAGTTTTTTCAATATAACAATATAGTAACACTTATACATAGATGTACTAACACACAAAAAATTGACAAAAAAAAATTATGTGTTCAGTAGGAATCGAACTTGCAACCAAATTCATTAACAACAAACCTGAATCATTAGGCTACAACACATATTTGATAAAGATATCCTTCTATAAATACATATTCGTCCGCGCCAACCAGAAGCCCATTGCCCGAGCCTCCGTCTCAAGGCTTCGACTACCAAGACCTAATTGACCATGAATTTTGGACCATTTTTACCTTATTTATGTTTTATTATACATAACACTAGTGTGCAATATTTTATACAAGACCTTCCCTTATTTTATAGTGTCTGAACCAAAATGTTTGTCTTTCTAAAGAAGATTTCTGAACCAAGAATATTTATCATTTTATACTATTCCATGAACATTAAATGTTTTATTTCAATTTTACCATCTACTCATTGTTTGTGAAAGGTTGCATTAAATGAATATATAAATTGCAATGAATGTAAATAAAAGGATAAAAATGCATGTTACTTATGTATATATTTATTGTTATTAATGGTTTTTCAATTTGTGCGAAACAACCTTAAACGACAAACATTGTTGTATTAAATATTGTTGTTTTTTTTTATTCAAACAATAATACTCCCTCCTATTCAAATTAGATGTTACTCTAGTCTTTTACACTATTTGCATAATATATGCCGTTTTGACATTTTCTCCCCTCATTATCTCATATATACCCCTAATAATTAATTTTCATGGACATTTAAAATTTTAAATTTCCTACAAAGGTTCAGTGTGAATAATTTTCCAAGCCAATAATTTTTATTGTTAAAAATATTTAATTATCATTAATTAAGGTTAATTTTGACATAAAAAATATTTTTAATTTGTCTGAAAAAACTAAGAATGGCATCTAAAGGGAATAAGATAGACTAGGGAGTAAACCAGGTGGCTTAGCCCACCTGGCCACTGGGCTCCTCATTTGAGTGGGAGTCCCAGGTTCGATTCCCTCTGGGAAAGAATTTGTAGGTATGGGAGTTATAAGGTGGATTGACGATTTCTTGGAGTATTTGAGTGCTTGGTGTACTAACTACTAACAACTAACATCTAACTTTGCCCGAAAAAAAAAAAAGATAGACTAGGGAGTAGTATATTAGGGAACTTCATAGGTAATCCATAATTACAAGCACAATTAATGGCGTTTTATTTAAGAAAGAAAGTAGGCCATATTTGGGAGCTCGAAAATCCCCATTTTTAATCGTCAAGTGACTTGCGCATAATCGAAAATAATAAATTTTATAATGACATTTAGATAAAATTTTATAAAAATATGACACGTCATACAAAATTAAGGAGCATACTATACATAAGCAAACTTAAGGAGAAGACGACACATTAAAGAATAAACTCTTTATTAGTATATAAAGGTATTTATAGTATGTACATTGATCATATTTCATAATTTTCTGAAATTAATGAATTAAATTTAATTACATATTTATAATTTATGAAGTAAACATTAAGTATGTATTAAATTAGCTTTTTTTCTTATATAAATACTAATCTTTAAAAAATTATGAATTATTAATGGAATTAATAATTAAGTATTCCCAAATAAAATTTATTTCCTTTAAAAGTGTGATGACATTTATTATCATACATAATGACATTTAGATAGATATTCTATAAAAATATGACACATTATATACAATTAAGGAGAATACTACACATAAGCAAACTTAAGGAGAAGACGACATATCATCAAGAAAAACTCTCCATTAGTATATAGGGGGATCGTAATTTTGAAATCATAACCACTCAATTTTAAAGAATAATCTTAGTTTTAAAAATATTTTATAGGGTTAATAAATTGTATTTTATATCTTATCTTATCTCTACTAATTGGAAATCAACTATCACTTCTCTAAATTGTGATCAAAATAATAAAATGATGAAATTTGACTAATTTTATATGAAATATACTTCATATTTTATTTGACTCGTTCAATTCACTTATAAATATAATTATATTTTTGTTGTTAAATTATATAATACTCCTAAAAAACTTAAGAAACTTAATATTATTTTATACTAATATATAATTTTATTTTCAACCCGTATTAAAACCTATGTAATACGCTCAATTATACTCTAGTTATCCATAATTTGATTTACAGAATTAATAGAAAGTTTGTATAAATATATCAATTGTAATAATATTTCATATTTTTATTAGAATTTAAAAGAAAAAGATTAATTTATTTGGATATAATTGATTTTCTTATTTATATTTTTTAAACTAATAAAATTTCATGTGAATATTTCAATTTATAATATTTATTTATACTTTTATCTATTATTTTAATATTATAAGATTTTATTTGGATTTAAAATTTATTCTTTTAATTATTTAGATTTCCGAAACTAATAGAAAACTCATATGAACATTTCATGTTATTATAGAGTTGGTATGCTATGAAACTTGTTCACCGTGAAATTAATTTTTTTTTTTACGGACATACTCTTTAGTAATATAAGTCACACACTTTAGTAATATAAGTCACACCCTATAGTTATCACCACGATAATCTCTGCTATAATATAAGTCACACCCTTCACTTTTATGAGTAATAATCTTTATAGTAAAAAATCACACCCTTTATATTAAAAAGTCACACTCTTTAGTAATATAAGTCACACTCCTTAACCAGTTTCACCGTGAAACTTGTTCACACTATACTTTACCGTTATTATATTAGTTTATATTTGTATAAAAAGAATTAATATTTCAGCTTTATTTGATTTAACTTAATTTTTTAAAATTTCTATTTAGATTTTGGAAATTAATAAAAAAATGAATATGAATATTTCAACCTATAATATTAGTTTATATTTGTATCATTTTATAATATTTTCATATATTATTTGGATTTAAATTTGTTTTTAATTTTTAATTTAGATTTCCGGAATTAATAAAAAAAATTATATGAATATTTCATGCTGATGTGGTTTGTTCAGATTTTATATAACTCTTTTAAATGTTTTCAAATTTTATTTGAATTTAAATATTTGAGCTAGAATATCCTTTAAATTTAATTGCTCATATGTTGATGTGGCGAGGTGGTATGGAACATTTTAAGATAGATGGCATTCCACATTAAACTACAAAAAAAAATTGTAATTTAACGAGGGCATTAACGAGGTTATGCCCTCGTTAAATTGATTTAACGATGGAAGTATGGAACTAACGAGGGCTAATAATTTTTGATAATTTCCTTCTCGCTAAAATTTAGTAAGATCAATCACACACCCTCGGTGTTAACGAGGGCAAATAAGCCCTCAATATTAATGAGGGCAAAATTTGCCCTCGCTAAAACACAATTTTAAAATTGCAAAGCCCTCAGCATTAACGAGGGCAAAACTGCCCTCGCTAAAATACAATTTTAAGCAAAATATGTATATATATTTCTTGTATTTTTTATTCTTAAATGTAATGAATTGAAAAATAAACATATATTTACATGGATGAGGTGGATTTCGAACCCAAGACCTCCCACTTCTAATAAATATGTACATATATTTCTTGATTTTTTTATTCTTAAATGTAATGAATTGAAAAATAAACATTTACATGGATGAGGTGGGTTTCGAACCCAAGACCTCTCATTTCTAATAAACATGTACATATATTTCGTGTACTTTTTATTCTTAAATGTAATGAATTAAAAAATAAACATTTACATGGATGAGGTGGGTTTCAAACCCAAGACCTCTCAGTCACTAAGACTTATTTTCTGTATTTTTAACGCGTGAACTATGCCTTCGCTATTAGCGAGAGATATTATGGTGCTTGTTAAAGCCCTCGATATTAATGAGGGAAAATTTATTGTTCGTTAACGCTCTCGTTAGTAACAAGGGTGCTGAAATCCCTCATTAGTTCCGTGGGTTATCAAAACCCTCTTTGAAACTCTTGTTATTAACGAGAGATTTTATTGCACTCGTTAATGCGCTTGTTAAATTACAATTTTTTTGTAGTTGTTTATTTGGCTGGAAATTTGAAAAAAAAAATTGAAATGGATCATGTGCGCCTCACATTCATTTTCCGGTAAAAGTCTCTAATTTTTTGGCCCAAAAGATTAAAATTGACATTTTGGAACTAAAATTTGAAATTTCGGCCCTCTTGGGATTAAACGTTTTTTTAATATATATCTCGAAAATTTTATACTTTTATCTTAATATCGTAATTTTTTTGTCATTTTGCTCCCATTGAAATATTAAAATTTCGCCCTTCTTACTCAATGAAAAATTCCACCCTCTTGGGACGAATTTCTGGATCCATCTCTGGCTACAAGCATTCAAGTTGTAAGAAGTAATGGTATTTAAAAATATGTAAGGATTCCGGTGTAAGAGATGACTCTGTCACAAAAACTAAAAAATTCAATTGGCGGTTCAAGCCACACTCACGGTCGAAAAGCCCCAAATTCAATTGGCGCAACGACGTAGTTTTGAATTTTTTTGCGGACTTGTGATTTAAATTGGACATTGTCAAAGATATTGTTTCTTTGATAAACATTCAGACTGTTGGGATATTTTGGATTTTGATGAATTATGCTAGAAACATTATTTGTGTTATTGAAGCTAATTTACGTATAAATTTTTGAGGGGGTTTAAATAATTAAGACGAAGGATGATTAGACCGGAAACGAGGTCGATAAAAAAAATGTAAAACTAAATCTATTTGATGCCAAAATTATGAGACCATTTTCGATTTAAACTGACTACTTGTAAAAAAAGGGACTAGAATGAACACAAAAGGGCAATCAAGTGAAATCTAGCTTTCAATTGCATTAATTCTAGTAATGGCACATGCATTATTTTACATATAGAATATTATCTTGTTTCTTTGATAAACATTCATTCACACTCATAGTAGCAAGCAATGTTTTTAAAATCGGACACAATCGGGTTAACCGGGAACCGGTCATGGTCCCGGTCCGGTTTTTAGTCTGCACCGGGTTTGTTTTGACCTTTAGCCGGTTTAAACCCGTGAACCGGTAAACCCAAAAAATCATTTTTTTTAAGGACAAAGAAAAATCAATTTAGGATTATATCAAAAAAGAAAGTGAAGTGAGTCTGTGTTTGAAGGATTTTGTCTATGCTGCACTGCTGGGCACTGCCTAGCACCCAATTTTAAACCATATACACATGTGAGGGTCCACCATTTTCTTATACTCTTGTATTTTTTTATTCCAATTCAATTAATAGTATCAAAATACATAGGTATTTGGCACTACACTGCTGCGTAGCATAGACAAAACCGTTTGAAGAACATTGCCGCGGCGCTGCTGAGAAAGAAAGGCCACGACGCTGCTGCCTGCTGAGAGAGAGAGAGGCGCCCAGGGAGGGAGGTTGTGTGATAAATTTGTTTATATACTATTAGGGCTTTTAGTTTAATGGGCCACAGGGTTAGATAAAAGAAAATGTGTAATGGCTTTTAGTTGTAAAATTAATCAATTATATAACTAATTATTTTAAAGGTATTTATATATCTAATGTATTATATTATTTATTAAATTTATAAATACAATTTTATATAAATTTTATTATGTGTATATATAATATATATTATATATAATATGCATATATATAAATACGTATCCGAGTCATCCGGATTTTTCTCGACGGTTCAACCGGTTGAACCAGTGACCCAGTTCATTGTTCGGTTCAATGGCTGGTCCGAGTTTAAAAATATAGGTAGCAAGTGCAAAATCTTGGTTGTCCAGGAAATGGGGAATCACAGGAACCTTGTGAATTATAGAAAAGGTCACACTCGGATTGACTGAACGAGTTACCGCATGGAAACAACATATCATAGGGAGTGGGCTCAATTTCCGTCAAAACTTGAAAGGTTTTACTAGAAAATTTAAGACTCAAACAAAGGAACCATATCAATAAATCTATGATTTAAATTGTGAATTTATTAAACATATATTTTAAATTTATAATGAGAGATTTTTCTTTAATTTTTATTATTTTAATAAATTTTTAATGTTAATAGTGACCTACAAAAATCAACCAATCAAACTCCTCCAAATAAAATATTTATGTCTCCGTAAAATAAAATAAATAAAATGGAAAATGATTGTCATATTGGATATGAACCTGATAAGTAACCTGGAATAATAGCAGGTCACAGGACCAAAAAATCGAATTTGTGTAAGTTTGAGGACGAAAATCAAAATTTAAAAGTTAATAGAACCAAAATAAAAAAGAGATAAATTTAAAGGACTAAAAAAATTATTTTCCCTTATATAAATATTAGAACTAATACTTATATAAATATAAGAAACTGGATTATTTATATAGTTATTGTATTTAATTGAACTATATAAAAAGACCCATCACAACACAATACATGTCTTTTTTTTTTTTTGAGAGAAACAAGAGCCTCTCAAACAGAACAAGATAAACAAATATCGGGAAGGCCATCCACAAACGAAGGACGCTCGACCCAATAATACGGACTAGAGAAACTTCTAGCCCTCCTAGCCAAGTGGTGAGCTAAAGTATTAGCATCACGATTAACCCACTTCACCACACAATTCTGGAAATTAGACAAATCCTGTCTACACACATCAATAATATCCCCAAAGATAGTGTCATCTCGACCTCTACCATTAATTGCATCCACAACTAGTTTTGCATCCATTTCCACTACAACTCTTGAAACATTTAGTTGCTTTATCCAAGATAGAGCTTCTAATAATCCAATAGCCTCTCCCACTTCCGGTTGATAATTCCCCGGCATGACCCTCATCAAACTATAGATGTGTTGTCCCTTCTCATCAAATGTTGTAAACCCAAATCCCATCTCCATTGAGTCTTCAACAAAGGCAGCATCTATATTCACTTTGATAAATCCCTCCGGAGGCAAGTGCCATTTCATACACTTCTCCTCCATGCGCCGACGCTTCTCAACATCCATGTTTCTCGCATGTTTCCAGTCCATCAAAATCTCCTAGCAAAGGAAGAAGAACTTTATCGGTGTCTCCATCTTTTCATTCCTTAGCTTATCATTCCTCTCCTTCCATAATCTCCAAAGGAATACACAAAACAACTCGATCATTTCATCATCTAATCTGGTCAGCAACAGCAGGACCCATTCCGCCAAAGATTCAATATCAAACACAGCCTGCTTTAATTGATCGTGAATGGGAGTACTAGCCCAACATCTTCGAGCATAGTTACAATCCACAAAGGTATGCCACGATGTTACCGGTTCGACGTTGCAAGTACTGCATAAAGACTCCACCTCCATATGGCGTCTCCTCAGTTCAAATTTCGTAGGAGTAAAGCCCTTACAAATACGCTAAACACATGCTCTAACTTTCGGCGGTACTCTGCACGACCACAACCTATTCCATCCCTCATTCATCACACGGCCATCACCATCAATAATAGTCATTGCCATCTTATACGCCGACTTAACAGAGTAGTTCCCATCCTTTTCATAGTGCCATATCAATTTATCATTCGACATACAAGGTGGGAATGTTGTACGGTATATTCGGTTTGCATCATCTTCCATAAAGACTTCGTTAATTACCTCCACATTCCAATGATACGTTCCCGGGATCACTAAATCGGACACCACCATGTCTTCAAAACCTGGCACCACCGGAGTTCTAATAAAGAAGTTCTCGGCCGAGTTCAACCACGGTTGGTTCCAAATCCTCACATTGCTACTCGATCCCAGTTTCCAACGAATACCTCTCCTCAATAAATCCCGTGCATTCCAGATACCTCTCCACGTAAAACTAGGATTTCTTCCCAACGAAGCTGATAGAAAATCACAACGAGCAAAATATTTGGCTTTAAGTATGTGACACACCAAGGCATTAGGCTCACTCACAAGCCTCCATCCGATTTTCCCAAGGAGATCTATATTAAAGATATGAAGATTTTTGATTGACATACCTCCATAACTCTTAATATCACAAAGGTCCTCCCATTTAGACCATAACACTCCCTTAGATTGCCGAGAATCGTTGCTCCACCATAATTTGTTTAGCATTCGATGCAGTTCATCCAAAAGAGAAGGAGGCAAGAGAAAAACACTCATGTAATACGTGGGAATCGCTTGTGCAGCTGATTTAATCAAAAGTTCTTTCCCAGCTTTAGAAATTTTCTTGTCTCCCCACGCATTAAGCTGTCCCCATAATTTCTCTCGAACGTATGAAAAGACATCTTTCTTATTTCTTCCCACAAGTGAAGGCAAACCAAGATACTGTTGGGGAATGAGTTGCACAGATCTATTCGGGGTGAATATTTAAATACAAATTTAATTCATTAATTATTACTAGCATGAATTAATCCTATATTAATTCAAATAATAATTGCAACAACATATCATGCATATAAAAAACCACGTAAAACCTACGCATGCGGAATCTACGGGTTTACGTGAACGTACCTCTCGGGATGGCAGTGGCTTTGGTCGGATGGACTAACCAAAAGGACTTCCCAAGTATTCCCTTAGCCCTTGCTCGACAATCCGGTGGAAGGATACTCGCGAACAATTAACAAAAGAAAAAAAATAAACTTTGTTGCACCACTTATGTGGATTTGCTAATATTTCCAGCACATGGAATTGTACTTGGGAATGAACTAATCATCCCCTATTTATAGGAGAGAGGGTGGACGAAATTTGTGTTATTTTTCAATGTGGGATAAGACTTTTCTTGGTCACCAAGAAATCTTGAATATATCCCATATATTCTCTTTCCCATAATTAAAATATTTCACAAAAATCCCACCTCCTCATATATGGATTATTTTCGAAAATATAGTGCAAGAATCCAAGATTTGGATCTTCTTGAATTTATGAGATATTCTTGTATGTCAAGAAATACATATCTTCCATAATATCTTTTCAAGAAAATCAAGAAAATCTTTCTTGCCCATAATATTCAAAAATTTCAAAATATGCATATAGATAATCAAGTGGGAGATTTCTTGAATTTAATGAGATAATCTTGTATTCCAAGAATACATATCTTCATTCCATAACAAAATTCAAAGAAAATCTTTCTCCCTCTTTTATCCATAAATTTCGAAAAAAAATAGAGGAAATATCAAGCAACAATATTTATTTTATTTTAATCACCTTTTCAGTTATTGGACTATTTGTTGGGCTACTCAGGGGGGCTTTAGGAGAATTAAGATTGAACCTTCTAATGGATCTTGAATATCTAATATTGAGCCACAATATAATTCAAGCCCATAAATATTAATTAATCCCACTACATAATTAATATTGCACTATCCATCTTAACCCATATTACAAATCAATATGGCTCCGGTCATTATTTAAGTGTTTAAGATTATCTAGCCCATTAATTAATTCAAGCATTTGAAATAGCTTTCCGTTAATTAATATCTTTTGTCCTTGGTCGAGGAACGGTTCAACATTATTATCCATACCGGAAACTAATTCCACTTGCAAGATTTGGTATGATAAAACTTATGAACCTCCCAAGGGGGCAAATCAAGCAAGCGTACTTGCACATGATTCTTCGTATTAAATCTTAGCAATCACATGTGACCAATAATATTGCCCAAGATAAAAAGTATTGAATCTCTCTCTGATTCGCTACCCATGATAAGTCAAAGCAATAGATACCAATCCCACGTGATCCTATTTAAGGGACGAAGGTTAAGAAACAACGAACCACTGAGGTCTAATTCTTCCTTGTTCAGTTCTGAAGAATTTATCCTCATGTAGGTCCTATTCAACAAGATCATCATGCACTAGTGTAATCTCTTGGTCAAGACAAACCAATCGAGCCTTACACCTCAACCTTTCGCGATGGTTGTTCATTTCCATCTAGGTCGTGAATGGCGATTTTTTGGTTACAAGGGATGTTAATTTAATCTTATGTGATCGGGTATCACTAAATTAACTTCTGATGTAATACGCATTTAATTATTGAACAGTTATGCAGTAAATATATATAACATTCAATCATATTTAAAGCATCGGTGATAAACAATTTATTTCAGTAAATAAGTCTGAAAATTCAGTTTTGATTATACAAAGTAAAAGCATACTTTTCAGTATAATCCCAACAATCTCCCACTTATACTCAAAGTCTGCTTTTAAGTATACTACAACACGTCTCGAGTAGTCCGTGACATCTAATGTCACCTACACTAACCTAATAATTTCTCCCACTTATACTCAAAGCAGATTGGCAAACAGATCTTGACACCCATTCCACTCACATGTCTCTAATGTATTCAGAGGCGACGCTTTGTGAATGGATGCACAGTCGCCCCTCGGACGCTATCTTTGCCACATCTATATCTCTCTTAACGATTTCTCGTATAAGATGTCTTTCCTTTAATGTGTTTGTTTGACTCGTGGACTCTTGGTTCTCTTGAATTTGCAACCGCCCCAAAGCATATATTGCTAGACAAATTCGTAACACCATCCAAGTCCACTAAGAAGATCTAGAGCCCAATCGGTTCTTTTTCAACGCTTCATAAGCAGCTACTTACCCGACTTCCATGGTTGAGTCAGTGATGCATTTCTGCTTCACACTCGTCCATTGGATGGCTACACTTCCCAAATGGAAACACACTAACTGAGGCAGATAATTTCTGGAATCTATATCTGATTGGAAATTCGAGTCCGTGCAGCCGATGGGGATTGGAGTATCTGACTGATAAATCAACATTCTATCCCGAGTTCTTTTCAGATACTTCAGAATGTTTTTAACTGTCATCCAATGCGCTTTCCCTGGGTTACTTTGATATCTTGCTACCATGCCTACGTCAAAGCAGATATCCGTTCTCGTACACAGCATTGCATACATAAAGTTTTCCGACAGCCGAAGCACACGGAATGCCTTTCATGTCATCTATCTCCTCAAGGCGTCTTAGGGGACATTTTCTTGGATAGATGGATTCCAAGTCTGAAAGGTACGAATCCTTTCTTGGAATCTTGCATGCTGAAGCGTTTCAAGACAGTGTCTATGCATGAAACTTGCGATAACCCGATCATCCTTTTCTGGCGATCTCGAGTAATCTTGATCCCAAGGATGTGTCCGGCTTTCCCTAAGTCTTTCATATCAAACTGTTTTGAAACGCCATGCCCTTACGTCTGACCACACCTTCACATCGTTCCCGATGATCAAAATGTCATCTACGTTTAGTACTAAGAATACCAATGCAGTTCCGACATGCTTTTTATACACACAACTTTCAAACTTGTTTTGATCAAACCCATAAGACTTTATTACATGATCAAAACTTTGGTTCCAAGCTCTGGATGCCTGTTTGAGTCCGTAAATGGACCTCTTGAGCTTTCAAACTAGGTGTTCTTGGCCTGTTTCAATGAAACCTTGGTGTTGTTGCACATAGATCTCTTTATCAAGACTTCCGTTTAGGAAAGCTGTCTCGACATCCATTTGCCAGATTTCAACGTCGAAATGCGCAGCAATCGATAAGAGAATACGGATGGACTTAAGCATGGCTACGGGCGAAAAAAGTTTCCTCATAATCGATCCCTTTCTTTCTGAGTATAACCTTTCGCCATTAGTCTTGCTTTAAAAGGTTTCAACCTTCCCGTCCGATCCTCTTTTCCTCTTATATACCCACTTGCATCTAATGGGTTTGACCCCATTAAGTGGTTCGACTAGCTCCCACACTCTATTATGAAACATAGAACCCACTTCGGCTTTCATTCTTTGTTTGCCAAGCGCATCCTAATCTTGGATTGCCTCGTCATATGTCCATAGGTCTGATTCGGGAATCAAGTCCGAGGACTCTCCTATTCCCATGAATCTCTCGGTTTGTCCTAACAACCCTCCCACTATAACGAGGCTCAGTTGTGAAAATGTATCGTTTGGTATATCATCTAGTACAGTCGGCACTGAGGTTTTCCCTCTAAGCTCATTTAAGGTAATCTCACTTCTGGGTTTTCTTTGGTTCTATAGTTTTCTTCCAAAATCTAAAGTGGGTGCGGATGTCCACCTTTTGATCTTCGGAACTATAGAACATTCACCCTTTTGTTCCCTCGGGGTATCCTACAAAACAGCCTTAATTCTGATCGAGGATCCAATTTATCGGTTTCCTTGTCCAACACGTGGTAGGACACCCCAAAGTTCTCATGTGTCTCATACTAGACTTCTTGCGCCCGGTCCACAATTCTTTGGGGTTAAGGGCGATTTGGATAGCACCAAGTTCAGAATGTAAGTCGTTGTTTTCCAAAGGCATGACCGAGAACGACTTCGGGAAGATCCAGTATAACTCATCATTGATCTAACCATTTCCAAAAGAATTATGTTGCTAGCTCTCGCAAAACCCCGTTTTGTTGAGGAGTTCCGGGTGCAGTGAGCTGGGATATAATCCCTTCATCAGATAAGTAGTACAAAAACTCATCGCTGAGGTATTCGCTTCCACGATCAGATCGTAGAGACTTGATACGTTTTTCCATATGATTCTCTGCTTGAGCCTTAAATTCTTTAGAATTTCTCAAAGGTCTCAGATTCATGCTTCATAAGGAAAATGTACCTTGAGTAATCATTAATAAAATTACTCATAACCTCCTCTTGCTTTGGTTGACATTTGACTACATACATCTATGTGAACGATCTCTAACACTTCTTTAGCCCCATTCCCCTTGGCTCCAAATGCCATCTTGGTCATATTACCCTCCAAACATGATTCGCAGGTTGGAATCGATTCAACTTGGAGACGCTCCAGTGAACCATCTTTCACCAACCTTTTGGATCCTCTTTGGATTTATATGACCTAATCTTAGATGCCAAAGAAGTGTCTCGTTCACGTCTGATGAATGTTTTCTTTTCTCGGAAACAGTTGATGTGTTATAGGATACATTTCGTGAGTGGTGTACACAGTTAATTGTATAGAGATTTTCCATCAATGTCCCGTAACAGATACACTCATCATTTCAAAAATGATGTCATTCTTATTAGAAGAAACTTAGTGTCCTTTAATCGAATTTTAGAAACTGAAAGTGAATTCTTTTCTAAAATCGGGAACACAAAGATAATCTCAAAAACTTTATCTTCAAAAGATAGGTGCACTTCTCCCATTGCTTAATCGCGCTTTCATGTAGCATTGCAATGTCTGCTACTTTGCGTAGTATTATGTCAATAATCGTTATTACCGTAGCATTGCAATATCCGCCACTTCACGTAGCATTGCAATGTCTTCTACTTTTAAATAACGTTGCCCGATTGTGATGAGGATCTCACTCCCACTACGTTGCCGGATCATTTAGAACCCGTGAAGCCAACATGATTAGTGGATCTCGTATCAACCACCCACGAATGAGAAGTATACACCGCTAAACAAGTTTCAACAACTAGTGTGTGAGAATTACCTTTCTTTCCGTCCCTTTTGGGGTTGGAACAGGCAAAACCTCCATTGTCCTCTCTCACAAAAGCTTAAGCACTTCCTCTTTGGATTTTCCTTGACACAACAAGCATTCCTCATCTTACCATTGCCCTTGGCAACAGTTGAGTTTTATTGCTTATGGCCTTTGGTCCTCTTCTTTATCTTGCCTACCCTTGGCCTAGAAGATGAAGACGGACCACTTAAAATCAAAGCTTGAGTTTGGTGCCTTATCATCATTTTCGCCGAGTCCAAAAGTTTGCAACAAATTAATTTAGCGAGGCCAAAATGCTCAAAACCTTTTCAAGGCAGAGAATGAAGTACCAAATTCATCCGAGTCTCCGGATCATAATCTGACTCGAATCTCAAGTTTGTTCGGGATGGGCCATCTATTTTGAGGACGTAATCCCTTACGGGTTTTTCCTCCACCATTTTCAGCGACGACATCTCTCGCAAGGTGATCTGACGAGTCCCGCATGTTTTGACTCGTCAGTTGGCTTATCTTATTTTTGTGTGTCAAAATCCACTTGTGCTTTTTGTGCGATTAGGACAATTATAATTTTCCAATCAATATAGTTTCCATACATATTGTATTGACTTTAAGTATATAATAAAATTGGATTAAAAGGTAACGACATCTCGAATGAAATAAACAACTATATGCATAGCACAAGTATATCACAAGGTTCGATCACATTTCATCATATTTTAAAATCTCAAAAAAAAATATGAACATGCATCAGCCAACATCTCAAAACAGTTTAAATAAGCCACGTGGGGTGGGTCATTATTTAAACACATTCAAGCAAAAGTTACAAACAAGAATAGTTACAAACCTTTAATATCCAGTTAATAGTTGGCTCCCACTTGACCAATATAAAATCGAGTGGGACTTCGGGAAGTATATGCATATCAATTTTATACCTAAGTAATAACCATGATTAAATACAGATTACTATTTCGCTTTTGATCGAGCCTCGTGGGGAGGGTCATAAATCGCCACTAGTAATAACCCACAATCATCCGTTCGAGAATTCATTCATGTGAAACATATCTTTTGACCGAATAAAGGTGGGGGAATTTCTCCAAAAGAATTCACAAATAAATAAACCATGGAGGTCAAAATTAATTCAATTTTATTATCCTAATAAAATTGTCAATTAATTATTTAAAACATACTTAGTAATTTTGAAGTTGAGATTTTTCAATTTGGCAACCCTCATGCAACACATTTAAACAAATTAAACAAAGCCAAAGATAGCACAAATAAATCAAGCAAAAGCGAAAAAAAAAATAAACATATTGGGCCACAAATTATCAATTGTCGTGGTTTGATTTTCTTGGCTTGATCTTGATGAAACGCGTCTTGAATTTCTCCCTTTCGTTCGTCTCGAAAAAATGCCGTCTCGAACCGCTCCATGTGTATGGCCAAGGATCTGCTGTCGCATCAGGCCGGCAACAGCCTAGAATTTCTTTCTCAGCATTTCTTGGAAAACCTTGATTTGATCTCGCCCGTGCCGCCTGCGCCTCCGACCCCATGACCCGCCAGCGTCTCGGCCCAGCGCCCTCGGCTTCGCCCGATTCGTTCGGCTGGGCTGGCACCGCGCCCGTCTTGGCGGCCATCATCCATCCTTTCAGCGCTTCGGCCGGCCTCGCCTAGCCCAAAGCGTGCGGCGCCTTTATGCGCCCCATGCAGAGTTACCGGATTTCGTCCTTTAATTCTTATCTCTTAGTTCCGATCCGGTTAAAATTTATTTACAAAAATAAATAAACCTAGATCTAGACTAGTCTATTACATTGATCAAATCAAACAAATCCTAGTCTACTCGTGGATTTTCTCACGAGGCAAAACAAATCCGAACGAATCGAATTAAAAAACCACAGTTTATATGCATGCAAAATAAAACATTAAAATCCATGACAATTGGATACCTGCAAAACAGATCTAACAGTTCTACTATCCAATTTCAAATTTAATGTCCAATTAATTAAATTACAATTTAAAAAATTCAGAGCTCAAACGGTGGCTCGATACCGCTTGTTGGGTAATGAGTTGCATTGAGATCTATTCGGGGTGAATATTTAAATACAAATTTAATTCATTAATTATTACTAGCATGAATTAATCCTATATTAATTCAAATAATAATTGCAACAACATATCATGCATATAAAAAACCACGTAAAACCTACGCATGCGGAATCTACGGGTTTAAGTGAACGCATTCTCTCTCGGGATGGCGTGGCTTTGGTGGGATGGACTAACCAAAAGGACTTCCCAAGTATTCCCTTAGCCCTTGCTCGACAATCCGGTGGAAGGATACTCATGAACAATTAACAAAAAAAAATAAACTTTGTTCCACCACTTATGTGGATTTCTTAATATTTCAAAGACATGGAATTGTACTTGGGAATGAACTAATCATCCCCTATTTATAGAAGAGAGAGGGTGGACGAAATTTGTGTTATTTTTCAATGTGGGATAAGACTTTTCTTGGTCACCAAGAAATCTTGAATATATCCCATATATTCTCTTTCCCATAATTAAAATATTTCACAAAAAATCCCACCTCCTCATATATGGATTATTTTAAAAAATATAGTGCAAGAATCCAAGATTTGGATCTTCTTGAATTTATGAGAGATATTCTTGTATGTCAAGAAATACATATCTTCCATAATATCTTTTCAAGAAAATCAAGAAAATCTTTCTTGCCCATAATATTCAAAAATTTCGAAATATGCATATAGATAATCAAGTGGGAGATTTCTTGAATTTAATGAGATAATCTTGTATTCCAAGAATACATATCTTCATTCCATAACAAAATTCAAAGAAAATCTTTCTCCCTCTTTTATCCATAAATTTCGAAAAAAAATAGAGGAAATATCAAGCAACAATATTTATTTTATTTTAATCACATTTTAGGTTATTGTACTTATTTGTTGGGCTACTCGGGGGGCTTTAGGAGAATTAAGATTGAACCTTCTAATGGATCTTGAATATCTAATATTGAGCCACAATATAATTCAAGCCCATAAATATTAATTAATCCCACTACATAATTAATATCAGACTATCCATCTTAACCCATATTACGATCAATATGGCTCCAGGTCATTATTTCCCGTGTTTAAGATTATCTAGCCCATTAATTAATTCAAGCCACTGAAATAGCTTTCCGTTAATTAATATCTTTTGTCCTTGGTCGAGGAACGGTTCAACATTATTATCCATACCGGAAACTAATTCCACTTGCAAGATTTGGTATGATAAAACTTATGAACCTCCCAGGGGGGCAAATCAAGCAAGCGTACTTGCACACGATTCTTCGTATTAAATCTTAGCAATCACATGTGACCAATAATATTGCCCAAGATAAAAAGTATTGAATCTCTCTCTGATTCGCTACCCATGATAAGTCAAAGCAATAGATACCAATCCCACGTGATCCTATTTAAGGGACGAAGGTTAAGAAACAACGAACCACTGAGGTCGAATTATTCCTTGTTCAGTTCTGAAGAATTTATCCTCCTCAGAGGTCCTATTCAACAAGATCATCATGCACTAGTGTAATCTCTTGGTCAAGACAAACCAATCTGAGCCTTACACCTCAACCTTTCGCGATGGTTGTTCATTTCCATCTAGGTCGTGAATGGCGTACTTTTAGTTACAAGGGACTGTTAATTTAATCTTCTGTGATCGGGTATCACTAAATTAACTAAAGTGTAACACGTACGAATTATTGAACAGTTATGCAGTAAATATATATAACATTCAATCATATTTAAAGCATCAGTGATAAACAATTTATTTCAGTAAATAAGTCTGAAAATTCAGTTTCGATTATACAAAGTAAAAGCATACTTTTCAGTATAATCCCAACAGATACCTCCCAGTATTCAAAGCTTGATGAACTCCAAAAATATTAGAGACTATACTCCTAACCTCAACATCCACGTTCGAACTGAAAAATGTCCCTGACTTACTATAATTAATAGCTTGCCCGGATATTTTTTCGTAAGTGACCAAAACATCCTTAAATGATTGCGCCTCCTGAGAGGTGGCTTTGCAAAATAGTAAACTATCTTCTGCAAAGAGCAAATGTGAAACAGTTGGGCTACCCCTACTCACTCGTCCTCCATGCAAACGTCCCAATCTGTTAGCTCGTCTTAGCAACGATGATAATCCTTCCGCACATAAGATAAAAAGATAGGGGGAAAGAGGGTCCCCCTGTCTAAGCCCCCTTCCAGGGATAATTGGTCCAACAATGTCTTCATTCACTCTAAATGAATATCGAACAGAGTTAACACACAACATAATCCATCCAATCCAGACTTCACAAAACCCCAGTCTTCGAAGAATTCTTTCAAGATATCTCCAGTCCACCCTATCATAAGCTTTACTAATGTCCACTTTCAAAGCCACCTCCCCCGTCTACCCTTTAATTTTCTTCTTCATAGTATGTATTAGTTCAAAAGCAATAAGAATATTATCCTGAATTGATCGCCCTGCAATGAAAGCCGATTGAGAAGCATCCACCAAATCCGGAAGGAAATTCTTTAACCCATTACATAATACTTTGGAGAGAATCTTATACACCACATTACATAGTGATATTGGCCGAAGATACATGTCATTTTAGATCAATTAATATATATTAAGAAAATATTAATTTTTTCTTATACTCTTGATGACGGAGATTGAATCACAAGATTCAGTTTCAGTCGTTAAAATTATACGTGTTTAGTATTTGCAGCATTATAATAAATCCTTATTAAGCACGCTTGATATATTTTCCAATTTTATCAAGATACCATGTGAGTAACTTTTCCTTTATTATGTTCGACTTCACCACCAAGTATTACTTGGGCCCAAAGTCTAAGTTTTCCTTTTATGCTTTCATAGAATTAGTATAAATATGTGTTCATAGTTCATTGTAAAGACACGATTTGATTATTGAATTATATAAGAATTTTTAAGAGTTTTTCTTTTTATCTGAGACGTTGTCTCAACCCTGGAATTATGTCCTGCATCACTTAGTTAAGAGTACTACGTACTAAGGGTAAAGTAAGAAAAACATAGTTTATACTTAAAAAATACAAAACGACATTTAAATAGTAAATCTTTTGAAATGTCATAATGATATTAAAAAGAATTGAAAGAAATATTAAAATGTGAATATTAAATAGATTAAGAATATAAACATATACATTGTCAAAAACAAATAAATCGTACCTGAAGTTGAGATGACGGATAAGAGAATGAGCAAGGATGTAGTAGTGTTTGCCATAATTTCTTGTCCAATTTAATTTTCTTCGATTCAAATTATTGGATGAAATTAGGTTTGTTCAATTTGAATATTTGTGTAGATTTTGCGAGAAGAAGAGATAACATGTGTGTGGTGTTGGATTACACATTAACACAAAGTGTATGCTGAAATTCAGATCCTTCTACACTCTTTTCACATTGTTCTTTAGATCTGTAATTTTGGACTGAGAATTTTTTTTCGCGTTTGTACTGATTTTTTTTCATGTAGTAACACTCTTTTGTTTATAGGGTAACACTCTTTGTTCATATAGTAACATATCAAGTTGTTCTTTAAATCTGTAATTTTGGACTGGAGATTTTTTTTTCGCACTTGTAATGATTTTGTTCACGTGGTAACACGTTTTTCTTCATAGGGTAACATCTTTTGTTCATGTAGTAACACATTTTTTTTAATAATATGTAACAATGTACATATGTAATCGTAATACTAAATGAATACTCATGTATTACCATATGAACAACAATGTGTTACCTTATGAACATATATGTGTTATATTTATGTTTTAATAAGTGTTACGTAAGATATGAAGTTTTTTCAATTTAAAAATGTAGTAACACTTACTTATCCATTCAATAACACATGGAGAATGATAATGTATTTTCTTTTAAAATGATAATGTAATTTTTATTTCACGTAGTAACACATTTCGTTTCTATAAGTGTCACATTTTTTTCATATAGTAACACACAAAAACTTGAAAAAAAAAAATTAAATAATTTTGTGCTCAATAAGAATTAAACTTGCGATCAAATACATTAACAACAAACATAAACCACTAGACGACCACACATATTTGATAAAGATATCCTTCTATAAATATATATGCGTCCACCCAACCCACAACCCACAGCCCTAGCTCAACCCGCCCGACCCGCGTCTGACCCGTGATTTTTGAGTAAATTGCTTTAGTTGTGGTGTATTGCACATATAAATAGGGTGCAATAACAAGAGTCCTACTCCATATGTAAATATATAAATTAATATTTATAAGCGTTAATTACAAATTACAACCTGTATTATTGTGTTTCTTACAAATTGCAACCTATATTATTTTTCTAATAAAATGCAACCTATACTATTAAAAAGTGATCGATTACAACCCGATATTCAGTTTTTTTGTGAAACTTTCCAATTAAATATAGTTACAAATGATATGTTGTGTGTATACCACAATGCCAAAAAGTATTTTAGCAAACAACAAATTGAAGAAATTCAATAGAAAGATTTAAAAAAACACGAGTCGGGGTTGGAATTTATCAATTTTTATTAGTATATATTGCATTTTGTTAAGAAAAATAATACATGTTGCAATTTGTAAAAATCACAATAGTATAGATTGCAATTTGTTATTAATCCTATTTATAATTATTGTGAGTTGACGAGAAAATTGAAATTTTAATTCCATAACTAAGGAAACTGAATAACAAATCTTATATTATAAGTTGAATATATCTCACCAAATGATGTCAAGTGTCATATTTAAAATGCTGCCAGGTGTCATATCTAAAAAATAAATTTTGATATTACCAATTATTAATAAATGAATTGTTTTGGACATTTGGCATAGATCAACCTGTTGGTATGGAAGAAACGCAAAAAAACGTCTTTCTTTTCCTCTTTGAGTTCCAAAAATGTCTTCCTGAATCTCCCCATCAATGTGTCAAAATTTCCAAACGGTCATCAATGGGGATGATGGACGCTCAAGGAGAATCAACATCAAAATTCAGGCAAAAACTAAGAACGGAGGCCATTGATTTTTGAAATTGACGAACACATTTAGGCGATCCGCAATGATTGATGGCTGGGATTAAAGCTGGCGGATTTAGGGTTTAAGAATCCATCTTCAGAGCGCAGCCAGCATCAGATTTAGGCGGAATTTCAGGACGAGATTGGTCAAGCTTTCCACCAGTTTGCACGTGAATTTGAGCGACAAAAAAGGATTTCCCATCACAAGAGTGGAATCAGACGGTTCTAATTAGATGAAGTTCGACGATTGAGAGAAGTTTCTCGCTTCTTTCTTTATTCCTAAAATCCCATTATAATCACTACTACATTTTCTCATGTAAAAAATCGTCCTTTCATTTTTCAGAATACACACTTTAAATTTACATCGATGCTTATTCATTTCCCCGATTTCAGGTAAATCCAGATCTCTCTAATATTATTAACGAATTTTCACTTTCATGTAGACGTGTATGTTTATAGATGAATTCATTGTCATGTTTATTTCTGAATTTGATTTCTGAGATTTTCATCTATGGTTTATTTTGGAAATCAGGTCCCCTGGCGTCTCTCAAACCCCGTGTTGTATACCAAAATTTACGGAACGAGATATTGAATGTGGCTATGTGAATTGGTATAACAAACAAGTATTAGTGGAGAAACTAGTGTGATTAATGAAGAACAAATTGAATGTTCTTCATTGTATGAAATGATAAATGTTAAAATCTAAGTGTTAGATGCGATAAATAAATAAATGCGAGAGGATTTGGGCGAAGGCCTCTTTTGTTGGTTGATAAAGCCGTTGTATTGAATGTTAAAAATTTTGACCCCTTTAATGAGTCTTAATTTCTAGTATTTATACTACAAGTTCACTAGTTGGTCTTTCTCCCGCCTCAAGGGAGTTTGACCCAGCATTAAATGTTTTCCGGCTAAGTTGGACTCTAAAATCCTAGGTAGCGGGCAACTCGCCCTCCTTGTGGCGACTAGCGGGTGTGGGCGACCAGCGTGCGGGCGACTTGCAGGTAGTGGGGTGATCTCGCCCGTCTTTGGGCGACTAGCGGGCGAGGGCGACCAGCGTGCAAGCAAGTTGCTAGGTAGCGGGCAACTCGCCCGCCTTGTGGCTACTAGTGGGTGCGGGCAACCAGCGTGTGGGTGACTTGGGCGAGTTGTGGGGCGATCTCGCCCGTCTTTGGGCGACTAGAGGGCAAGGGCGACCAGCGTGCGGGCAAGTTGCTAGGTAGCGGGCAACTCGCCCGCCTTGTGGCGACTAGCGGGTGCGGGCGACCAGCTTGCAGGCGACTTGGGCGAGTTGCCCAGGCGAACTCGCCTCATTCCTTCTCGGCAAACGGCGACTTGGGCGAGCTGCCCAGCTACGGGGCCAACTCGTCCGTCCTTTTTTATGCAAAAGACCATTTGGGGCGAGTTGCTAAGCAATAGGGACCAACTTGCCCTATTCTTGATATGATGGGGATGATTTGGGCGAGTTTGCCCTTCTTCCCGGGTTACTCTCCCATTTTTAACATTTCTTGAAGTGTCATTAGTAATAGTAAAAGTGCCCAAACAATTTGGCACACAACACCCCGTTGCTACTAGTTTTCGGCAAAGAAAGTTTCAGACAACTTCATCTCTGCGCTCGATCTGTACGTTTAAAGGTACCATTCTTGAGTCGACAATGATAATTTTTGTGTCTTGCCATTTCCAAATTCGATCAGATGTTTTGTTGTTTTGTGCTTTTGCAAGGTTATAGCATCCCATTGTTGTTTGATATTTTTGCTCAAAGGATTTATGAAGTATGTTTAATCCTTTATCTGATTTTAAATGGGTTTTTTTTTTTTTTGTTAATCTAACACACCTTAGGCGTTTTCATCAACCACTCTAATAAAAAAAATTCATCAATACCTTGCTCATTACAACTGTAAAAAAATTCGAACTTGAGGAACCATACATTAGCTTTTTGAATACAATGATAGTGGTTACACTTTTTTTCCTTTATTCAATATCATTTGTCTGATGTTTCCTATAAAAAATTATCTCGGATGTCTAACTTGATGCAGGAAATTTCAAATTAATATTCTCATAAGAAACCTGATGCAAAGCAATCAATTGGACATAATGGCGAAGAAAAACTAATTTTTATTTCCCAACACATTAGGATATCAATATCGGCTAAGAAGAGGTAGTTCTTAAGATTTTAAAGTATGTTCTTTGTAGCGATTAAAATGCTACTTTTTTTCCCCTGTAAATAGAATTTCATGCGCTACTCTAAAATAGGTGCATCGTTTTTTCTTGGAAAAAATAAGTATGAAAAATGAGGCACAATTGTATGAAACAGAATCACGGTAAGACGGAGTATAATTTGGGCATATGACGCTTTAACATTTTGGGACGGATGAGTGTTGATTTGTGTTAGAATGTGTCACGTCTCATGTATACGAGGTTTTATCATGAAAAATTAATCCACACCAATATGTTATAAACTGCTACGATAAGCTTGATGTGATGATGCATGAGATAATTTTTTTTTTTTTTTTTTGTAATATTTTTCTTTTTGTAGACTTTTGTTATTTATAAATTATTTATTGGTTCCAGATCCAAAAAGTACGCGATGATGAAATTCAGCGATGCATTCAAGTTTTATCTAGCATGACAAAACAATCCTGTGATAATTGGGGAACCTAGAGTTGGGAAAACTGCAATTGCTGAAGAGTATCATCTCAAAAATCTAAGTACTAATGTCAAATTCTTAGAAAATTTTATGCAGATCATTTGGAATATTTTTTTTTTAATCAGAAAAAAAAGATATTATATACTAAATCGGAGTAAAGGGGGTACTCCAACCCGTACATCATAGTGATCGCGTAATAAATCCGGTCCCCATCCAGATCATTCTTATATCTATTTTCCGTTCTTAGCTATTGCTTCTTGTCATACTGACATAAATTAAATAATTGGCATACATGTATTATGCAGTGATTGAATCTTAAAATAGCACGCAAAACAGCTATGACAAATACAGGAGTTTTCATGGGTTTTGGTTATAATGAGTTTTAAAAATATGGTGTCATGCTTTGGTGGCTAAAATTGTGTGAATTTACTTTACCCATTCTTTGAATAATGACATACGCACAAAATAAGGCTGGCTAGAGGAGAACCACGATGCCTTTCTCAATTTTGTCATTTATTCATAGTTTGTAGAGAAAAATTTTAAGAGTAACAGGTTTAGATCTGTCTAAGAGAATATTTATAATACACGGGCAAAATATTAGTATTCTTTAATTTTCTCATGAATTAAATTCTTCCTAGTATTATTGTGCATTACAATCATAACGACACACGCACACCCATGGAATATTTATGGCATTTGATCTTGCAAAAATCATCATCCGATCATCTGATTTCCGTTTTTTGTATGCACAGTTGATCTTTCAGCACACCATGTTCAACGCTTTCTGCCACGTGTACATCTGATATATAGATTAAATTATACAGATAGATATTCTATAAAAATATGACACATCGTATACAATTAAGGAGAATATGACACATAAGCAAATTTAAGGAGAATACAACACACATCATCAAAAAACACTCTATATATTAGTATATAGGGGGGTCATAATTTTGAAATCTTAACCACTCAATTTTAAAGAATAATCTTAGTATTTAAAATAGTTTATGGGGTAAATAAATCGTATTTTATATCTTATCTCTTATCTCTACTAATTGGGAACAAACCACCACTTCTCTAAATCACTTTATTTTAAAATATTCAATTTATATGGAGTATATTTATTTATAATATCCTATAATACTCAATTTTTAATTTGAACCATTAATTATATTAAAATTAATTTTAACCTTCCAACAAATTTTTTATAAGGGAAAAAAAGCACTTACCTTATGCATAGTTTTGTCATAAAAATAATATTAAATGATGAAATTTTAAACTAAAATATTTTAAATATATATTTTATTTGATTTTCAATTCACTTATAAATATAATTTTAAAAAAAATTGTTTAATTATATAATACTTCTAAGAAACTTAATATTATTTTATAATATATAATTTTATTTTCAGCCCATATTAAAACCTGTGTAATACGCTCAATTATACTCCAGTTATCTATAATTTGATTTACAGAATTAATAGAAAGTTTGTATAAATATATTTCATATTTTTATTATAATTAAAAAATATATTAATTTATTTGGATATAATTGATTTTTTTTATTTATATTTTTTAAACTAATAAAATTTAATGTGAATATTTCAATTTATAATATTTATTTATACTTGTATCAGATTACTTTAATATTTTAAGATTTTATCTAGATTTAAAACTTATTCTTTTAGAGGGTGTATTCAATTGAGATTCTATTATATTTTTTTGGACTTTAAAAAGTCTGTGGATTTAGAAAATTCATAGATTCCATACAGAGTTTGACTGACTTTTTTTATTGATTTACATGAATTTTCATAGACTTGACAGAATTGTTGAATACACTTTTTTTATTGATTTACATGGATTTCCATAGACTCTGGCGCTGGAACTATTGATGCTCAATTACAATTTACATGAATGTCATCTTCATGATGCTCAATTACTATTTACAACAATAGACATACAGCCGAATCAAGAATCTGATTTGGTAAAACTGAAAACTCCAAGAAACAGAGGGTTCAAGAAACAAAAACCAGAATTAACACTCTGCCAATGAAAATTGAAAAAATAAAAAATTACATACCTGCGGCGGGCTGTGAGGGCTGAGGGAGGACAGCGTCAGGGGGCGAGCGACGAGCGGTGGGCAGCGGTGCCGCTTCGGCGAGCGGTGTGAGGCACTCTGCGTCGTGCAGCGATGCATGGCATGGGGGTGAGCGTTGCGTCGTCCGGTGGTAGGAGAACGGCGGCGACAGCAGTGGGCGGCGGCGATGGCAGGAGAACAACGAATATTTTTTTCTTCTGACATTTCGTCTTCAGAATTCTCTGAGAGAATACGTAGAAATCTCTGGTTGTTAGAAGAGATTTTGGAGAGTGAAATCTATTTATATTTTTGGAAGAGAATAAAAAAAAATCCATAGAGTATTAAAATTCATAGACTGTTGAATATCTAAAGATTTTTTAAGACTTTTTAAAATTCTTATTGAATACCTCATGATTTTTAAAAACTTTTGAAAATCCGGATTGAATAACCCGAGACTTTGAAAGTTTAAAAAAATTCTACAGTCTCCACAACCAATACACCCCCTTAATTTTTTAGATTTTCGAAACTATTAGAAAAATCATAATAACATTTCATGTTATTATATTAGTTTATATTTGTATAAAAAATTAATATTTCAGCTTTATTTTGATTTAACTTAATTTTTGAAATTTTCTTTTTAGATTTTGGAAATTAATAAAAAATGAATATGAATATTTCAACCTATAATATTAGTTTATATTTGTATCATTTTATAATATTTTCATATATTATTTGGATTTAAATTTGTTTTAATTTTTTTTATTTAGATTTCCGGAATTAATAAAAAAATATATAAATATTTCATGCTAATGTGGGTTGTTCAGATTGTATATAACTCTTTTAAATGTTTCCAAATTTTATTTGAATTTAAATATTTGAGCTAGAATATCCTTTAAATTTAATTGCTCATACGTTGATGTGGCGAGGTGGTATGGAACATTTTAAGATAGCTCGCATTGCACATTAAACTACAAAGAAATTGTAATTTAACGAGGGGATTAAAGAGGGTATGCCCTCGTTAAATTAATTTAACGATGGAATGAACGAGGGCTAATAACCTTTGATAATTCTCTCCTCTAAAATTTAGTGGAGGCAGTCACACACCCTCGCTAAAATACAGTTTTTTGCCCTTAACATTAACGAGGGCAAAATTGTCCTCGCTAAAACACAATTTTAAAATTACAAAGTTTTCATTTGAAGCAAGGGTCGAACCACAGACCTACACTATAGTTGTCATTAGACTAAATGACTTATCTATTAAATTTTCACTTCAAATAAATATATCATATATTTTTTGTATTTTTAATGACTGAACTATGCCCTCGCTATTAGCGAAGAAATTATAACCTCGCTATTAGCGAGAGCTATTATGGTGCTTGTTAAAGCCATCGACATTAATGTGGGAAACTTTATTGTTCGTTAACGCCCTCGTTAGTAATAAGGGCGCTGAAATCCCTATTAGTTTCGAGAGTTATCAAAACCCGCTTTAAAGCTCTTGTTATTAATGAGGGCTTTTATAGCACTCGTTAATGAGCTTGTTAAATTACAGGTTTTTTGTTGTTGTTTATTTGGCTGAAAAAAAAACAATTTGAAATGGATCACATGCACCTCTCATTCATATTCCGATAAAAGTTTTTAACTTTTTGGCCCAAAAAAGATTAAAATTGACATTTTCGGAACTAAAATTTGAAAATGACATTTTCAGTCGCTCTTCTTGGGATTAAACTTTTTTGTGCTATATATCTCGAAAATTTTATACTTTTATCTTAATATCGTAAATTTTTTGTCATTTCGCTCCCATTGGAATATTAAAATTTCACCGTCCATACTCAATGGAAAATTTCACCTCCCTTGGAACGAATTTCTGGATCCGTCTCTGGCTACAAACATTCAAGTTGTAAGAAGTAATGGTATTTAAAAATATGTAAGGATTCTAGTGTAAGAGAGGACTCTGTCACAGAATTAAAAAAAAAAAAAATATACATGTGACAGTCAAGTCACACTCGGGGCCGAAAAGCCCCATCGGCGCAACGACGTAGTTTTGAATTTTCCCGCACGCTTGTGACTTAAATTGGACATTGTCAAAGATTTTCAGACTAAATCGATAACAAAAAAAATTATGGGACTATATGTATTTGAGGTTAGGATACCATTTGCGATTAAAACTCGGACTTGTAAAAAGAGGACTAGAATGGACACAAAAAGACAGTCAAAGGAATTCTAGGTTTCATTGCATTCTAGTAATGGCACATTATTTTACATATAGAATAATATCTTGTTTCTTTGATAAACATTCATTCATTCACACTCATAGTAGCAAGTGCAAAATCTTGGTTGTCCAGGAAATGGCGAATCACAAGAACCTTGTGAATTATAGTAAGCCTCATATTTTCTTCTGCAGAAAAGGTCACACTCGAATTGATTTAACGAGTTACCGCATGGACCATTAGTGTCTACGCATATGCGACCCGGCGTTGTGCCAACCTTTATCGGCAGACTTGGGCTAATGATGCTAATCTCTCTACCTTCCATCTTTATATACAGTATATTCTTATAACTTGTTTGGAGTTTATTTTTATTTTGGGATTAGTATATATAGGGAAGCATTAAATTTTACCATCATGATTGCTTATTCCATAATTTCAGTATTTCCTTCATGCTTTTCATTATATTTAATATACTCCTCCGTCACTTTCTTATTTTAATATTTTCCAAAAAAGGTCAATTTCAAATTTAAATATACCCCTCAAACATCTCAACATTACACATAATATCATTATTTTTTTCACACTAAATGGAATAAGGGATCAATTCCGATTTTAGAATCAAGATCACATATTCTACTTCATTGTTTCATCTTGTATTTCATTATCTGTAATACATTAAATTTGACATTAATGATAAATTATAATGTCATTATTATATGTGTTATGTATTAAAAGTAGTGCAACGCGAGATAAAATACTGAAGTGCGATAAGGGATCTGTCCTGGTTTTAAAATCAAGATAAGGATACAAAAAAAAATCAAGATAATGTATTCCACTTTAATATTGTTTCTACTATTGTTTCATTACCATTATATATATCACATGTGGATTAATGATAAAATATTACTCCTCAATTATTATAAGCATTAAATGTAGTCAAACATGAGATGAAACATCGAGGTAGAATAGAGGATTTGTTATGGTTTCACACATTATTGAATCAACTAATATTATGCAAAAATACCAAATACATTAAAGTGAAAAAAATTAATATTGTTCAGTGCAAAAGAAATGATGAATGAAAAAAAAAAGGGGGTAAAAAAGTCCATTTTACCGATCCGTTCTGTTTCGATTCGGTTTTATTATAATCGAAAATTCATTTCGATCCATACCAAAAAATAAGAAATCCATACCGAAATTTTGTATACACATAGAGATTCAAATTTTAAAATAATCTAATTTCAATACGACACAAATATTTTTAAATATCTGTTTTAACCCGTACCATGACACCCCTGCTACACACTACTTGCCTTTTGGCACAACACACAACTCCCACCCACGAGCACACCTGCCCTTTCAGTTTTCTAATGAGGGTAGGATGCGGTGGGTGTGAGGTTTCTAATTATGTTTAAATTTTTTGCTTTTATATAAAATATGTTTTTCTTAAAAGAAATTATTTTCTGAACAATAAAGGCATTTAAGATTTTGTTTTTTTTTTTTTTATTTTACTTTTATTTTATATTATCTTACTACATTTTTATATTTGATAGATTTTTTTTATATTTTTAAAAATGAATATTTAGTTTATTTGCAAAACATTTATGTAAAGTAAAAAAACATTGGATTTTAAATATTAAACTAGTAAACTTTCGTAATATCTAAAGAATAAGTACTTATTCTTTTTTTTTATATAATTTATTTTAATAAATTCCATATTTACTAATATTTTAAACAACTTTGGCATTTTTTTTTCTTCAAATTCTATGTGATTTTGATATAACTGAAACTAATGTTTAATAATTTTTAAATTATTAAGTTTATATCACAGCTTAAAAAGACGTTATAAACAATTACAATTTTTATAATAATTCTATGAATTCTATGATTCTTTTAATTAGGATATTTAAATTAGTAAATTTCACATGTTCAAATTAAAATAAGCTTCTAAATTTTGTAAACAGATTTTAGGTTTAATTAATAGACATCTTAATTTTTAAACATTTTTAATAATTTAAAATTAACTTTTACACGATTTCTATATGTAAATTTTAAAAAATTAATTTTAAGATTTTAATAAATTTATTTAAATAACTACCATTTAAAAAAAAAATCATATTGACTATATAATGTATAAAAAATTATATTATTCTAAAATATTACATCAACGGATCATACAGTTATTTCCACGAGTTTTCAGATGGCCAACTAACATCCCCTACGTACATCCTATATTTTTTTAAAGGGAAAAACCAGAGTTATTAGAGGACCAAGAGATCGACATCAACAGTGGCAACAACAGTGTCCGGAATATGGACATAAAAAAAAACAGAAACACAAGAAAAAGTAAAAACAGCTAATCTATGAGCAACATAATTCTCTTCACGGTTGGTCCATGTGAAGGTAACTCGATCAAACACAGCTACCAGCTCCAGAATATCACGAACCACACTCCCCAAGTTGCTCAGGTCTTGCCTCGGACAAACCAAAAGCATAAGTGACCACCTGAGCATCAAACTCAATCACCAGATCACGAACATCCTGAAGGCCTCGTCTAATAACCGTAGCCTCCCCAACACCCACATCCATTGTACGACATATCTTGCTAGAGTACCACTCGACTCGACCAGAAGAATCACGGCCCCCCCCTCCAAATACTAGCACAACACCCATCTTGTTGGGGTTATATTGAGCACCCCTAATTTCCCAACACATCTTTCATCGAGGCATCCGTATTTAGCTTCAAACGACCTAACTCCGGACACTTCCACTTCACCTCTCCTCCCAATATCGCCCCCTTTTCGGACCCTTTAGGCAAAGAATTAAGAAAATCCCTTCGATGAGCAACCACAAAATCCACCATCTCCTTCTCTGACATATTTTTTCCTTGGAACACAAGCTGATTTCGAGCAAACCAGAGAGTCCACATAAATGTAGCAAAGAGACAAGAAGTATCTCCATCACAGCGGCTCATATTCTGAGATGTCCATTCCTCCATCGACCTTGAACTGAAAGTCACTGTAATAGGACATGACTCCCATACATGGCGCACCCACTTACAATCACAAAATATGTGTTCAGCTTCTAAGACAGACAGGATCAGGTATCTGGTCACCAACCGAAAGTCCTTCTAAAGTATTCCCAAGCCCCCATTCAATAACCTTGGTGGGAGGTTCTCCGATGAACGATTATAAACAAAGGAAAAATAAATATTTTGTTGCACCATCTTTGTGGATTTCTAATTTTTCCAACACATGGAATTATGTTGGGGATGAAAAATTCATCCCTATATATTGGCACAAGGCGAAAATTTCATGCATATTAGGGTTAGGAATTTCTTTGTATCTTCCTAAGATACAATCTTGAATATATCTCATATATTCTATTTTCATAATATTCACAAAATATCTTTTCTTCCCCTTTATATATAAGATTTTTGAAAATTTCAACAAATAAAGGAAGAAATAAGATCTTTGATTTTTCTTGAATTTATGGGATAAACTTGTACTCCAAGAATACTTATTCCATAAAATCTTTCCAAGAAAATCTTTTTCTCTCTCCTCCTTATTTTTTTCGAAAATTTAGGAAAAATATGCAACAAAAATATTTAATTTATTTTAAACACCTTTTCATTTAATGGACTTTAATTGGGCTACTTGATGGGCCTTTAGGAGAATTAAGATGGATCTCCCAATGGGCTCTGAATTCCAATATTGAGCCACAATATTATTCAGCCCATTAATATTAATTAATTCCACTGTATAATTAATATTGCACTATCCATCTTAACTCATATTACTGTAATATGACTCTCGGTTATTATTTCCCGTGTTTAAGATTATTTAGTCCATTAATTAATTATGCCACTGAAAAACTTTATATTAATTAATATATTTATCCTTGGAGTAAGGACAACTCAACTTTATTATCCATGCCGGAAAATTAATTCAACTTGCAAGATTTGGTATGATAAAGGTTCTGAGCCCACCAAGGGGACAAATCATACAAGACTCTTCAAGTGTTGGGTTATACTGGAAAGTATGTTTTTTACTTTGTATAACCAAACTGAATTTCTTATTTATTTACTAAATTAAATTATTTATCATTGTTGCATTAAATATGATTGAATGTTATATATATTTACTGCATACTTGTTCAATAAATAGTACGTGTTACATTGTAGTTAATTTGGTGATACCAGATCACGGAAGATCAAATTAACAGTTTCTCGTAACTAAGTACAAATTCACAACCTAGATGGAAATGAACAATCCCGTGAAAGGTTGAAGTGTAAAGCTCATATTGGTTTGTCTTGACCAAGAGATTACACTAGTGCATTATGATGCGCTGAATAGAACCTACATGAAGATAAATTCTTCAGCACTGAATTTAGAAGAATTAGACCTCAGTGGTTCATTATTTCTTAATCTCCGTTCCTTTAATAGGATCGTGTGAAATTAATAACTATTGCTTTACACTTATGATAGGAAGAGAATCAACGTGATTCGATACCTTATATATTGGGCAATATTATTAGTTACACGACGATTGCTAAGATTTAATACGGAGAGTCGTGTGCAAACACGTCTTGCTTGATTTGTCCCCTTGGTGGGCTCAGAAGCTTTATCATACCAAATCTTGCAAGTGGAAATTTATTTCTGGTATGAATAATAATGTTGAGCTGTCTTTACTCCAAGGATAAAGATATTAATTAATATAAAGCTTTTTCAGTGGCTTAATTAATTAGTGGACTAGATAATCTTAAACACGGGAAATAATAACCGGGAGCCATATTATTGAAGCGTCGTAATATGGATTAAGATGGATAGTTCAGAATTAATTTTATAGTGGAGTAAATTAATATTAATGGGCTTGAATAATATTTTGGCTTAATATTAAAGTTTCATAGCTCATTGGAGGTCCAATCTTAATTCTCGTAAAGGCCCTTCAAATAGCCCAATTAAAGTTCAATTAATGAAAAGGAGAAGAAAATATTATTGCCATATTTTTCTCAATATTTTCGAAAATATTAAGGAGGGAGAAAAGATTTTCTTGGAAAGATTTTGTGGAATAAGTATTCTTGAGATACAAGTTTATCCCATAAATTCAAGATAAGTCAAAGATCTTTTTCCTTCCCACTAAAAGGTAATTTCCGAAAATTACTTATAAAATAAGGAGGTGGAATTTTGTGGAATATTTAATTATGGGAAAAAGAATATATGAGATATATTTAAGATTTCTAAGAAAAAGATTTTCCCATCCCATTCTACACTAAATTTTAGACCACCCCTTATGTTATAAATAGGGGATGATTTTTTCATCCCCAAGGTAATTTCATGTGTTGGAAAAATTAGAAATCCAAAAAGGTGGTGGCAAATATTTTTAGTTTTCTCCTTTATTAAAATCGTTTGTGAGAATCCTTCCACCGGATTACGTTCGTGGACTTGGGACATATTTGAGAAGGCACTTTGGATTGATCCATCGTCTCAACGATTGTCTCTACAAGAGGTATGTAATTTCGTAACTCCTAGATTCCGCATCCTTAGGATTTACGTGAATTATGTGTACGCATGTTATTGTTGCTTGTTTAATTATTATGTTGAATTAATTTAGGATTGATTCGAGTTAGTAATTAATTGAATAATTTAAATATGTATTTAAATACACCCCGAATAGATCCGGGCACCCCAAATTTTCCAACATCAAACACACAATTTTCTGTATTAATTTAGCAATTGTCGTGTAATTAATATTATTGACCAAGATATAAGGTATCCAAGTCGCAATGATTCTCTTCCCAGCATAAGTCAAAACAATAATTATTAACCACACACAATCCTTATTAAGTGACAGAGATTAAGAAATCAACAACCACTGAGGTCTAACTCTTCATCACATAAGTCAGTACGGAAGAGTTTATCCTCTCTGTAGGTCCGCTTCAGCGCAACAAATGCACTAATGTAATCTCTTGGTTAGACAAGTCAATCTGAGTCTTACACATCAATCTCTACCAATAGATTGTTCAGATCTATCTAAGTTGTGAAATATGCACTCGTTTACAAGGGACTGTTAATGTGATATTCTGTGATCTGGTATCACCACATTAACTACAATGTAACACGTGCTTATTCTATGAACGGTTTGTAGTAAATATATATAACATTCATTCATATTTAATGCAACAGTGATAAATAATTTATTTCAGTAAATAAGTGTTTAATACATAGGTTATACAAAGTAAAAACATACTTTCACGTATAACCCCAACACACAGTTCTTTCCACACATTAATCGACTCCCCATTCTCCACAACCCACACCAGACCCTTCTCCAAAACTGTTCGACCCTCCAAGATACTCTGCCAGATATAACTTGGTGCATATCCCGAAGAATCAGTACAAAACTCCCCCCTCAGATAGTACCTAGCCTTCAGAACTTGAGCTAACATGGAACTCTCATTCTGAATCAATCTCCACCCCTGCTTAGCCAAAAGAACTATATTAAAAGATGTTAGATATCTAAGGCCAAGCCCCCCCTTCCCTTTTGGTTGACACAACACCTCTCATCTCGACCAATGCACCTTTTTCTCATCACACTTTTGCCCTTCCAGAAACCGGGCAATCATCGACTGTATCTTAAGAATAGTGTCCTGTGGAATATGGAAACAGGACATAAGATAAGTCGGAATTGCCTGTGCAACTAACTTGACATGAGTAATCTTCCCCGCCTGAGACAACATCTTACTCTTCCAGTCGTTAAGCTTCTTAGTAACATGACTCACCAGCGCCCTAAACACCTCCTCTCGGGACCAACCCATCTTGGTAGGCAACCCCAAATAGATAGAGTGTTGTTCCACCCTCCTCACACCCAACACCTCGGCCAACCCCACACCTCTCTCTTCTGGAATCCCTGCACTGAACATATTATCATATTTGTTCAGGTTGATCATCTGGCCAGATGCTGCCTCATAACTCCACACAATCTCCTTCACCCGAGTTAATTCATCAACAACGGCCCTTCCAAATATTAGGGTATCATCAACAAAGAAGAGATTCGATACCTCAGGAGCACGCCTGCAAATCCTGACCCCATGCAAAACCCCTCGTTCCACATCCCTCCTGATTAAAGTTGACAAGGCTTCTGCACAGAATAAGAACAAATAAGGAGACAGAGGGTCCCCTTGACGGAGACCCCTCGAAGGATAAAATGCAATAGAAGGATCACCATTAACAAGCACACAAAAGACACTGATGTAACACACAGCACAATAGTATCCACCAACCTCTCTTTCAACCAATACACAACATCATCACCCTCAGAAACTCACACTCTACTCAACTCACACTCTACTCTATCATATGCTTTACTCATATCCAGATTAAACACATACGATCCAGTAGACACAGCCTTATTATGATTCATATAATGAAAATTTTCAAAAACAAGCAAAGCATTATCAGTAATAAGTGTAACACCCCGTCCCAAAATTAATAAGAAATAAAAGAGTAAATGATTTATGGGTTTTTCAATTATATTAACGGCGCTCTATGTTTTCAAAAGCTTTGATTTCAGGAAGACGGACGAGCATTCTGAGCAGGGACCACTCCTAGCACATAATAAAGAAATAAATGAAGTTTAAGGTTTGATTATTATTTATTAAATTATCGGAACTTAAAGTAGAAGAAGTCTAATAATTTAAATCACTTATTTTATTGGGCTTGGTAACTCAACACTCATGAAAAACATGATAGTTTTAATAAGATAATATTTTCTAATTACTTTTAACTTTGATGCGAAAATGTATAAATTTAATTTATTTAATCCTCCGTCATAACAATTATAATATTTAATGGGTGAGATGTTCTTAATTACGAAAATCATTCATTTTTCTAATTAGATTATTTTGTGTCTCTACATGATATTTATAAATTGTTATGTTATGATTTTAAACAATACAAACAATGTACACACAGCCATACATTCTCCTATAACACATAACATCACTGTTGTAGCGCAAATTAGTATGTTATAACACATAACATCAGGCATCATGCCTCTCAAAAGAAATAAAAAAATTCCGTCAAACACTTGAAGGACATCATCCAAATACCGGCTATTGACTAACCCATATCGCTCTCAAAAATGAAAAATCTTCTCACAACTCTCATCTTCCTCACCTCTCTGTTACAACCTCTCCAAGTTCCATGGACTAAAAAACCCACCAAAATTCTCACAATTTCAAACCTACACCCTACACATCTAAAAGAAGGGTCTTGGTAAGAAGAAATAATCCCATTTCTCTCTTCTTCCCTTACTGAAACTCTGTAAAAATTACTCCTCTCATATTTTAGCTCCAGAATATGACCAAACATGAAGAACACCATCTTCATCATCAACACCTTCTACACCATGAACACCAAAATTCTCATCCATTGAATCACTAAACTTTACACAAATTAAAGCTTTAGTCTTACCAAAACTCACAGCCATCTTCACCACCAAGCACCCACCTCCTTCCTTCCTCATCTCAGGTGGCCCCGCCGCCACACCACCGCCGGAAACCGGCCGCCGGCAACCTTCACCGTGATACCCAATCCATACACCAAAATCATACTCACAACACGGGTAATCTAAATCCACAAACCGATCGTTCATATAACTCTTAATTTGAAAGTAATTTCAATTTAAAGTTTCGTTTCTTACCTTCCCCAAAAACGTCGCCGTCGCACCACCGCACGGTTGGTCTCGATTCTGGTACCAATTGAAAGCCCTTGACGAGGAGAACAAAAGCCCTCAAACAATTTAACGATCGGACCTCGGAACGGCCGTCGATTGTCGCCGGAAAATTATGGTTAAAACTTGAACCCACTTTTTCAATAATTAAATATATCTTCTTGTTGTAGATGCTTGTCTCATCTTAATAAGTCATCTTCTTCGTCTTCTGTATGTAATTTGTGAAAATCTGGTGTGCGCGCGTACAAGAAAATATAAACAGAGAAGAGGGAGAGAGGCGTGCAGTGTGTGAACATATATGCGTGTGTGCGTCTTTACTGGTGTAAGTTGTGGGTGTTTTTGTGATATGTGTTGCTTCTGTGTATATATTTTTTATATACTATTATATATTATTATTATTACCAAGTGTTTGTTGGTGTGTGTGTCACGTGTATTGGTGTGAAGTGTGCCGGTGTGCGTTAGTTTTTTTTTTTTTTTTGAGAGAAAAGACGGTAAAACTCTCCCGTCTTGGATTGCCGACCCTTCGAACTGGCGGGTTGAAAAATCGAAGGATGTCTTGAGTGGCACATGACATGGGGGAGAAAAATCAACAAAATTAAATCCGGGACAAACCTCCATAATATTTGATGGAGAATTTGTCCCACACATTGATTGCTCAAACTGCGTTCTTGGGGTGATTCTCCCCACATCAAAGTTTTACTAAACTTGGTTATCTTGGCTTGGACAATGTGCGTGAGTTTTATATGTATGGTGTGTGTGTTATATTTATTATTATGTTATTAATATAGTTATTATTATTATTATAATTGCTAATAAAAACATTTTTTTTTCTTATTTAAGTTTTATGTGCGTGGGTATGTGTATTTGTGCCTTTTATGTGTAAATTGTGTTTACTATGTGTATAACTAATAATTAATCATGCTGATACGATTATTAAATTTTTGATTATGTTATTATAATATTTTTATTATAAGACTATTAATAAAGGTACTAATATTTCTAAAGCTATAATTATCATTGTCACTATTTATTGATATACTAATATTAAAGATCTCTATTAAATTTAAAACTATACCTAAAATACTTTCTAATGTTTAATAGTTTAATTAATAATTTTGTTATGTAACTACATATCTATCTTTTAAATGTTATTATTTGATTCTAAGTATCATTAAATCTTTTATATGGTAAAATACAAAATTATTATTTAATCAACTATTTGACTGTAATAGCTTATTTAAATAATTAATATCCTTTTTAAACATGCTCCTATTAATTATATTTAAGCTTCTTGTGCTTGAATGATATGTGAGTTATCCCTATTATTACTATTAACTTTTGTCTCTACAGTTATTGTGTTATATATATATATATATATATATATATATATATAGTAATGATATGAACCAACTATCTGATTTTTTATGGAACCAGATTAATGACGTGTCATGCCAACTATTCCCTAAATCATGAACAATAAACCCTAAATCATGAACCATTCTGATCGGGTGAACCATGAACCACTCGGGCCGGGTTTGGGTCCGGGTTGGGTAAAAAGAAAAATTGAATTGAACTGAAAAAATAAAACTAAACAGAAAAAAAATTACATTTTTTTTACCCGGCCCGGACCCAACTCGGCCAGAATTGAACCCGCCCGAGTGGTTCATGGTTCACCCGACCCGAATGGTTCATGATTTAGGGTTTATGGTTCATGGTTTAGGGAATAGTTGGCATGACACGTCATTAATTTGATTCCATAAAAAACCAGATAGTTGGTTATATATCATTACTATATATATATATATATATATATATTTGTCATGAGAGTTTATATATGCTATTAGCATTATATGATTATATATGTGTAAGACATGAGTATGTGAGTTTGTTAATTGTATACTATTGTATCTCTATGTTGATGTGTGTGTGTTAGTTTTTAGTTAATCAATTATTATTATTGTCATATATAATAATCAGTTGTACCGTTATAATGTTATTACTTTCTTATATAAATTATTTACTTAAAGAAAAATATAATTAAGAATTTCTTCAAAACGGTTTGTGTTAATAGTGCAAAAATGATTTTCTGGATATGATATATGTTACGAAATTGTTAAGGAAAACATGTGTGTAAAATATAAATGAATTGTTCCATAATTGTTATGATTTACTTCAATTGATATATATGTGAAATTATATTTGATTATTTGATTAAATTGGTGATGATCATGAAATTACTTATGACAATATAAAAAAAGGAATATTATTAGGTAATTTAAGAATTAAGAGGTTCTGATAATAATTAAACTTTCAAGAAAACGTGATGGGAGAAGTGCTTCGGACCAGAGGCTCGGGACGTCCCTACAGCTTGAGTTATTTTGCAAATGAATTCAAAAACAGTTCTAACTTATCTATAAAGTTATAAGGTGGGTGACACTATTTGTATGCAGTGGTTTATGTTACAGTGATTGTTGGTGTTTTCTGAACTCGACTAAACAAACACAAATCTATAACCAAAGAACACAAGTATATAAGAATATAAGGTTTCAAAAATAAGCTTATGATTATGATTATGATATGGTGATATGAGATATATGATATATGATAAAGGAAACAATGGGGATTTCACGTGGTAACTCATTACCAGTGTGGTCCCACTATGATGTATAAGATACTATGAGGATTTCATTTTATAAGTCATTACCAATGTTATCCCACTATTGACAAAGGAGATTATAAGCTATTATTATCAAAACTATGAACAAGAATGTAGCACTAGGAGTTCAAGTTATGAAATGTGAATATACTATGAATCTACCATGAATACCAAAATTAACTATGCAAAAGCGTAAGAACAATTTATAATAAGATACTAAGTTTAAATACGATGATATCTTATGAATATCAATAATGTTAAAAAATTAAGCTACTAAAAATATTACAATAAAAAACCATACAATGACTCCGTACAATCCTCCAAAAATTATCTACGCAAAAGCGTATGAATAAGCTTTAATTAAAACGCTAAGATAATTATATTTCGGTGACCAGTATGAGTAACAGTGTACAAGTTGTCCGCTGAGATTTTTATCTCACCCCCCACAGTTTGATATTTTCAGGACATGATCGAGAGGGGCCGGAGCTGCAGCAATGACACGGAGTTTCCCTAATAATGATTTTCAATGAATGTATAATCATCTCCTTAAATGATTTAATAATTATGTGGAGAAACCTTTTAAGCTTACTTGATAAAGTATCATGTACTTTACCCTTTTTATAAACGTCATCTTTTATAAATATATATCTTTCAATAAAAATTAATTGGTCTTTCCACATTCTTTATCTCAATTAATATTGATGTTTAGGTTTTCCGCTGCAAAATGTAATACTTATGCTTGTCATTATATTTTAAAAAGAAATTTTTAAGCTCAGATTTTACTGTCACTAAGTGGCGACTCGAGTTTAGAGTGTCAAAGCCGCAAAGGCCGACATTCTGGATTCGGGGCGTTACAATAAGTCTTCCCGGGACAAAAGCAGATTGACACGAGTCAATTACCTCAGGGAGGAAAACCTTAAGACGATTAGCAATAGTCTTAGTAATAATATTAAAAGACATATTACACAGACTAATAGGACGAAAATCAACAGGATACACAAGTTTCTTAACTTTAGGAATTAAAACAATATGAGTATGATTAAGAACCCTCGGACCTACCCGTTGTTAAGAACATCAAGCACAATGCAAGACACAAAATTACCCACAACTCCCCATAATTTATTAAAAATAACAGCAGACATACCATCAGGCTCCAGAGCCTTTGTAGGATGCATCTGGAATAGAGCCTTTGCAACCTCCTCTTCAGTAAACGACTGGGATAATGCCTCATTCATTTTCGCAGTCACTATGTTATCCACAGCCTCGATCTTCTCTCTCATATCTAAGTTGCCTTTGGTGGTAAACAGTCTCGTATAATAGTCCACAAAAACCTTCCTAATCTCGTCCTTCTTCTTACACACCACACCATCTTCACTCGTAATCGCAACAATCGTGTTCCAATTTTGTCTCCCACTCGCAATCTTATGGAAAAACTTAGTATTTGCATCATTCTCTATCAAACAACTGACCTGAGATCTATGCAACCAGAAAGCTCATCTTTTATGAGGAGAGCCGCCATCCTATCTCATCACATCTTGATTGTTCAACAATGAACACTTTCTTAGGGACCCTCTATAGTATATTCAGCTCTGTCTTACACTTAGCTATCTCTCTCGGCATTTCCCCAAAAATTCGTGAATCCCAAACAAAAGCTTCCTCCCCACACGCCTTCACTTTCGCATGTACTCAGTCGCAAAATCAATAATAGCCCTATCCCAGGCATCTTGTATAATCTCAGCACACTCTTTTTCATCAAGCCAAAGAGTCTCAAATCTGAATTGTTTCCTCCTCCTCCATCTCTCCCCATCCGGCACCGAAATAACCTACTCAACCAACATAGTGATCAGATAGCACACGAATAAGATGTGTAACCCTAGCTAAAACAAACCTATCTCTCCACGCAGCAGAAACCACACCCCTATCAAGTCTTTCTTGTATACTTCCCACACTGCCCTGCTATTTGACCAAGTAAAATTGTGACCTACCGAGTTTCTCATAATCGAAGAGAATCTCATTGAAATCCCCCAAAAACAACCAAGGTAACGAACTCATACCAGCCAGCTAGTCAATCATACGCCAAGTTTTCCACTGATTCCTCTCCTCCGGAAACCCATAGATTCTTGTAAAACGTCATGAATTCAAATCATCCACCTCAACATCAATATGATTGCACGAGAAGGATTGGACTGACACCCGAAAGTCCTCTCTCCAGAAGAACCCTAACCCCCCACTTCTACCCCCCATCCCCCAATAGTTACACAATTCACACCAAAGCAACACTCAAACCCTAACTTCCTAGACACCCCTTCCATTTCCCTCCTAAGTAACTTAGTCTCAAGAAAAAACACAAACTCAGGACCTTTCGAAGAAATTTCTTTCTTCAAAGCCCGAACTTTCCAAGGTTTCTCAAGCCCCTGGAAATTCCAGCTTAGACAATTCATTGAGACCGGAGATGCTGCTCTCCTACAGCTGCCGCCGATGAATCAATTTTTGAACTTTCACCAGATACCCCACAATCGGATGTTTTGAGACGTTTCTCCGAAAGTGAACTATCTTCATCCAACTCGTCGAGCTCAAGTGATCTTTTCTCCGACTCGATTGGCCAATGCATCTTCTCATCTCGTAATCTAAAACCCTTGCTTCTAGCTTCTCTCTTCTAGGACTTCCTCTTCGGGGCACTGTCAACCTACTCCACAATACTCGAAGCTTCCATAATGTTAGAACCCTGCCCAATTCAGTTAAAGTAAGGGGGGCGAGGCCTACTACATGATGGTTGGCGATGCTACGGGCATATGCGGGGTTGAGGAAAAAATGAAGGGTGGGTGAATGTGGCTCGGGTGAGGATTAAGATGGGCGAAGAGACCAAGCTGGGAAAATAAAACAATTAATAATAGGGAGTTCAATTTATAAAAAAATGTATTGATGTATTATTTTTTATTGATTTGTAATTAATATGTGCCTCTATATGGCATTTTAATATCTGCAATATAATAAAAGAAAACACTATAAATTAGGTTTGGCATCTTTTAATATTCAAAATATAAGATGTTTTGGCTTATTATTAGATTAACTTTTTTATTTGATGTTTTGACTTTTAACAAATAAACTCCTATCATGTCATTAAAGATAATTTATCATTAAATAAGGTTAATTTTGGTATAATTTTTCTTTCTTAATAAACGTGCAAAAGGACAAAACATCTTATATTTTGAATATTATGTTACTTATCAATTAAATCAATCTACAAATTTTCAAATATTAAGAATATATGTTTTATTGAACACTAGCTTAAACTTTGTATTAACCTTTATTTTATATCTAATATTTTACTCCCTCCGTTCCCCGATAACGTGCACGTTTACTATTTTCTCGTGTTTTAGCGAGCGAGTTTTTTATTAGTATTTGAAATGATAAGGTATTTTTTTAAAATACATATAATAGAGGAGATGTAGATCTATTATACTCCTACTTAAAAGTCACTTTATCATTTTAAATACTAATAAACAAATTGATCGCTAAAACTCGATAATAAAGGTGCTTGTTATCTTGGGACGGATATAGTATTACCTATTGATTTTTAAACATAATTTTTTATTTAACTTAAACTTATAAGTGCATAAGACAGGTTATGATCATATAAACTTATGGTATATCTCACTATATTTGAGATAGTTATACATAATCTTATATTTGTGATTATTTCAAAAATAAAAATTACATAATTGTTATACTGATTAATTGATTAATTAAATATTTTAACATTTTTTATTATGTGAAATATTATATTTACTTGACTTATTCATAATCTTGAAATAAACACAATAATTTTATTTATTTAATCTTATTTCAATTAATAGGTATTAAGTCTTCTATTCATATTTAACCATGCATGAGAATAATTATATTGAAATTTCAAAATAATTATCTAATATTATTATATATATAATAATAATAATTTTACATAATATATTATCAAATAAAGTCACGCTGTTAAGGAATAAATTGGGAGTACAAATGTAATTTTTAAGGATAAAAGCGATATTATCTCAACAATTTTACTTTCAAATGCTATTCATCAAATCACTTTAATTTGCATCCACGTGCACCGTGAACTCATAGAGTCCGTTTGTTTAGTGGTATGGGATATGAAAAGATATAAAATCATGTGATACATTTTACTTACCCATGTGATATATTTGACTTTTCAAGTGTTTGTTATGATGTATTCAAATCATGATTTATTTTTTTTCAACTGTTTGTTAAGATTGATAAAAACATGGGAATTCACTTGATAAATATTAATTTGACTATTATACCCCTTTGTTACATATATTTTTTCCCACAGTGAATTAAAACAGAGTTATTTAGGTCAATTAACACCAAGAAATAATGTTTGGTATTATAAATACCACCTCCTAGGTGAGATGCATAATCATGTGAAAATAGGAAAAAGAAATGCGGGTTTTCGGGCCCAAGTGAAAAGCCATCAAACATAACAAACACTTGAAAAAGTAGGATATGATATGTTTTCCCTTCATTTCCTTTCTTTTCCCACATAACAAACGGATTCATAGTGTATTTTAGAATCATGCAATTTATTATATTGAAATATGCAACTACTGAGCCGTGCAACTATTTTTTTAATATTAATAATTACAAGGCTCAATTTAATAAATTGCATGTTTCATTATAATAAATTGTATATTTTTTAAATGCACTATAAGTGTCCGGTGCACCTGAATTCATACAAGACTTAGCCATGATTATTATATATAAAGTACTACTTTCTAGGACATAATTACTCATAAAAAATTGGAATGAGATTTAGATTATTAACAATATTTCAAAATTCACGTAACATTGATTATTAATATTATTATCATTAACAATATTTTGATAATCTGTATAAATGTTAGAATATCATAACAAACCCGATTATATTATAAATCGAGTAGTTGCCGTATACACGTTTCACAAGAAAAAAAAAAACAAGAAAGCCACAACAATGTTCATTCTCTTCTCCATCTCAGTTTCAGGTAACACTTATTTTTTCTCAAGTGATATCACTCTTATATTTTTTTACTTAAAAAAAAAAAACTTATCTTAAATGCATTTACGTGTAACTCAAATAATTTTTTTTAACATACAATTTATTTCAATAAAATATAAAGTTTATTTATACTAAAATACACCATTCATTTTCACTATATAAATTATATGTTTAAAAAAAAATACACTTAAATTAAACGTTGTACGGGTACATAGAAAACTTACTCCACTCGTATATTCTTAATGCCTTAGTTAGGGATGACCCTATCCTGTTGGGATAATTCGTCAGTTATCACCCTTCTCATCTGATTTTAGAATGAGTATATTCAATTTATAGATTTCTAATCCACTCATTTTCTTTCCTACCTTTATATAATATGGATATTTCCCAAATCGATATGAATCTCATCCCCTACCATTTCCAACTAAATCAAATTTGTTTAATATAAAAATCTATGATTTTTTTTTTTTTAAAGAACGTCAGTTGATTACAAATCACTTGCATTTTATATATAATCGGGTATAATTAAATATATTTTGCTGAAAATAAGTTTAGATATATTTAATTATGTGATGGGCTGTTTCTTTAAAGCTGTACACAATCAACTATCTCAAAATTCTGCTTATTAGTATAAAACTAGATCTCCAATTAAACTTGTTCATATAATATGAAATTAATATTATTATATTTATAAATTAGTACCACTACATTTATTAATTAGTATCATTATATTTATAAATTGAGATCATAGCATTACATGTTATATGTATCAATTTATAAAAGTAGTGGTATCAATTTATAATTATAATGATACTCCCTTCGTCCCGATCTTGTTTACATAATTACTATGTGCTCGGAGTTTAAGAAAAATTGATAAAATGTTGGGGTATAAATAATTGTTTATTAATATTTTATGTGATAAAGTAATAAAAATTGATAAAATATTGAGTATAAAAAAAATTATTTATTAGTATTTTATTTAATAAAGTGATAAAGTATAAAATATGTATTTCCATTTAAAGAAATATATAAACAAGATTGAGACATCCAAAACACAAATAGTGTAAAGAAGATCGAGACAGAGGGATATCAATTTCATAATATCAACAAATTAGTATAAAATAAAAGCACTTTTACTCGAAAACTGTCGATTCACCTGCTTAAAATAAAAGCACTTCTGCACTGTACAAAAAAATTGAAAACAAGAACCCTTACATTAAAATTTTTATTTGAAGATGGTTAGATCAGATGATACAGCAGGAAGAGCAGATACTAGTTTTGAACCCATGGAAGTTGCAATTGGAGACAAAGATTTTTGGCTCAATTTATTTAATTATGTGAAAAATGCTTCCATTATTTATGAAGATTCCCCTGTTTTTTCCTCCCTCACCCCGTCTTCCGCTGCTGCCACCTCCTCGTCCTCCGCCGCCGCCTCCCAGGAGCTCCCGCCGCCGTCGTTCAGCCGTGACGCGGCAGAGAATCCCGACGAAATCCTGGATCTGTCCTCTGTTTTCAAAAGTAAAAGCCCTCAAGAATCCACGGACGAAAGCGACGGTTTGAGCTTTCTGGAAGGAAATAACGAACTGTCCATCATTTTCATGAATTGGCAGAGAAAGAACAGGGGTTACATCTCAGCGGAAGACTTGAGAAGCATAAAGCTGAATCAATCCACAATTGAAAGTGCTTCTAAGCGCCTCGGTAAAAAGCAGCTTCTGAAACTGATTCTGGAGTGGGTTGAACAGCATCACATCCAGAAAAAGCGGTTAACATCAAAGGAGACCGTTCAAATTACGAATCCTGCGGTGGCTCCTGTTAATCGAGTTGTGATGGGGATTCCAATTCAACCGTGGGGCGTATCACCGTATTATCCGGTGGCCCAATTCGGTTGTTGTCGTGATAATGGTAATGTCGTGACTGCCCCTCGACTGAACGGGAATCCGTATCGGAATTTTGACCCGAATGACAAGAGAATGGTGAGATTGGGCTCATCTACGGCTAAAGAGGCTAGGAAAAGGAGAATGATGGAGAATGAAAGACGGAAAAGAATGTAAAGTTGTAGGTGCATAATGTTTTAAGTGATGTTTCAAATAAGTTTTTTCTTTCGGCACCGATTGTAATGATAGAGTTTTTTATTAATATTTAATGTAATAAAGTGATTTTAAGTTGAGAGTATTGTAATTCATTCTACTTTATTATTAAAATATATGATTTTTTATGGATAAAAGTAATGTTTTGAGATGTATTAATTTTGAAATGTTGGGAAGGGATAGTTATAAAGGATATATTTACTTTATTGTCTTTAATGAAAAATGATAAACAAGATTAAAGCGGATGAAGTATATGATACGAGGGGTCAAAGTGCGGCGTGAAATTGGAGGGCTAGAAGCCGACAAACTTGTTTGTTGCTGGTAATAGCTCTTCACTTGCACCTATCGAACAAGCCGCGGTAAGATGAAGAAACGGCCCTCGATTCGATAGCTAGCGTTCTTAATTTCTTGTTACGACTATGGAGATCAACTCATGTGTTAAGAAATAATATAAATGAATTAATTTCAGAATTTTTTATAAGTTCAGATATTTAGATGAGATATATATTTTTTCATGGTGATTCACGCTTGTGTCTTGTGTTCGATTTCTTCATAATGAGTAGAGTTGAGAGTCTAGCCTATAAGTAAAGAAAAATATTAAAAATATAATATAAATAAAGTAATTTTATATCTCTTTATAAATTTAAACTTTTAAATGAGATGAAATATTCCTCCCATGTTTTCAGTGTAAATTGTCCCTCGTGTATATATATTGTAGTAAAGAAATTATTTTTGTGATGATGAGAGAGGTACATAATATTTTGGCACTGCTCTAAGCGACTAGTTAGTATGCAGCCTTAGTCCACTAATTACATCTTGACTTCTATTTCATATTTGTATTATAATTACTGTCCTATGCATTAAAATTGAAGTAACACTTGTATGCATCAATTGCACAAGATGCAATTGGATTAAATTTTAATTTGGATTAATTATCTATATCCTAAACACTAAATCATGACTTATTCGGGCCGGGTGAATCATGAACCACTCGGGCCAGGTTCGGGTCGGGCAACCTGAATTGAAATCCAATTGCACCAAATCAAAATTGGTGCAAATGGTGCACATGAGAATTTGCCTTAAAATTGTGCTCACTTTCCTTATTTATTCGTCCATTAAAAGTGTGTTTATTTCTTTTATGTACATACTCACTTTATCTCCACCCTCCAACATCACTTAGTTATCCATATTGTTATTGTACTTTACCTACAAATTTACTTTATCCATAAATGGATCTCATAATATCCTATAATACCCTTTAATTTATCTACTTTATCTACCTTTTTTAAAACATATGTCCAATGAATTGAACACAATTTTTATGGACAAATGGAGTACTTAACAAACTTTGATCCCTATGGTGATGTTTTTTAAAGTTTTAAAATGATTTTTAAAAATTGATTTTTGAAATCTATGGAATTTTAAAACCAATGTTTATGTTGAGTTTTTGAGTAGGGTAGGATTTAAATATATATCTAATATAACAAAGTCTTGTATGCACCAAGTGTACCGTGCAACTCAAATAAGTTGAACGTTTCAATGTAAATTAAGTTGAATGTTTCAAGAAAATAAGTTGCACGTTTAAAAAAATGCACTTGAATTGCACGATGCACCTAGTGTATAGGAGACCTACTCTTATCATATTACTAGTCAAGTGTATTGTAATGATAATAATTAATACTCTCCATCCCAGAAAAAAGCTTTATATATGGTAGGATGGGTAAGAAAAATAAAAAAGAGAGAGAAAGAAAAAGTATGTGTATTTTAATATTACTTGAATGACAATTGGTGTAATTTTAAGTAAAAGTAGGGATGTTTATCTATATAATCTATAATAAAAGTAGGGATGTTTATCTATATAATCTATATCTATAATCTACCATCATAATTTATAATTTATAATATATTAAAAAGTGGATTGAGGTTGAGAATTATTTTTGGACTCTTTTACTCTTGTAATTTTTTACTATGCTCAATTTCATCCATTTTCATTTTTTCATTTTATAGATTTATTTAATACTCCCTCCATCCCAGGATGACTTGAACAGTTACTGTTTCGCTCATGTTTTAGCGAGCGAGTTTTTTATTAGTATACGAAATGATAAATTAATTTTAAGAAATGCATATGATAGAGGAGTGATAAGACTATCATACCCCACCTTAAAAATTACTTTACTATTTCAAATACTAATAAACAATTCGCTCACTAAAACACGAGCAAAAAGGTAAGCGTTCAAGTAATCTTTAGACGGAGGGAGTAACTACTTTTAATTCTTTTACAATTTTACCCTCTCATCTTTTAACTTGTTCCAATTTCGTCCCATCTTTTATTTATTTTATTTTATAATGCTTAATTTCATCAATTTTTCATTTTTTTTATTAATTATTTAAAAAATTTAGGTAATTTTTTTTAATTGTTTCTTAATAGAGTAAGTAAGCTAGGTGGATTTCGAGAAAATATTTATAAGCTAATAAGGAAGTCTTTTGTGGCACAGTTATATACCTGATACAGAGCTCCACTTTAACATTTGAATCATGTTTCCCTTTAAAATATAATTGGACTAGGTTCCATAAGCTCATGGATCATATAATATAGTAAATTAGATTTGTCTTATATATAAAATAGTCTCTTATAACTCTTAAAGAACTCTCTTAAGTTGATTAATACACACACACACACACACACACACATATATATATATATATATATATATATATATATTTGTCGTATATGCTTAATGAAACTTTTTTTGCACTACGTTCATGTTAAACTATAGGAGAAATATTTTTAATACTATTATGTATTGTTTAAATCATAATTTATTTAATTTACTAACTAATATGATCTGTTTAGTATATATAGTTATGTAATTATTAAAATAATAGATATTATGTATACTTCAATATAATATTGTGACGAAATACCATAAGTTGTTCACATCACAAAAAGATATTAATTTTAAATTATTTATGATCAATTTATATTATATTTTGTATACATTATCAACATTATTAAATGTTGAATAATATTATTCTAATCTAATATATAATGTGATATATATATATATATATATATGATTGTAATATGCGTTATTATAATAGATTTATGCAATTAAGATTATTAACCAATCTATTAAAGTATAAGATAAAAAATTACACCTATTAAAATAAATCGTTATTTGATGTTATTCAAATATACAATTTATATAGTGTATAAGATTTGTAGATTTTTTAAATTTTGTAGATTGTCAAAAATGATTAATGATTCAATTAAATTAAACATTATATAACTTTATAATTTAGTTAAGAAATTTAACTGATAAAAAATCAGTGGATCATTAAAAAATATTGTAGATCAAGTTAATATTCTCATTACACAAGTTTTAATTATATGTATTTCAATTTAAAATATATTCATAATACATTTTAGAAATGATATATATTTATAGAAAAATAAAATTTAAATTGACTCCCTCCGTCCCAACATTTTGAGTAGGGTTTTGATGGGTAGTTTTTAAACCTTTATGAGTAAATAAATGAGTTGAATTGTGTGTATGCGTGGACCCAAAAGTAATGACATTTTGTGTAAATTTGTGAATATTGTGAGGGTGTAGTTTATAAAGAGTTTTCCTTTTTTAGGGTGTGAATATAATGTTGGGACGTACCGAAAATAAAAGTATGAACAAAATAATGGGACGAAGGTAGTAAACAATACATTTTTATTTAAATAGTAAATTTTATTTTATTTTACTACATTTTTTTTTTATTTAAATATGTTGCGGAATCTTCGCAAGTCTCTACAAGACTTTGAGGGTATGTCAATCCCGATCCTAATTTTTCATCTTGGAATAGATTTGTAATGATGAAGTTTGCGTACAACATATTAGAATTGAAGATTGAGTATGAGTATTTGATGAGTAAACAATTAGTGATGAACAACACAATGTTTATGAATCAATACAAAAGTTCATTTATTCTGGTAGAGGTGGAGTATTTTTGTGTATGAATACAGTGAAATTGGAAAAATATTTATATAGAAGACATTGTTTATAGGTTCGAGGTCTAATGGTAAGATTGTCATTAATGTAGCATCCAGTAGTATATCTTGACTTCTCTGCTCATTCTAGGTTTGTCATTCCAATTAATGATACCAAAGATTCTACTTGCAAGTTTTAATCATGATAGTTCTTGCGGAGCTTTAGATTGAGATAGATCTCAATATTAGGGGTGAGCATCGGTCGGTTTGGTTACCAAACCGAACCGAAAAAGCAAAACCGAACCAAACCAAAATTTTATAATTGGTAATCGAACCGACCGAATAAGCATGATAACCGAACTTTAATCGAACCGAAATTTTCGGTTTGATTTCGGTTTTTAACCGAACCGACCGAAGTTTTTATTTTTTATTTTTTTATTTACATGGAATTCGAAAGTTTGCCTCTTTCTAATCTGAAAAATTGATGACCAAAAAGTAAAATTTCTAATCCAATATAATACACCACTTAAGATTAATTGACACCTAAAACATGGGAAAAATCACACACTAAATATGTACTTTATGCAATCTATCAAATATTAATAAATTCATCAAGTTCATACTTTATAGTGATAACATAAAATCAAGTTCATACTTCATAGTGATAACATAAAATCAAGTTCAATTGTTCATCAAAAACATACCATTAGTCCAATCCATAACAAATAATTGAAATATATATAAGTGATGACATAGTTCAACAAAGACAATCTATATATATATATATATATATATAATAATTAATATTTTATATATTTAATAATATATTTTCGATTTTCGGTTTTTGACCGAAAATTAACCGAACCGAACCGAAAACCGAAATTCCTAAAATTTGAAACCAAAATCAAACCGAAAATCGAATAATCGAACCTAACTTAAAAATTCGGTTTGGTTTGGTCGGTTAATTCAGTTTTCACCGAATTTTGCACACCCCTACTCAATATATAGGATGAAGCTCTGATGCATTTGATACTATTTTGAAGGATATTATGCAGTTGACCGATCCGTTATCCTCTTGATTGTCTTTTGGTGATAAGAATGTGTGTTTGGAGGTAATTTAACGCGGATATTATTCGGTTATTAAAAAAGGAACGAGGTATGATATGCTCAAGCTTCAATAAGTTCATCTCTTTTGTGGAATGTGGTTGCATAATTTGGAATCAGATGATGGCTTAAATATATTGAATTTATTTTTTTGATTGGATAATATCTACTAGAGATGGAAGTATATGATCACAAACTGAGTAATGATTTTGATGTACAAATTCCAAATGATACTTTTTGATAGGTAGTGATGATCTGATCGATCTTATTGTGGTTAGTATTTATCCGAATTTTAAGATCATGATGAACAATCACGATTATTTGTAGAGTAGAGAAATTTTGCTCCTACTTTGAATGTTGTTAGGTCCATAAGCGATCTCATGATTCGGTTGAATGAAAATGAATCACTTACTTATTTGAGTTATGATAGTCCTTACTGTGTTAGTTCAAATGTTGATCATCTTTCTAATGTGCGTACTCCTGAATTCTTGAATAGTCTAAAGTGTTCAAGAGTTCTTAATCATGAACTGAATCTCAAAATTAGAACATCGATAATGTTATTAAGAAATATTGATCATTCAAGGGGTTTGTGCAATGAAACCAAGTTTAGTCTTTTAATATTATCTTTTTTTATTTTTTTTCCTCATATTTTAAAGGTTGAATATGTATTAATTCATTAAATTTGTAATGAAATGTTATTTTTCAATATGTAGGTTGGTTTTACGAAGATGAGTGATAATATTTTTGATGATAAGGTTCTATCGGGAAGTAATGCCGGATAATTAGCTTTGATAATTGTCCATGACCTAGGCTTAAGTTGACACCTTCTGATCATAGATTGTCGTTTAAGTCAAGGATAATTATTTTCTAATGTAGTGGAATTTTTGCAGAAGTTCATTTTTAGTCATGGACAATTGTATGCAGTTGTTTCTCGGATAACAAGTCTCTAGGTTAGAAGATCCTATTGTGTGATAATGATAATCATAATTGTAGTACCACGAAAAATATAATTTTTATAAAGTTTTTAAGATTATATAATTCTGTAATAATAAATATTCAGACGTCACAACTTGTTCATGATGTTTTATTTTTGTTAAAGTCTTTTTTATATAGAATTATTACAATATTAATTATTTGAAATATTATATATAAATGAAATATTATATTTTCTCTAACATTTTAAAATGAGTCTACTGGTTGTCAAATTAATGTTTAACATGAAAATATTATATATCTTATATACGTAAATATATATGTATATGTGAATTTTTATATTTTAGCAAGATAATGATATAATTAGTTATTTTTTTATTAATTTAGTAAAATATATGTCAAAATTAAATATTTTAAAAATTAATTAATATTTTAATCATGGATATAAATATTACATCAATGTTTGAACTTTGTTATAGATACATTATAACAGTAATACAACATATGTAATAAAAGTAGGGTTAACTGCAAAAAAAAAAATCACGATTGTTAGGGTTTTTACCAATTACAACATATTTTTTTTTTTTTTGAACTTCAAGATATCACCTTTTAAAATCTTACAATTTGAAGTGTTTGCCCATTTTTTTGGCAACAATTGAATAATGTGGCAGCTGGAGCTGTTACATAGATGTCCATGTACGATGCCACAACTGATTAAAATATATTTTTTAATTTTTTAATTTGATTTTTTTTAATAATATCTAAAAAATATTTTTAAAATTTAGGAATAGAATCTCACTCATCCTGACAAAAAATATGCTCTTATTATTTCTCCCAAAAAATTTAAAAGAAGAATGCTAAATTGCCGACCAAATCGCAGCTCCAAAATTTTAAATATTTAAAAATATTTTTTTAGATATTATTTTCTTACAAAAATATTTTTATATTAAAAAAAATCATCTTATCCACCAGTCTTGATATCCTTTTTTTTCTTTGTACTTCAAGACATCACCTTTTAAAATTTTGCAATTTGAAGCATTTGTCCATTTTCTGGCAACAATTGATTAATTTGGCCGCTAGAGCTGCTACATAAATGTTCATGTACGATACCATGATTGATGAATACAATTTTTTTTTCTTTCTTAATTTGATTTTTTTTAAGAAAAATAATTTCTAAAAAATATTTTTAAAATTTAGGAATAGAACTCCCAAAACTCATCCTGACAAAAATTATGATCTTATTATTTCTCTCAAAAACCTTAAAAGAAGAACGCTAAATCACTCACCAAATCGTAGCTCCAATTTTTTTAATGTTTAAAAATATTTTTTTCGATATTCCTTACAAAAATATTTTTATATTAAAAAATATCATTCTATTCACCAATCTTAACATCCTGGCGGATATTTATGTAAACTCCGAGACCACCTCACTTAATTATTTCCAAAAAATAACAGATGCTTCGAATAACATAAAAATGTGATGTTTGAATTGCAAAGAAAAAAAATATGTTGTAATTGATAAAAAACGTAAGAGTGGGTCTCTTGTGCACCATGCACTCATGCAACTGAATGACCCATTTAAAAAAAATACTTGATCCATTAAATATATTAGACATATTCTGTAGATATATGGGTAGGGTTGGGGCGAGTGCACGAATCTTAGATCCGTGCACCAGTTGCACATGAGACTTTGTCAAATCTTAAAGGTGGTGATATCTTTTGCAATTGATCCAATAAAAAATACTATAAAATGAAGAATATTTATTCTTCTTTGCAAAGAATTTTCTTTAACAAATCAATATTGTTATGAATAAAATTAAATATAATTCTAAAATATCAAACTTTTAGTTTAAAACTCACATTATTATAAATAGAAATAATACAACAAGATGTCAATATAAATTTCTATATTAATCTAAAATAATATTTTAACATATAAAATATTTGATGACAACAATGACCGTGCGTTAGCACGGGTGCAATACTAGTTTATATTTATATATATATTAAATATAAATCACATATGAAGTAGTGGATAAGGGAGAAAGAGGTTAATGAGATAATCTCTACATGAAAATAGGAGACATATCTTTTGAAGAATACAATTCATTCTGATTTCATACGGATGAAAAAGGATACACTCTCTTCAGAAACACTCCTAACAATATACGTGAAATTGTGAAGAAACTCACATGGTGATTTCTTCCTAATACATCACTTAATACAGTTAAAGGGAATTTCATATTGTGAAAAGTGAATCAATTCATGAATCATTTCATGTGGTTGAATTCTGACAACGAGGATCACAATGCGTACAAAGGATTCAACCTGGTTCGATTTCTTTCGCTTAAATTTTTTAATTAGAGGTTAGTGAATTTCTAAACCCTCGTGTTTCAACAATGGTATTAGAGCCATTGTGTTGGATTCTTGCACGTGATTATGATTCTCGCACGTATATATGTTTATATGTGATTTGGCATGTGTTTATGTTTTACAAATGTTTTTTCTACAATTTAAAAATAAATAAATATATATATATATATATATATATATATATATATATATATATTTCAAATGGTGGTATTTACGCTTGAAATTGTTACAATAAATGTGTGATATGGTACTGATTTCACAATTTTTGGACGCACCACTTGTAAAATTTAAATCGATTTTTGAAATATTTTGTGAACTTTGACTACACATTGTGAATTGTACAAAACAAATTGTGTTATATTCTTGCTACTTATTTGTTATGCGTTGAAAGAATATTACAACAATATATTATTCGTTAATTTTTGTCAAGAAACGAATGAGATATGATTTTTTAAAGTTTTCACATTTTTGGAGCCAAATCGAATTGTTTTAGAGAATTCGGGGGTCACTTTTAGAGAATTGGGAATTCTTCAAGGATCCGATTGCAAAATCTGATAACTTAATTAAACCTGGTCAACATCTGAATCTATCAGGTGGATCGAACCATGAACCGGATTCACATGCAAACCGGAAACCTTGAACTACCGATGAACCGGAGAACAGTTGTGGCAGCGCGTGATGGAAACTTGCCTCTGACTGTAGTGACGCGTGACGACCACACACAAAAAACAAAGAGGTTGGCGACAATGCGTGTAATACATGCACCATATTGTACTGATGAGTGCGGGCACGTGGAGACGAGTATGCCACTACTATTCGCGCATGGTGGTGCGTGGAGAGCTACTGGTGCTCATGGCCGCGTGTGTCTTCTCCTGGTGGTACGTCAGCTCATTTTCCGGCGTGTACATCAGTAGTCCGGTGCTCCGGAGCTTTTTTCCGACGAGTTCGCGCTCATGTAATCTTGTTTTTTGATCGTTTGGGCTCATTTTAACTCCAATTTTGGTTTCACAAATTCATTCCGCAAATTGTTGTGTTCTTGTTTTTCAGTGTAGATTCTTAATTTACATATTTTGGACATATTTGAACTAAGGAAGTTCAAGTATTTATTTATCTATTAAAGTGAGAACCATAATTAAACTTATTTAACTTGTGAATTAGCTAATTATGCTTGAAATTAAATTTTCTTGCATAATTGTGAGCTTAATAGTTCATGTGTTAAAGTATTTAAACATTGAATGTTTGAATGGTTGCTCATTTTATAGATGTGACTCGATTATGAACGAACAAATGTTGTTCAAGAAATTCGAGTTCATGAAGTTAAGCTCCTTATTTTTTTTAAATTACACGAAAATTTAGTGCACAATTTTGGAACGTTTAGTTGCTTGACGGAGATGAATAGTTTAATTGTTTTTTTTCTTATTATCACATACGATAGTTCCAATTTAATAGCTCGGGACTTATTAAAATGGAAACTTGAGCTATGACATTTTCAAGAATACTTATAGTAGTTTTCTTGAATTAAATTTTGTCAAGATTGAAATTTAATAGTAATGATGATAATTTTTATGAGAAAATGATGGGTGGATTGAGTTAAAGATTTAAGTAGACAAGTTGTTGGGGCGACATGTCTATGTATTAAAGATGATTCGTGGATCCGGTGTTATCAACTTGAGAGGTAAATGTAACGTTTTAATACGAATCATCATCTAGATCCTTACGCATTATTTTTCCATAATGTCGGTGCTAGATGTAGTACACAAGAGACATAAATGTCAAAGAGGATTCAAACTATTCATGAAAATTTTCTGATAGTGTTGTTGAAATAAGATTAAATTGGAATAACCTTAGTAGTTGATTCTTAGGCTTACAACAACCATTGAATTTTTTTGACTACTTTGAGTTATTTTATTTGACTCATAACATGATTATACTTTATTACGTTTATAATGATAAGTGTTCTTTAGAATTTAGTTTCATGTTGTTAAGTGGGAGATTTAGCTATTTTATTGGATTAAAAGCTAGAACTAATTTTGTTCATATTTTGGAATTGAATCTGATTAATGGGGATACTTCATGAGATTGATGTTTAATGACTTTAAGTTATATTTCATATCAAATTTTGTATTAAATTTTGCAGATGTCTATTAGCTTAACATTGAACATATTGATACATAAATGAACATTAACTCATTGAATCACTTCAATCAAACCAAACAATAGTTTCAAAAGCTATCAGCGCCGAGTTAACTAAATAAAATATAAAGTTAATAACGATAATTATGACATGTGGCATCATAATTAATTATATGTTCTTGGAGAACAAGATACATTGAATATTATCTAACATGTTATGGAAGATTCTGGGATTGGGATGGAGATTCAGATCAAAATGGATCAAAACACTTACCTTATTTGTAATATGAAAAAAAAAATCTAGCTCATGACAAACTAGTGAGCTTGGTTGTAGACAACATGATCATTGAGAGTGTGCAACACCTTACAACTTATGATATTTGGTAATATATCATAGAGAAGTATGGTAGCACATCACTTTTTGAACAACATCAAATTCTGGTCTAACATGATCATTTTCTTATGAGTAGGATGAAGGTTAACTCGACCCGTGATGAAAGTATTAAGACTTTCACTTATTCAATTCGTAATGTTGAGTTGAAGGATATGATACTTGAAGCTGTCAAATCTTCATCAAGTGTTCTGGTTTCCGAATCTAGTTCTAAACACATTTCAAACTCTAAACATAAGACATACTGAAAGGAAGGAAGGAAATGACAAGCAATATAAAAGTCAAAATACTGCGATTGAACTTCAAATTAATCTTAATTCTAAGAAGAATAAGAAGAGATATACTAAACTAAAAGTTAGATGACATGTAAACTTGGTTATTTTACTCATGAATAACTTGAGTTCAAGAGGGACAAAGAAATTCATTGTAATTTTTTTGGTTTAAGCATAATTGTCTATGGAGTTGTATTTATGACTGAATTTTATCCTCGTGGATTATAGATTCATGAAACACGGACCATTGACTAATGACAAATGGAAATTTTGTTTTAACATCTTCATCATGTTTTAAGTGGGACGAGATGAAATTATGTGGAAATAAATGTGGAGTTAAAAACTTGAGATTGACAAGTTCATGTTTCATACTACTTGATGTCTTGTTCTATTTGGAGATCTTTTAAGGAACTATGAATTTGATCTTCTATGATTGCGATGTATTTTGAAATTTATTTTAAAGATGGTTTGATAGTATACTTGATGTCATTTGTTCTTGGACAATATTCTATGTTTGATATGATTTTTTTATAAGAGATCAATTATTTTAGTATTATCAATGTTTTCATGATTGCGATGTATTTTGAAATTTATTTTAAAGATTTCTATGTTTGATAAAAAAACAAAATAAGTATACAACAAAAAATTTAATATATATTTTATAACTTTTCATATCATATTTTATAAATTTTGTATTCATACATGTTTTCGAAAGTGTTATGAGAGGAATATAAATTTAAAATTTTAAATATTTAATTTTAATAATTTAATTTAAGAGATCAACCTCAAAATTAGTGTTTTTTAGTTAATAAATTCGTGGGTTATCAACCGGTTTTTATGATGAGAGTATTATGATGACAATTCATGTTTTACTAAATATTTGTTCCTCTAGTTGTGCTTGTGTAAGTGATGACATTTAACATGTTAGATTTAGTCACATTATGCAAGATTTTAATAACTGACTTGTGAAAAAAGAACTATGAAGTTCGTCTTTAAAAGTCAAGTTATCAAAATGTGGATATTGTCTTGTTCATAAGCGATTAGAAAATTATTTGATAAAACTGCGATTGTGGATTCTTCATTGCAATTATTTATTTTGATAAATGTGATTTTATTAATGTCAAATAACAAATCATGGAACTTATTGATTTTTCATTACTTAAGTTGATAATTTTTGACGTTTTACATGTCTATAATTTCTCACAAGTTTGAGGCATTAGATTGCTTCAAACATTACCTAAATGGGTTGAGAATAAAAATACATAACGTTAAAAGGTTTAAAAAACCAATAGTGGACGTGAATGTTTATCCAAATAGTTTAAGAAACTTGTAGGTATCGAACGAGTTTTGTGAGGGCAGAAGTCTAGAGGGGAGGGGTGAATAGACTTCTGAAAACTTTTCGTGCAAGATCAGGTGTGAAAGCAAGTTACCTGATTAGAGTGTGAGTGAATCAATTTGGACTAATATCCAACTTACTGATCGCCTGGTGGCAGACCAGTTCGGTGTCTATCAGTTTAACTGATGTGCGGAAGCAAGTTTTAACCCGTGTGAAAACCAGTTTTATAGAATCGATTACGCATGCATTTTCAATCGGATGACAAAGTGTCAACCGATCGGATCGGTTTCTTGATCTGAATCGATCTAGACTTCGAGAATATGTATGCAATGTTAAATCAGGTAGTGTGTTATAGTGTAAAGCAAGTAAATCAGATAAACACACAAGATTTTTATAGTGGTTCGGACAACCAGTCCTACGTCCACTATTCCCTATCAGCAGGGGCACCAACTAACCAAATGGACTTAGTTTAATGTGTTAGTCCAACACAGTACAACCAACAGATGTTTCAAGAGTTCTCACTCAATCCGATCCCAGATATCAGAAACTAGAAACCCTAGTCTGAAAAATCTTGCAAAACAAACTTAACCTAACTTTTGGGTTTGGGTAAAGATTTGTTGTTGTTCCAACTGGAAATCTATCCTAGTATTTATGTAGCCTAAAGCTAGAGGATGAGATTTCTATGCTAAGAACAATGGGATGAATACTTAGAAACATTTCTTCAAATTTTGTGTTCTTCGTGCGGAAATTTTTATTGTGCTTGAGCTTGATGATAATTTCTGTGTCTTCACTATGAAGTATGATCCCATATTTATAGACCTCGAAATCAAAGAGCCGTTGGAGAGCAATTTGAATTTCAGGCTATTTTTGGTAGATTTGCAGGCTTGATGTGATGTGCTTGAGGAACGGCATGGCCGAAAGCATGTATGTTTGTCCTTTCTAGCCGTTTGACAGTGCAGCACCAAATCCCACATTATCAGCTCCGTGCATACGTGTCTCGTTCTCATTGGTTAACAAGTACACTTGTTCAATGTTTGTTTTACCAACTCAGGTTGACATTCTTCTTGTCAGATTAAACATCGTATGATCTGGTGCACGAACAATTGTCACCAGGTGAGAGATGAACTGATCAGATAAACTGATCAGTCTACCTGATAGAGTCTTTAGATGCAAGTTGTCTTAGCTCAACTAGCAGACTCGACTGATGTAGGTCTTCTGGTCTTGTTCTTCTGGTAGCCATCTGATCTTCAGGTCTTCTGATTCTTTCGCTTCAAGTCTTCGCCTGATCATCTGACTATCTGATCTTCTGATCTAATCTTCTTCAAGATTTGACCTATACGTATTGAGTTCTCCCTCAATATGTGACCTATCTAATACATCAGTTGTTCTATACAATAATTATCAACTGGTCACCTTAAAACTAGTATTTAAAACATCTATCAGCTAACAGGTCTGACTGGTCCTATTACAAGTGTTTTGGAACTTTCATCAAAACTCTAAATTTCCCAACAATTTCCCCCTTTTTGATGAAATCAAAACATTTGAGAAACCAACAACAGTTGATAAATATATAAAACAGTAAAGAGCAAATAATCAGAAGACAGTGAGAGTTTGTCTTAGGATTAGTAAAATAAACTTTTCATTTAACAGAAATGTCGTTACAAGTTACATATGAAAAGTTTTTATAAAGTACAACTGATCCTAAGCTGTCTTCTGATCTTCAAACTCTTGGAATATAGCCCTCCGGCATTTCTCGTTGATCTTGTGGAACGTTGAAAATTCGGTATAATTTCCATTTGACATCGTTGATCTGCTGTGGATCAGTCATGTGTGATTTACTGAGGATGTCAAAATAGAATCTTTGAAATGTCAATCTGTCGAATGAGCCATCTGCCTTCTTCGTGTAGTCCATCACCTCATAATCTTGATGGGCGATTCTCACATTTATCTTTCTGGCCTCATTCTCCAGATACTTCAAGAATTCTGGATGCTTGTTCTCTAACCAGTTCAGAAATTCTTCATCTGGTGATTCTTCCTTTGGTACCAGGTCTAGAACAAAGGCATCCAAGAGTCATTCCCCTCTTATTTTATTCCATTCTTCGAATCTGTCAGCATGTGCAACAATTTTTGAAATAATGTCATCCATTTTTGCTGCCAGCTGAGGCTCTGCTCCAGATTTCCCTGCTTGACCTTTCCTTACCCTCGAGGTGTATTTCTTTCTCAGCCCTTCTGCCTCGGCCAATTTCTCAGCTTTTCTCTCTTCTTCACTCAAGCGAGCTTCTTCAGCAATCTGCTCCTTAGAGAGTTTTTCTGCCATTTCTTTATCAGATTGAATCTGACTTGCTGTCCTCCTTGTGACTCTCTTTGCTTGAGTGGCAGGTTCAGATTTTGAGGTTCTGGCTCCTGCGGCCAACTTTCTTGCCTTTGACTTCTCCATCTTTTCAGAAACTTCATTTACAAACAGATCAAGATGGTCTAGTCGTTGCCCATAAGTTTCAACTGTCTGAATAAGCTCTTCTGTAGTCTTTATAAAGTCAGTTGGTTTCTCAACCTGGTCTTCCCCCTTTTTGGTTTGATCAAAAAGAGCATTGAGGTGCGAAGTCAGGGAGCCAAAACTGACAGAGATGTCTTTGTTAAGATCAGAAGTATTCAATCCTTGTGTATGAGCAGTTATATCTTGAATTTTTTTAGATCAGCTCGAATTTTGCAGCTTCGACGGCAGTGGAGAAGGTAAGAATTAGCTTGTCAAGTTTCTCTTCCGTCTTCTCCAGCTTTTCTGTGATCAAGAGATGTGAGACCTGATGTTGATCAACCTGGGCTATTTTTTCATCATAGACCTTTTTGAACTCGCCATTCAGGTTGGTCAACGTCTGCGTGTACTGATCCTTTAGAGCCTCAATCTGGGAGATGGCAAACTCCCTTTGATCTTTCAGTTCACGCAAGCAGGCTTGGCTTTAATTAGTGATGGTATTTCTAACCGAGTTAGCCAATACACCCTCAACTTCTTCTTTTAATAGATCCTTGAAGCATGATCTGATTTCGCGTAAATGATCTGTAGTGATATGCGTAGCAGAAACTTCTTGTGCCACCGGATCAGCAACAGTTTTTTGTGCCTCCAGTGGTTAGTCACAAACTGTATCACTAATACCACCTTCATTGGCAGCTCAGGCATCTTTCATGGGATTATCTTCCTGTGGAGCTTCTTCATCTAATTCTAGATCAATCCTTTCAAATTTGCCCAATTTCTTATTGATCAGGGCTTTGACTGCCTCATCAGATATCAGTTCAGCTGGTGAACCAACTCCAGCAGACTTCTTCATATCAAAATCATAGTCTGCAAACTCATCCGCGCCTCCCATCTATTCAATGATGATCATGAAGTCGAAAAAGTTCTTCAATCTGAGATCTCTCCATGTCATAATTTCCAGAATGTCTTCCCTAATATTCGGATGGGCTTCCAATTCCGGATATAGATCATCGATCTGTCGTTCAATTCGCATTCGTGCGATCTTCCCAGTAATAGTTTTGGATGATCTGGATTCGAAAATCGATTGCACAGATTGGATGGGTGGTTGAGTTGAAGAAGTTTCTGGTGGTGGCAGATCAATGGGTTGATGGATGATGAGCTTTGTTTGATTTGGCTCCACAACCGGTGACCTGGCATGCTTGCTTACTGGAGAAGGAGAGGGAGTCATCCTCAGCAACTGGAGATCTGATGGGTGTGTGAGCACGGGACTGAGGAGAGGGTGATCTTGCCCTTTTCTTTTCTTGGTCTCCTCCTGATTGCTCCGGAGAGCTTTCCACCAGAGAAGCATGTTTCTCAGACTTCTCAGCTGATTGTTTTTGCACAGCAGGCTGGGTTGTAGCTTCTTCTTCCTCGGACTCCTCTTCTAGGAACAACGTCATCGGAGCTTGCATCACTTTCTTTGGCTTCTTCGCCAGTTCTTTCGCAAGAAGCCTCTTTCTCTTGGGAGGATTTGCTGAAGCAACAGATGCGGCTTCCTTGCTCTTGCCCTTCCTGACAGTCACCTTCATGTCATCATCAGTTTTAACCCGTGTGAAAAACCAGTTTTATAGAATCAAATTCTGCTTGTCTTTTTTCAATCAGATGACAAAGTGTCAAACTGATCAGATCAGTTACTTGATGCAGAACTGATCTAGACTCAGAATATGTATGCAATGTTAAATCAGGTAGTGTGCTATAGTGTAAAGGAAGTAAATCAGATAAACACACAAGATTTTTATAGTGGTTCGGACAACCAGTCCTACGTCCACTCTTCCCTATCAGCAGGGGCACCAACTAACCAACTGGACTTAGTTTAATGTGTTAGTCCAACATAATACAACCAACAGATGTTTCAAGAGTTCTCACTCAATCCGATCCTATATATCAGAAACTAGAAACCCTAGTCTGAAAAATCTTGCAAAACAAACTTAACCTAACTTTTGGGTTTGGGTAAAGATTTGTTGTTGTTCCAACTGGAAATTTATCCTAGTATTTATGTAGCCTAAAGCTAGAGGATGAGATTTCTATGCTATGAACAATGGGATGAACACTTAGAAATATTTCTTCAAATTTTGTGTTCTTCGTGCGGAAATTTGCTTGTGCTTGAGCTTGATGATAATTTTCATGTCTTCACTATGAAGTATGATCCCATATTTATAGACCTCGAAATCAAAGAGCCGTTGAAGAGCAATTTGAATTTCAGGCTATTTTTGGTAGATTTGCAGGCTTAATGTGATGTGCTTGAGGAACGGCATGGCCGAAAGCATGTATGTTTGTCCTTTCTAGCCGTTTGACAGTGTAGCACCAAATCCTGCATTATTAATTCCGTGCATACGTGTCTCGTTCTCATTGGTTAACAAGTACACTTGTTCAGTGTTTGTTTTACCAACTCAGGTTGACATTCTTCTTGTCAGATTAAACATCGTATGATCTGGTGCACGAACAGTTGTCACCAGGTGTGAGCTGAACTGATCAGGTAAACTGATCAGTCTACCTGATAGGGTCTTCAGATGCAAGTTGTCTTAGCTCAACTAGCAGACTCGACTGATGTAGGTCTTCTGGTAGCCATCTGATCTTCAGGTCTTTTGATTCTTTCGTTTCAAGTCTTCGCCTGATCATCTGACTATCTGATCTTCTTCAAGATTTGACCTATACATATTGAGTTCCCCCTCAATATGTGACCTATCTAATACATCAGTTGTTCTATACAATAATTATCAACTGGTCACCTTAAAATTGGTATTTAAAACATCTATCAGCTAACAGGTCTGACTGGTCCTATTACAAGTGTTTTGGAACTTTCATCAAAACTCTAAATTTCCCAACAATTTCCCCCTTTTTGATGAAAGCAAAACATTTGAGAAACCAACAACAGTTGATAAATATATAAAATAGTAAAGAGCAAATAATTAGAAGACAATGAGAGTTTCTCTTAGGATCAGTAAATTAAACTTTTCATTTAATAGAAATGTCATTACAAGTTACATCTGAAAAGTTTTTATAAAGTACAACTGATCCTAAGATGTCTTCTGATCTTCAAACTCTTGGAATATAGCCCTCCGGCATTTCCCGTTGATCTTGTGGAACGTTGAAAAGTCGGTATAATTTCCATTTTACATCATTGATCTGTTTTGGATCAGTTATGTGTGATTTACTCAGGATGTCAAAATAAAATCTTTGAAATGCCAATCTGTCGAATGAGCCATCCGCCTTCTTCGTGCAGTCCATCACCTTATAATCTAGATGGGCGATTCTCACATTTATCTTTCTGGCCTCATTCTCCAGATACTTCAAGAATTCTGGATGCTTGTTCTCTAACCAGTCCAGAATGTCTTCCCTGATATTAGGATGGGCTTCCAATTCCAGATATAGATCATCGATCTGTCGTTCAATTCGCATTTGTGTCATCTTCCCAGTAATAGTTTTAGATGATCTGGATTCGGAAATCGATTGCACAGATTGGATGGATGGTTGAGTTGAAGAAGTTTCTGGTGGTGGCAGATCAGTGGGTTGATGGATGATGAGCTTTGTTTGATCTGGCTCCACAACCGGTGATCTGACATGCTATCTTACTGGAGAAGGAGAGGGAGTCATCCGCTCAGCAACTGGAGATATGATGGGTGTGTGAGCACGGGACTGAGGAGAGGGTGATCTTGCCCTTTCCTTTTCTTGGTCTCCTCCTAATTGCTCCGGAGAGCTTTCCACCAGAGAAGCATGTTTCTCAGACTTCTCAGCTGATTGTTTTTGCACAGTAGGCTGGGTTGTAGCTTCTTCTTCCTCGGACTCCTCTTCTAGGAACAGAGTCATCGGAGCTTGCTTCACTTTCTTTGGCTTCTTCACCAATTCTTTCGCAAGAAGCCTCTTTCTCTTGGGAGGATTTGCTAAATCAACAGATGCGGCTTCCTTGCTCTTGCCCTTCCTGACAGTCACCTTCATGTCATCATCAGCAGGACCATAGATGACAGATGTGCTGGTGAGGAAAGCCTTGTAAATTTTTAGCCCATCCTTGCTCCACTGAGCATTTGGAAGTTTGTCTCTCAGAATGACTGCTACCTTGTTGAGATTACTGATCCTTTTCTTCAGAAAAATTTGTCTCTGATCATTAACCTTAAACTTAGCTTGTTCTTGTAGCAGAATTGCCTTCAGGAATCCTGCCCAGTTAATGTTTGTGGCTCCATCCACAATAGCTGCCATGCAATGCATCTTGACAGCAGTTAGTCCATCAGGACTGAAAGAGATCCCCATGATTGTCTTTGACAGAATGTCAAATAGCAGGCGAAACTTCCTCTTAAGCATTGACCTGACAAAATTGGCAGTATGCTTTTTATCTGCCTCCCTGAACATCTCATCCCTTATCAGCTCATCTTCATTCTCTCTGTAATGAGCATGTGAAACTTTTCCTTTGGGCATATTGAATAGGCGAGTGATATCTGCATTGGTGACTCTGATCACTTCACCATTGACAGATGAAACAAGTTCATCGCTAGGAGATACCACCTCCAGATTCCTCAAAACCTCCAGTGCTTCATATTGAATCACTGGATTTGAGTGGGCTGCACAGTATTGTTCGAGTCTGCATCTCCTCAATAAATGATCCACCTCCATGGATTCTGGATCTCTAGTGATCCCAAAAACCACATAATTGTCTTCTACGATTTGATTGGATAGATTCGCATAGTTGCACATAATTTTGTCCATACCGTGAGTAGCCATCTATTACAAAAAAAAACTTGATTAAGTTTTGTGCATAAACATAAAACATATCACATATTTGATTTCCCAGACAAATGATCGATTGTTTTATTCCTTGTCATAACCACACAGATACCAAAATTTGAGAAGGCATAACACAGGGTAAAAAATACAGATATTTGTAACCTATATGAGTAAATGATTTTAGGAATTAACTTGACAAATAAACAAAAATTACCAGATTCTGCTTTTCGATTTTGAAGTAATGTGAATCGCAAGAAACACTTTGAATTGCAGAGGGTAAGTGAGAATTTGTAGAGAATAAATCGCAAGAATTTTTAGAAGTGAAATTTGGAAGGTCTCATGCATATCCATTTTAAGTGCATCAGGTATCGGTTGATCTGGTACTGCTTGTTCTGAGGCAAATTTCTCTTGTTCGGAAGACGTCCCATCAAAGACCACATGAGGTGTTTCTTCCACAACTAAGGTTCGCCTGTTGAACACCCTGAAAGTCTTGCTGGTTGAGGAATATCCTAAGAATATACCCTCATCTGTCTTGGCTTCAAATGTTTTCAACTGACTCTTCCCATTGTTGTAAATGAAACACTTGCACCCAAAAACATGGAAGTAAGAAACACGAGGTTTTCTGCCCTTCCACAGTTCATAAGGTGTTTTAAAGTGAATCTTAGTCAGAGAACATCTGTTCTGAGTGTGACATGCTGTGTTGATAGCTTCTGCCCAGAAACGGTTTGGAGTTGCATGTTCAGCTAACATAGTTCGAGCAACTTCTTTGAGTGTTCTGTTTCTCCGTTCTGCTACTCCATTCTGTTGTGGTGTTCTTCCAGCTGATGTTTCATGTTGTATTCCAAACTTAGTGCAAAAATCAGCAATAAAGGAGTTCAGAAATTCTGTACCTTTATCGGATTTGATTTTTACAATACTGACACCCTTCTCATTTTGAAGTTTCTTGAGCAGCTCGGGTATCTTAGTTGTAGTCTCATTTTTCTTATACAAGAATACAACCCAAGTAAACTTGGAATAATCATCCACGATTACCAAAGTGTATTTGCGTCCGCTGAGACTAAGTGGTGTAACTGGTCCAAATATATCCATACGAAGCAGTTGCAATACTCTGTTGGATGCTGGTCCTGGGATTCCCTTGAATGAGGCTTTAACCTGCTTTCCCTTCTGACAAGCGACACATGTCCTATCCTTAGAGAATACTTCATTCGGAAGACCCTCAACCAGAGACATCCTTGCTATCTTGTTAAGAGTTTTAAAGTTCAGATGACTCATTCTCTAGTGCCAGAGCCAACTGCTGCTTTTGGAACTCTTAACAATCAGGCATGCATTTCTTGCACAATTGTTCCAATCTGCAGTGTAGATCGTTCCCTTTCTTGAACCAGTTAACAAAATCTGTTGAGTAGCTCGATTCTTGATAGTGCACTGATCAGTCGAGAACTCAACACTGAATCCGTTATCGCATAATTGTGAAACCGATAATAGGTTGTGCTTCAAACCATCGACATACGAGACTCCAGTAACCTGTACATCATCATTCTCTAAGGTTCTGAATCCTCTAGTAAAACCAAAGTTATCATCACCAAAGAGTACACGTGGACCTTTTAATTCTGTGTATGAACTGAGGAGATGTTTGTTTCCAGTCATGTGCCTTGAGCATCCACTATCGATGTACCAGATAGTTGCTTGTACACCTCCTTTATTGGCCAAACCCACGCGATCCTACAATCAGATCAGACTTTAGGTACCCCAGTAGAATCGGGTCCTGGGGGTTAGAAGTACCTTTCGGGATCCAAACAAATCTGGCACCTGTTGGGATAACATATGCCAGGATCTATCGGGGTGATCTCATAAACACAAATTTAAATTAACAATTATTACTAGCATAAATTTACCTAAGTGAATTCAAATAATAATTAACCAACAACGACATGCAAATAAGATTTCACGTAAAAGATCCTAGCATGCAGAATTTCTAGGAGTTTACGTAAACGTACCCGTTGGAGAGACGATCTGAGACAGACAGGATCAAGTATCTGGATACCCACCAAAAGTCCTTCTCAAGTATTCCCAAGTCCTCGTCCAATAACCCCGGTGGAAGGTCCTTCAATGAACGATTTATAAAACAAGGAAAATAAAAATATTGTTGCACCACCTTTGTGGATTTCTAATATTTTCAATACATGAAACACTAGTTGGGAAGGAAAAATTCATCCCCTATTTATAATAAGAGGGGTTTCGAAAATTATGAGGTAATTTAGGGTTGGGAAAGATATTTTCTTGATCTCCAAGAAATCTTGAATATATCCAATATATTCTTCTTTCCATGTGTATTTTTCCACAAAAATCTCACACCATCAATTGGCCTATTTTTTTCGAAGATTACTACAAGGAATTTCAAGATTGGATCTTTCTTGAATTTATGAGATATTCTTGTATTCCAAGAATATACATATCTTCCATAAAATCTTTCCAAGAAAATCAAGAAAATCTTTCTTCCCTTTCTTATTCAAGATTTTTGAAAAATACCTATTAAAGAAGCCAAGTGGGAGTTTTCTTGAATTTATGGGATAATCTTGTATTCCAAGAATACATTATCTCCTTTCCATAAAATCTTTTAAAGAAAATCATTCTCCCTCTTTTCTTTAATATTTTCGAAAATTTGGGGAAATATTGCAACAATATATTTATTTTATTTTAAGCACCTTTTATTTATTGGACTTTAATTGGGCTACTTGAGGGGCCTTTAGGAGAATTAAGATGGACCTTCCAATGGACTTCTGAATTCCAATATTGAGCCACAATATAATTCAGCCCATTAATATTAATTAATACCACTATATAATTAATATTGCACTATCCAATCTTAACCCATATTACGGTAATATGACTCCCGATTATTATTTCTCGTGTTTATGATTATTTAGTCAATTAATTAATTAAGCCACTGAAAAGCTTTATATTAATTAATATTTTTATCCTTGGAGTAAGGACAACCCAATTTTATTATACATACCGGAAAATTAATTCCACTTGCAAGATTTGGTATGATAAAGGTTCCGGGCCCACCAAGGGGACCAATCAAGCAAGACTTTTGCAAGCACACGATTCTCTGTATTAATTTAGCAACTGTCGTGTAATTAATATTATTGCCCAAGATATAGGGTATCGAAGTTGCAATGATTCTCTTCCCATTTATAAGTCAAATCAATAACTACTAATCACACACAGTCCTTATTAAGAGACAAAGATTAAGAAATCAACAACCACTAAGGTCTAACTCTTCATCCCTTAAGTCAGTGCGAATGAGTTTATCCTCTCTGTAGGTCCGCTTCAGCACATCAAATGCACTAGTGTAATCTCTTGATCAAGACAAGTCAATCTGAGCCTTACACATCAACTTCTACCGATAGATTGTTCGGATCTATCTAATTTGTGAAACACTCACTCATCTATAAGGAGCTGTTAACGTGATCTTCTGTGATCTGGTATCACCACGTTAACTACAATGTAACGCGTGCTACGAACGGTTTGCAATAAATATACATAACATTCAATTATATTTAAAGCAACAGTGATAAACAATTTATTTCAGTAAATAAGTGTTTAATACATAGGTTATACAAAGTAAAAGCATACTTTCACGTATAACCCCAACAATCTCCCACTTATACTCAAAGTCTGCTTTTAAGTATACCACAACACGTCTGATGTATTATCTGGTGACATCTAATGTCACCTACATCAACCTAATAACATTTCTCCCACTTATACTCAAAGCAGATTGTCAACGTTCTTGATACTCATTCCTTCCACATGTCTCTCGAATGTTAATTGAGGTAGACCCTTTGTGAATGGATCAGCTAGGTTGTCTTCCGACGCGATCTTTGCCACCTCTATATCTCATCTCTTAACGATTTCTCGTATAAGATGGTATTTCCTTTCAATGTGTTTGCTGGCCTTGTGGGCTCTCGGTTCCCTTGAATTTGCAACTGCTCCGGCATTATCACAAAAGACTGTGATTGTGCTGGGCAAATTCGGAACAACGTCCAAGTCCACTAGGAAGTTCCTGAGCCACACCGCTTCTTTCGCTGCTTCACAAGCAGCTACATATTCGGCTTTCATGGTAGAATCTGTGATGCATTTCTGCTTTACGCTTCTCCATGTTACAGCTCCTCCCCCCAGACAAAACACTACCCGAGGTAGATTTTTTGGAGTCTAAGTCTGATTGGAAATCCGAGTCCGTGTATCCCACTGGAAATAAACTGTCTGACTGATAAACCAGCATTCTATCTCGAGTTCTTTTCAGATACTTCACAATGTTCTTAACAGCAGCCCAATGTTGATTTCCGGGATTGCTCTGATATCTCGCTACCATGCCTACGGCGTAGCAGATATCCGGTCTCGTACATTGAGGCTTCCCAATGCCAACACATAAGGAATCCCTCTTATGTCATCTATCTCCCTTTGTGTCTTAGGGCACATGTATTTCGATAGATGGATTCCATGCCTGAAAGGTACAAAACCCTTCTTGGAATCTTACATGTTGAAACGCTTCAAAACGGTATCTATGTATGAAGCTTGCGATAAGACGATCATTATTTTCATTTCGATCTCGAGTGATCTTGATCCCTAGAACATGACCGGCTTCCCCTAAGTCCTTCATATCAAATTGTTTTGACAGCTATACCCTTACGTCTAACAAAACCTTTACATTGTTTCCGATGAGCAGAATATCATCTACGTATAGTACTTGGAATACCAAGGCAGTTCCGTCACACTTTCTATAAACACAACTCTCGAAATCATTTTGATCAAACCGATAAGACTTGATTACATGATCAAAACATTGGTTCCAAGCCCGAGATGCTTGCTTAAGTCCGTAAATGGACTTCTTCAGCTTGCACACAAGGTGTTCTTGGCCTTTTTCGATGAAACCTTCGGGTTGTTGCATATATATTTCCTCATCAAGACTCACATTAAGGAAAGCTGTCTTGACATCCATTTGCCAGATCTCAAAATCTAGATGTGCATCTATTGCCAAGAGAATACGGATGGACTTAAGCATGGCTACAAGCGAAAAGGTTTCTTCATAATCGATACCCTCTTTCTGAGTGTATCCCTTTGTCACAAGCCTAGCTTTAAAGGTTTCCACCTTCATGTCCGGTCCTCTTTTCCTCTTGTAGACCCACTTACATCCAATGGGTTTTACCCCATTGGGTGGTTCAACTAGCTCTCACACCTGATTATGATCCATTGAGCCCATCTCGGTAGGCTACCATCGCAGTTTGCCAGGATTCTGAATCCTTATCTTGGACCGCCTCCTTGTAGGACCAGGGGTCTGATTCACTATCCCCGGGGACCAAATCCGAAGATTCTCCTATCCCCATGAATCTCTCAGGTTGTCGGACAACCCTCCCACAACGACAAGGTTTCGATTGTGTCGGTGTGACGCTTGGTATATCAACCTGTACAGTTGGTATATGAGTTTTCCCTCTTATTTCGTTTAAGGTAATCTCACTTTTGGGCTTTCGATTGTTCATAAAGTCTTCCTCCAAAAATCTAAAGTGCGTACTTATTACCACCTTTTGATCTTCGGGACCATAGAACATGCACCCTTTCGTTCCCATGGGATATCCTATAAACAACCTTAGTTTCGATCGTGCATCCAACTTACTGGCCTCCTTGTCTAACACGTATGCCGGACACCCCCAAATTCTGAGGTGTCTTAGACTGGGCTTGCGCCCGGTCCACAACTCTTTAGGAGTTTTGGGAACCGATTTGGATGGCACCAGATTCAGAATGTAAGCCGCTGTTTCCAAGGCATGACCCCAAAACGACTTGGGTAGATCTGAATAACTCATCATGGATCTGACCATTTCTAAGAGTGTTCTATTTCTTCGTTCTGCAACCCCATTTTGTTGAGGGGTTCCGGGTGCAGTCAACTGGGAAACAATGCCCTCGTCCGATAGGTAGTTCAAAAACTCATCGCTGAGGTATTCGCCTCCACGATCAGATCGTAGAAACTTGATACTCTTTTCCCTATGATTCTCCACTTCGGCTTTGAACTCTTTAATTTTATCAAAGGTTTCCGATTTGTGTTTCATCAGAAAAATGTACCCAAACCTTGAGTAATTATCGATGAAAGTCACGAAATACTCATAGCCACCTCTAGCTTTGACATTGGACCACACACGTTAGTGTGAACGATTTGCAACACTTCTGTGGCACTATTCCCCTTGGCTCCCACTGCCCTCTTGGTCATTTTACCCTCCAAACATGATTCGCAGGTTGGAAGTGGTTCTAACTGTAGGTCCGACAGCGAACCATTTTTCACCAACCTTTGGATCCTATTTAGATTAATATGACCTAATCTTAGATGCCATAGAAGTGTCTCGTTCACGTTTTCTGAACGTTTTCTCTTATTGCATGAAATAGTCGATGTGTTATAAGATGCACTTTTTGTGAGTGGTGTGTACAATTAATAGTATAGAGATTGTTCCGTAAAGTTCCATGATAGATAATCACATCGTTACGGTAAACAGTAACTTGCTTAGAAAAACGAACAAAATATCCATCATTAAATAGTTTTGAAACTGAGATAAGGTGTTTGCGAAAAACTGGAACATAAAGAACATCTCTCAAAACTAAAATCTTGTCTTCAAAAGACAGGTGCACGTCTCCCACTGCTTTAACCACTACTCATGCAATATTGCAAAAACTGCTACTTCACATAGCATTGCAGTAATGCTACTTTCGTGGAATTGCAATACCCGCTACCTTCGTAGCATTGCAATAGTCGTTACTTACGTAACATTGCCCATGTGATGAGGATCTCACTCCCACTAAGTTGTCGGGTCAACTGGGACCCCGTTACGTGAAACATACATGGTCAGCAGATCCCGTATCAACTACCCACGAATGAGAAGTATATGCCACTAAACAAGTTTCAACAACTAGTGCATGAGAATTACCTTTCTTTCTGGCCCTTTTGGGGTTTGGAACAGACAAACCTCCATTGTCCTCTTTCACCGTAGTTTAAGCACTTCCCCTTTGGATTTTCCTTGACACCACCGGCATTCCTCATCTTACCATTGCCCTTGGCAACAGTTGAGTTTGATTGCTTATGGCTTTTAGTCCTCTTCTTTTTCTTGCCTTCCCTTGGCCTAGAAGATGAAGACGGACCACTTGCCGCCAAAGCTTGAGTTTGGTGCCCCATCAATGTCTCTGCCGTGACCAAAGCTTGCAACAAATCAACTAGCGAGGCCAAAATGCTCAAAACTTTTGGGCAGAGAGTGGAGTACCAAATTGATATGGGTCTCCAGATCACAATCTGCACCCAGAACCTCAAGTTTGTTCAGATGGGTCATCTATTTTGAGGACGTAATCCCTTACGGGGTTGCCCTCCACCATTTTCAGCGACAATATCTCTCGCAAGGTGATCTGATGAGTCCCGCATTTTTGACTCGTCAGTTGGCTCATCTGATTTTGGTGTGTCAAGAATCCACTTGTGCTTTTGTGCAGTTAGGACAATCCTAACTTTTCGTTTCCAATCAACATAGTTTCCTATACAATTCTATTCATTTTAAGTATATTAACAGTGGATTAAAAGGTTGCGACATGCTGAACTGAAATAAACAACAATTGTGCAAACACAAAATTATCACATAATTCGATCACATTGTTCATATCAAAATCTCAAAACAATATGAACATGCATCAGCCGACATCTCAAAACAGTTTAAATAGGTCACGTGGGGTGAAATGTCTATTTAAACACATTCAAGCAGATTACAAACAAACACAGTTACAAACCTTTAATTCAAAATTAATAGTCGGCTCCCACTTGACCAATATAAAATTGACTGGGACTTCGGGAAAGTATATGCATATCAATTTTATACCTAAGTAATAACCATGATTAAATACAGAATTATTACTTCACTTTGAACGAGCCTCGTGGGGAGGGCCATCGTCGCCACTAATAATAATTCACAATCATCCTTTTGGGGATTTATTCATATGAAAACCATCTTTTGGCCGTTCCGTGGGGGAAATTTCTCCAAAAGAATTCACAAATAAATAAATCATTGAGGTCAATTTGACGTAATTTTATTATCCGGAATAAAATTTGTCAATAAAACATACTTAGTAATTTTCGAAAGTGAGATTTTCTTTTAGACAATTCTAAATCATGCAAACACATTTAACAAATAAAATTGCACGAATTTAAAACAAGCATCAAGACAAAATAAATCACGTTGGGCACATATATCCAATTGTCACGGTTTAAATTCCAAATCTTGATCTTGAGAAATCATCCCTTCTTATGCTTTCATCGTTCGTCTCGAAAAGCTCCCACTGAATCCGCAATAATTCTTTAAACGTCCTCCATTTTGGGTTAGGACGACGTCCGAAAAACGTGTAGCTCACGACCCGGAACCGAGTCGCATGCGCCTAGGTGCATGCCCCGGTCCGGATCGGCCATCCCACCCCGTCGCCCGAAGCACATTCACACGGAGCATCGCCCGGATGCACCCGCGTCCGGGGTCCCGTGCCCCGCGCCCGAAACAGCCCGCATGCGCACGTCTGGCTGCGCGTGCCTTGCGTGGGCCATTCGATGCAGCCCTCGACGCCGAGTCGGCCTTGCATGCCTAGCGTGCATCGCCATGCCCCATCCTCGATCGCCCGGGTGGTGCACACGGTCGCTAGGCGTTCTGCCTAGTCCGCGTGCTCCGCCTTGGCTCGAGTACGTCCGGGCACTCGGACGTCCGTCTTTAATTCATCGTCTCCGTCTTCGTTCGCGATCCGGTTACAATTTATTTTATGAAAAATAAATAAACCTAGATCTAGACTAGTCTATTACATTGATCAAATCCAACAAATCCTAATCTACTCGTGGATTTTCTCACGAGGCAAAACGAATCCGAACGAATCGAATTAAAAACCAACAATTTATTTACATATAAATAAGCACAATAAAATACCATGACAATTGGATACCTGCAAAACAGATCTAACAGTTCTACTATCCAATTTCAATTTTAATGAACAACAATTTAAATTACAGTTTAAAAGATCAGAGCCCGAACCAGGGCTCTGATACCAGTTGTTGGGATAACATATGCCAGGATCTATCGGGGTGATCTCATAAACACAAATTTAAATTAACAATTACTACTAGCATGAATTTACCTAAGTGAATTCAAATAATAATTAACCAACAATGACATGCAAATAAGATTCACGTAAAAGATCCTAGCATGCAGAATTTGTAGGAGTTTACGTAAACGTACCCGTTGGAGAGACGATCTGAGACAGACAGGATCAAGTATTTGGATACCCACCAAAAGTCCTTCTCAAGTATTTCCAAGTCCTCGTCCAATAACCCCGGTGGAAGGTCCTTCAATGAACGATTTATAAAACAAGAAAATTAAAAATATTGTTGCACCGCCTTTGTGGATTTCTAATATTTCCAACACGTGGAACACTAGTTGGGAATGAAAAATTCACCCCCTATTTATAATAAGAGGGGTTTCGAAAATTATGAGGCAGTTTAGGGTTGGGAAAGATCTTTTCTTGATCTCCAAGAAATTTTGAATATATTCAATATATTCTTCTTTCCATGTGTATTTTTCCACAAAAATCTCACACCCTCAATTGGCCTATTTTTTTTCGAAAATTACTAGAAGGAATTTCAAGATTGGATCTTTCTTGAATTTATGAGATATTCTTGTATTCCAAGAATACATATCTTCCATAAAATCTTTCCAAGAAAATCAAGAAAATCTTTCTTCCCTTTCTTATTCAAGATTTTCGAAAAATACCTATTAAAGAAGCCAAGTGGGAGTTTTCTTGAATTTATGAGATAATCTTGTATTCCAAGAATACATTATCTCCTTTCCATAAAATCTTTTCAAGAAAATCCTTCTCCCTCTTTTCTTTAATATTTTCGAAAATTTGAGGAAATATTGCAACAATAAATTTATTTTATTTTAAGCACCTTTTATTTATTGGACTTTAATTGAGCTACTTGAGGGGCCTTTAGGAGAATTAAGATGGACCTTCCAATGGACTTCTGAATTCCAATATTGAGCCACAATATAATTCAGCCCATTAATATTAATTAATACCACTATATAATTAATATTGCACTATCAAATCTTAACCCATATTACGGTAATATGGCTCCCGATTATTATTTTCCGTGTTTAAGATTATTTAGTCAATTAATTAATTAAGCCACTGAAAAGCTTTATATTAATTAATATCTTTATCCTTGGAGTAAGGACAACCCAGTTTTATTATACATACCGATAAATTAATTCCACTTGCAAGATTTGGTATGATAAAGGTTCCGGGCCCACCAAGGGGACCAATCAAGCAAGACTTTTGCAAGCACACGATTCTCTGTATTAATTTAGCAACTGTCGTGTAATTAATATTATTGCCCAAGATATAGGGTATCGAAGTCGTAATGATTCTCTTCCCATTTATAAGTCAAAGCAATAACTACTAATCACACACAGTCCTTATTAAGTGACAGAGATTAAGAAATCAACAACCATTGAGGTCTAACTCTTCATCCCTTAAGTCAGTGCTAATGAGTTTATCCTCTCTGTAGGTCCGCTTCAGCATATCAAATGCACTAGTGTAATCTCTTGGTCAAGACAAATAAATGTGAGCCTTACAAATCAACTTCTACCAATAGATTGTTTGGATCTATCTAAGTTGTGAAACACGCACTCGTCTACAAGGAACTGTTAACGTGATCTTCTGTGATCTGGTATCACCATGTTAACTACAATGTAACGCGTGCTACGAACGGTTTGCAATAAATATACATAACATTCAATAATATTTAAAACAACAATGATAAACAATTTATTTAAGTAAATAAGTGTTTAATACATAGGTTATACAAAGTAAAAGCATACTTTTACGTATAACCCCAACAACACCTTTGTTGAAAACAGAGGGCTTGATTTGTCTCCCATAAACATCTACATAATCATACGTCTCTTCATATGCAATCTGGTCAGTATGATCATTAGTGTGAGCCTTGGATGAATCAGAAGACTTGGGATTTTTTTACTGATATTTGTCTTCTTTTAATCCAGTGGGGTTCAGGTGCAGCAACCATAGGTTTCTGATTATAAGGGTAGGTACGACTGCTACCATTAAAAGATTCATATCTTTTTGGCATAGCTGGTCTTAGCAGTTTACCCTTAGCCTGCTTGTTAGGCAGATTGACCTGATTAGGTTTCAGATAAGATTTTCCCTTGAGAGGTAGTCTTTTCTGATTCCTAATCTGCTGATCAGGTTGAGGTTTCTTCAGAAGAATAGGATTCTTATGTTGATTCCTCGGTGATGTCCGATCGATTGGGGGTCCATTTCGTTTCCTTTTGATCTGCATTGCCTTGCTGCGGGTCGGTGATCTTTTCCCTTATTTGATACAAATTTTTCTTTTCGTGTATCTTGATCAGAAACTCGTTTGATTACATTTTTCTGAAGTGAACCAGACGGGGCTTTTGAGGATACAGAAGGGTTTTCATACCCAATTCCCTTCTTATTAGTTGACGTACAAAAATAATTGTTCAGATCTTGAACGGTCTTAGATGATTTAGTGAAAACCTCTATTTTCTTATGCAAACTATCCTCAGTAACTTTTAGACTCTCATGCAGTCGGAAGAGTGAATCAAAGTACAGAAGGGACTTGTAGGCGTAGATCTGACTGATTTATGTTGATCTTAGTTTCTGTCTAACCCTTTGTATTTCCCAACAATGTCCACTTATCGTCGATTTCCTTCTAATCATATCCGATCGGTTAGCGTTCCCCTTCAACTGTTAACTCTTTTCTAATCAGTTCAGACTGATCTTACTGATCAGTTGAGGTACCATTACTCAACTGATCCTCCTTATCTGGCCAGTCTCTTAACCAACTATTCCTGGAGACCAGTCCACCAAACATTTCTGGTGCACTTTCTCCTAAGTCCAGAAGTCCTAGCTCATTACATAATTCTCTGAATCTGACTTCAACTAGTGGCTTGGTTAAGATATCAACTCTCTGCTTGTCAGTATGGATCTTTTCCATTCTGATATTCTTCTTTTCCACATGATCTCTTATGAAATGGTGTCTGACATCCACATGCTTGCATCTTGTATGTAATACTGGATTCTGAGTGATTGCAATAACACTATTACTATCACAGAATATGGGCACATTTGTAGCTACAATGTTATAATCCCTCAGCTGCTGACTAAGCTAGAGCAGTTGGGAACAACAGCTTCCTGCAGCCATATATTCTGCTTCAGTAGTAGATGTGGCAATAGATGTCTGCTTCTTTGAAAACCAAGAGATCAGTTTGCTTCCTAAGAACTGACATGTATCTGAGGTTGATTTTCTGTCTATTCTGCAACCTCCATAATCAGAATCAGAATACCCACTAAGCTCTAAATTATCATCTGATGGGTAGAATAAACCAAGGTTTACTGTCCCCTTCAGATACTTAAGAATCCGCTTAGCTGCTTCCAGGTGGCTTTGCATTGGATTTGCCTGAAATCTGGCACATACACCTACTGCAAAAGTTATGTCTGGTCTGCTGGCAGTCAGATATAGTAAAGAACCAATGAGAGCCCTATATCATTTCTGATTAGTTTTCTGACCATTCTCATCTAGATCCATCTTGAATCCAGTCATCATAGGAATTTTGGCTTCCTTACTGTTCTGAATTCCAAACTTAGCCAACAGATTCCTAGTGTACTTTGCCTGACAGATGAATATCCCTTCTGTACTTTGCTTAACCTGAAGACCCAGAAAGTAGTTCATCTGACCCATCATGGACATTTCGAATTTTCCTTGCATCAGTTTGCTGAATCTTTCACATAAGGTCTTGTTGGGAGATCCGAAAATGATATCGTCCACATAAATCTGAACCATCAGAATATCTTCACCATCTTCTATTATGAATAAGGTTCTATCCACTGTTCCTTTAGTGAATCCGCTGTCTATCAAGAACTGAGATAGTGTATCTTACCAAGCTCTAGGAGCCCGTTTCAGTCCATAAAGAGCTTTTCTTAAACAGTACACATGGCTGCCTTTTTCAAAGCCAAGAGTTTGTTCAACATAACCTTCCTCAGCTAGTACCCCGTTTAAGAATGCACTCTTTACATCCATCTGATACACAATAAACCCTCGATTGCAAACATATGCGATAAAGCTTGACCTAATGGCTTCGAGGCGGCGATCGGGTGCAAAGGTCTCATCATAATCAATTCCTTCTGATTGTGAATACCCCTTAGCAACAAATCTTGCCTTATTCCTGGTTATGATATTGTTCTCATCTTTCTTGTTCTTGAATACCCATTTGGTATCTATCACATCTTGATGAGATGGTCTGTCCACCAGTTTCCAAACCTGATTCCTTTCAAACTGCTCTAATTCTTCTTGCATAGCTAGAATCCAGTTAGCATCCTGTAGAGCTTCTTCTATAGTGGTTGGTTCCTTTAAAGACAGATATCAACAATACATGGCACTTTCACCAATCTGATGTCTAGTTTTAACTCTATCAGATGGGTCTCCGATGATCAGATCAGTTGGATGACTGGTTATCCAGGTCCTTCTTTTCTGATTTGCATTAGTTTGGAGAACATCATCCTCTTCTGATAGTAATTCATCACTAGAGATTGGGAGAGGTACAGTAATAGGATCCACTTGGCATGGCAAGTCTTAGCTGATGTTGGAATCATCATGTGCTGATGTCTGTCAGCCAGAACATCATGTGTTCCCCCTGAACCAGATGGTTTAGTTGTTACTGTCTCAGCTGTATCAGTTTCTTCATTGACAGTTGTACGTACCTTTGGGTCTGAATGACCTGGTGAATCAGTTAGATCAAGTTTTGGAACATACACAGTTACGTGATCTGATCCTTTTTCCTTAATACTTAACTGATCCATTTTTAGTGCATCAGGTATCGGTTGATCTGGTACTGCTTGTTCTGAGGCAGATTTCTCTTGTTCAGAAGATGTCTCATCAAAGACCACATGAGGTGTTTCTTCCACAACTAAGGTTTGCCTGTTGAACACCCTGAAAGTCTTGCTGGATGAGGAATATTCTAAGAATATACCCTCATCTGACTTGACTTCAAATGTTTTCAACTGACTCTTCCCATTGTTGTGAATGAAACACTTGCACCCAAAAACATGGAAGTAAGAAACACGAGGTTTTCTGCCCTTCCACAGTTCATAAGGTGTTTTAAAGTGAATCTTAGTAAGAGAACATCTGTTCTGAGTGTGACACGCTGCGTTGATAGCTTCTGCCCAGAAACGGTTTGGAGTTGCATGTTTAGCTAACATAGTTCGAGCAGCTTCTTTGAGTGTTCTGTTTCTCCGTTCTACTACTCCATTCTGTTGTGGTATTCTTGCAGCTGATGTTTCATGATGTATTCCAAACTTAGTGCAAAAGTCAGTAATAAAGGAGTTCAAAAATTCTATACCTTTATCGGATCTGATTTTTACAATACTGACACCCTTCTCATTTTGTAGTTTCTTGAGCAGCTCGGGTATCTTAGTTGTAGTCTCATTCTTCTTATACAAGAATACAACTCAGGTAAACTTGGAATAATCATCCACGATTACCAGAGTGTATTTGCGTCCGCTGAGACTAAGTGGTGTAACTGGTCCAAATATATCCATATGGAGCTGTTGCAATACTCTGCTGGATGCTGGTCCTGGGATTCCCTTAAATGAGGCTTTAACCTGCTTTCCCTTCTGGCATGCGACACATGTCTGATCCTTAGAGAATACCTCATTCGGAAGACCTCAACCAGAGACATCCTTGCTATCTTGTTAAGAGTTTAAAGTTCAGATGGCTCATTCTCTTGTGCCAAAGACAACTGCTGCTTTTGGAACTCTTAACAATCAGGCATGCATTTCTTGGACAACTGTTCCAATCTGCAGTGTAGATCGTTCCTTTTCTTGAACCAGTTAACAAAATCTGTTGAGTAGTTTGATTCTTGATAGTGCACTGATTACTCGAGAACTCAACACTGAATCCGTTGTCACAGAATTGTGAAACCGATAACAAGTTGTGCTTCAAACCATCGACATACGAGACTCCAGTAACCTGTACATCATCATTCTCTAAGGTTCTGAATCCTCTAGTAAAACCAAAGTTATTATCACCAAAGAGTACACGTGGGCCTTCTTGTTCTGTGTATGAACTGAGGAGATGTTTGTTTCCAGTCATGTGCCTTGAGCTTCCACTATCGATGTACCAGATAGTTGCTTGTACACCTCCTTTATTGGCCAAACTCACGAGATCCTGCAATCAGATCAGGCTTTAGGTACCCCAGTAGAATCGGGTCCTGGGGGGTTAGAAGTACCTTTCGGGATCCAAACAAACTTGGCACCCTTGTTGAAAATAGAGGTCTTTATTTGTCTCCCATAAACATCTACATAATCATACGTCTCTTCATATGCAATCTGGTCAGTATGATCATTAGTGTCAGCCTTGGATGAATCAGTAGACTTGGGATTTTTTTACTGATATTTGTCTTCTTTTAATCCAGTGGGGCTCAGGTGCAGCAGCCATAGGTTTCTGATTATAAGGGTGGGTACGACTGCTACCATTAAAAGATTCATATCTTTTTGGCATAACTGGTCTTAGCAGTTTACCCTTAGCTTGCTTGTTAGGCAGCTTGACCTGATTATGTTTCAGATCAGATTTTTCCTTGAGAGGTAGTCTTTTCTGATTCCTAATCTGCTGATCAGGTTGAGGTTTCTTCAGAAGAATAGGATTCTTCTGTTGATTCCTCGACTGATGTCTGATCAGTTGGGGTCCATTTCTGTTCCCTTTCTGATCCGACACTTGCCTTGCCTGGTCAGCTGATCTTTTTCCCTTATTTGATACAGATTTTTCTTTTCGTGTATCTTGATCACAAACTCGTTTGATTACACTTTTCTGAAGTGAACCAGACGGTGCTTTTGAGGATGCAGAAGGGTTTTCATACCCAATTCCCTTCTTATTAGTAACCAGAATCCTCCGAAGGTAGATAAGAATCATTAATCCCAGATGTATCAGCAACCATGACTTTTCTGTCTTTGTATCGTTGCTCTCTTCTGTTCCGCTTGTCTTCTCTTTCTTTCGGAGTCAGGTCAGGGCAATCTGCACTATAGTGACCTGGTTTCTGACAGTTGAAACATGCTCCACGCTCCACATAACTTCTTCAGCCAGGTGAGTCATTCTGTCTGTAGAATCTGTCAGGTGACTTTCCTGTTTGCCTGTGATCCGAATTCCTCCCTTTTGATCAGTTGTCTCTTCTTTCATCAGATCGATCATCTCTTTTCTTATCCTCTCTGCGATCCTCCCTATGATCATCTCTTCTGTCATCAGATCTGTTTCTTTCTTGTGATCTATCAGTTGATCTCCTATCTCTTCCTCTGCTGTTCTGATAGTCTCTGTAGAATTTTTGATATTTACCTAGTTGAATGTTGGATCTTTCGAGTTTTCTAGTCAGCAAAGCAATCTGTTTTGTCTGGCATATGATATTTCCAACGAGTTCGAGAGATTTTGAGCTCTTTGTCGGTTGCTTTTGAATGCAACTTCTTTTTGATGTGGCGAGTGTGTGACAAGCAGCGACTTCATCATCTTCTTCTTGCCCTCTCTCAATCAAATCAAACTCATGGGCTTTAAGGCTCGTAAAACATGTTGCTTGGCTTCATCCTTACAATATCTTGACAATCCTTTATCACAGTCACTTTCATATCCCATTTCTTTGTCGAGATTTCAGGATCTTGTAGTTGATGTCTTTGTCCTGAAATTTTTCATCCCAGTTCCGTAGCTTGTTGGACAGACATGGTGATTCTTCCATCGAGCTGATTTATGGTTTCGTTTGATAGCATCTTGAGTTTCTCAAACTTAAACAGTTCGGCTTGTAATCTACTATCTTTGATCAAATCATTTCCTTCGCACATCTCAGCAAGTGTATCCCACATCTGTTTAATTGTTTTGAGATACTTGATCTTCTCTCTAGTGATCTTGTCCATCCTCTTCATAATGATATGTCTGGCCACAGTATCCAGATTGAAAAGTTTTCTTTCCTCGACATCCATCACAGAAGGACTCTTTCTGATTCTGGCTCCAACTGAAAACTCTGGATCACCTCCTTCATGGATTGTGTAGTAGATGATGATGGGTCCTTGTTCAAGAACTTTCATCATTCTCCGCTGCTTATAGCTCCCAGATGGTTGCTCATGAGTATGGTCCAGTCTGCATACTCATCAATAAAAAACTTAGGCAGATCATGATACATACCAGATGTATTATCCATGCTGATCGTGAGTTTTGAAAACAGATGAGATTTAAAAACAGGTTTTTCAAGATCTGTTCAAGTGACAACAATGGTTCTTCCTCAAGAACCGATGATACTCAAAGCCAGTGGTCCGTAGAACCACTGCTCTAATACCACTTGTAGGTCCCAAACGGGTTTTATGAGGGCAGAAGTCTAGAGGGGAAGGGTGAATAGACTTCTGAAAACTTTTTCGTGCAAGATCGGTGTGAAAGCAAGTTGCTGATCGAGTGTGAGTGAATCAGTTTGGACTAATATCCAACTTACTGATCGCCTGGTGGCAGATCAGTTCGGTGTCTATCAGTTTAACTGATGTGCGGAAGCAAGTTTTAACCCGTGTGAAAAACCAGTTCTATAGAATCAGATTCTGCTTGTCTGTTTTCAATCAGATGACAAAGTGTCAAACTGATCAGATCAGTTGCTTGATGCAGAACTGATCTAGACTCAGAATATGTATGCAATGTTAAATCAGGTAGTGTGCTATAGTGTAAAGTAAGTAAATCAGATAAACACACAAGATTTTTATAGTGGTTCAGACAACCAGTCCTACGTCCACTCTTCCCTATCATCAGGGGCACCAACTAACCAACTGGACTTAGTTTAATGTGTTAGTCCAACACAGTACAACCAACAGATGTTTCAAGATTTCTCACTCAATCCGATCCCAGATATCAGAAACTAGAAACCCTACTCTGAAATCTTGCAAAACAAACTTAACCTAGCTTTTGGGTTTGGGTAAAGATTTGTTGTTGTTCCAACTGGAAATCTATCCTAGTATTTATGTAGCCTAAAGCTAGAGGATGAGATTTCTATGCTAAGAACAATGGGATGAACACTTAGAAATATTTCTTCAAATTTTGTGTTCTTCGTGCGGAAATTTGCTTGTGCTTGAGCTTGATGATAATTTCCGTGTCTTCACTATGAAGTATGATCCCATATTTATACCTCAAAATCAAAGAGCCGTTGGAGAGAAATTTGAATTCAGGCTATTTTTGGTAGATTTGCAGGCTTGATGTGATGTGCTTGAGGAACGGCATGGCCGAAAGCATGTATGTTTGTCCTTTCTAGCCGTTTGACAGTGCAACACCAAATCCCACATTATCAGCTCCATGCATACGTGTCTCATTCTCATTGGTTAACAAGTACACTTGTTTAGTGTTTGTTTTACCAACTCTGGTTGACATTCTTCTTGTCAGATTAAACATCGTATGATCTGGTGCACGAACAGTTGTCACCAGGTGTGAGCTGAACTGACCAGATAAACTGATCAGTCTACCTGATAGAGTCTTCAGATGCAAGTTGTCTTAGCTCAACTAGCAGACTCGACTGATGTAGGTCTTCTGGTCTTGTTCTTCTGGTAGCCATCTGATCTTCAGGTCTTCTGATTCTTTCGCTTCAAGTCTTCGCCTGATCATCTGACTATCTGATCTGATCTTCTTCAAGATTTGACCTATACATATTGAGTTCCCCCTCAATATGTGACCTATCTAATACATCAGTTGTTCTATACAATAATTATCAACTGGTCACCTTAAAACTGGTATTTTAAACATCAGTCAGCTAACAGGTCTGACTGGTCCTATTACAAGTGTTTTGGAACTTTCATCAAAACTCTAAATTTCCCAACAAAACTGTATAATGAAAATAAAATAATCTGACGACCATCAAAATCTTATACACTATTATTCAATGGCGTGACTGAAAAAGGAATGAACGTTGTTGGAGAAGATACAATCCATGATGGCACAACTATTTTTTAACTATCCTTTTTGAAAATATGAGTTATTTATAGTTGTCAGCATATTGAATAAAGTTATTCATAGTTGACTAAGTCAACTTTATTAGAACTCTAGAAAGTTGAAGACATGATCTTTAGTTAATCTTGGTATATGTAGACCAACAACTCACATACACGATTCTATGAATCAATATGAAAAGTTGAGTCTAAAGGATTTATAAATGTATCTTCTAAGATATTATGCTAAATTCAATGGATATAAATTGATCGGAGATCAAGAAGTTCAGAGTAAGACATGATAGAAAATCACATAATCTCATTTTTTTAAAAAAAGATTTCCTAGTAGAGGAGGTATTCGAAATACTATACCATTTCAGATTGAAATAATCACTCTCTATCAGATCCAAGATGGAGTGATTCACTTAATGTTGTGATATTTGATAAAAGTTTACACATTAAGATTAGATGGATCTTGATGTTATTTATATCACAAGTTTCAATCTTGAAAAATACTCTAGGAAACATATGTCTGAGATACATCATGATATTGAGGGACACACCTTCTTTATATTTTCCAGAAATAAGATTAATATTTAGTGAATGAGGAAGAACCTACAGACGATCGAGATGTTATATCACGTTATGCAAGAGACTAATGAAACAAAGAAATGAAAGATAATATAAATTCAATAAAGCCAAATCAAGTTTTTGAAACTTGTAGATCCTTTATCGGGATATATCTTAAAATTTAAAGAAAGACCAATGGGTCTCTCATAAGGTAAAAATGCTCACTTAGTATAAAAATATTATACTCAGAAAGGGGTATTTAAACGCTCTTCATCTGTTGTGAGATTCACCTCAATTCATTCACTTTTTTGGCTATAATATCAGATATAAATTTAGAATTACATAAAAAAATGGGCGTTACTATTTTTCTCAATGTAGAATTCAAAGAAAAAGTTAATGTTTGTAAATTGAAGAAGTCGATTTACAAACTTAAACAGATCCTCAAGACAGTGGTACTTGAGACTTCATTTTGTGTTTGTCTCTTATTAAATTTGTTAGACAAAGACCACTGTGTTTTTATGTTTAACTGTCCCTATATACTTTTGTAAATCTATGATCATATGTTGTTAATTTGGAAAAAAAAAACAATGGGAATGTTTTTGGAGAAAAGCTTCATAAAGATCGTTCAAAGAAATTACTTGAATAGTCTAATAAAATTTGAGAAAAGACTTATAAAATGATTCAAATGAATGTACAAAAGGATGTTGATTCTCATGTTGTAAAAAAACGAGTACCTGAACTATGATGATTGTCCAAAGACTGAAAGATGAAATGTCAAATGTACCATAAGCAAATTCAAATGGATATCTGATGTATGCTAAGTTGTGCGAGTATCCAGACATTTGTTAAGTTGTTGGTTTGGTAGCAGATATTGTTGGTCCCGAAAAACCCGATTTAAAACTCGTAAAATCTCAATGGGAGGTGACTTTAAATTTTTTTTTTTGTGCGAATGTGTTGCATGCATTTGCTAAAAGTATGTATGATGAGTTAATATGAGAGCAAATAAGAACACACACGTATTTTTATAGTGGTTCGGAGTCCAACTCCTACATCCACTCTTCCTTCATGGGGCACCAACTAAACCACGAGATATTTATGGAGCTCTCACTCAGCGGGACTTATCTCTCTCCGCGGGATCGCTTTATAGATGTTTAATGAGTTCTCACTCTCTCGGGACTTATCTCTCTCGCGGGATTGCCTACTTAACTACCTTACTTAACCACTAATTCTCTCAAAAAAAGGGTATGAGTTTGGTGTTATTTCCAACTAGGTGAGATTTTCCCTTACATTGTTTTTAGCCTTTAAAATTAAGGTTGAAGAAAATCTCTAAGCTTATGATATGACATTTATGCTTAGATATGATGAAGAACACTCTTGGATAAATTTGGATATTTAATCTTTCTGTGTTCTTGAATGGAGATCTTGAATATTTGACTTTTATCTTCACTTGCGGCATCCTCCATTATCTTCTTTTGAAGATAGTCTGATGTATTTATAGTGTGAATTTGAATATTCTGGTTGGAAGTAAATTCAAATCCATACTAATAATCTTCCACTTTTCTTGTCCAGACCGCCTTTGTTGTTTGCAAAAGCCTTTACGTCACATTCATATATGTGTTGTCATCTTCTCATTGGATAACTTTTTGTGGTCTAAACGGATCGATCACTCGCGCGATTTACGGTCTCGGGCCGATTTCGGAATGGCGATATATGATCTGCGCATCGCCTTCCAGATCGACCTTTGGATCGAGAAAGCGCATCAGAAAACTGCACGGCAAGTCAGTTTCTGCACATCAGTTCAGTTTCTGCACGGCTGATCAGTTTCTGCACATCAGTTCAGTTTCTGCACGGCTGATCAGTTTCTGCACATCACTTCAGTTTCTGCACGGCTGATCAGTTTCTGCACACCAGTTAACTTGGAACTCATCCTACTCATCTGATCTCGATCAGCCTCATCTGATCTCGATCATCTTCGTCTGATTTCATGAGTTCCCCCTTAACTTGTTATCTCGTTCCCCCTCAACTTGTTATCTGTAGATTAACTTAAATAACACAAGTTGATAATGTTTTGGCATAATTCATCAAAACTAAATATCCCAACAGACAGATGTCAGTTAATTCGAAAAAACACACTAAAAGATAATTTGTGGGATTTTTGAGATATCTAAAGGGTACTGCAGATTTTATCTCAACGAGATAATCTAAACTTAGAGAGTATACATACACTAACTGTAATTATGATTTAGATGCAAGTAGATCAAATCCATGTTATGTCTTCTTGCTTAATAATTAAGCAATCTTGTGGTGTAACAAGAAATAAGTCTGTATAGCACTGACCACTATTACAAAAAAAAAAAAACTTGTGGAGAATTAAACACCCTAGTGGGAGTTGTAAAGATTCATTGACGTACGTGGCATTCCAGTAGGAGTTATATCGATTCACTATAGAATCAAACACTTTTGTGGGAGTTGTAATAATTCATTGTGGAATGAAATGCTCCGATAGAGATATATCAATTCACTATGTAATTAAACACTTTAGTGGGAGTTGTAGTGATTCATCGTGGAATGAAATGCTCCAGTAGGGGTATATCGATTCACTTTGGAATAAAACACTTCAGTGGGAATTGTAGCCATTAATTATGGATATTTATACTTTAATGGGAGTTGTATTGGTAGATTGTGAAATCAAACGCTCAAGTGGGAGCTTTTATGATTCATCATAGTAATCAAAGCAGTCAAAGCTTACACTAAAGATTCCAAGTATCATAAAAAGTTTGACTTTGTAAAAACATTACAAAGAAGAAAGAGTGATTTTTGAATAAATTTATTCTGACTTGATGTTAGCAAATTTGTTGTCAAACCTAATTATAGAGATGTATAAGACATCTTAAGATCATGGGTTTGTATGGATTTGAATGAACTACGAAGTAATTGTTAATGTTACTAAACATTTATGTATTGTGAATTATATGAAAGATTCATATAATAGTATGTCGACAAGTGGATTGACTTTCTCATACGAGCAATCGCCTCTGACATCGAGGTATGTGCAGAGATAAGATTATATTATAGATAATAGCAATAGATTTACTAGTGAATCTATTTGGCGTGTTACAAAAAGCTAAATGAATGGATTTACGATTGAAAGAGGAGAAATCCAAGTTAAGTGTTGAAGAAGATACACTTTAACTATGATTTACATGATGTCAAAATAAATAAAAAAAATGACATATGTTTCCATCCTAGGAAGTTAAAACATCATGACACGTGTTTCATACCACATTTGCTAAGTTGACAAGGAAATAAGAAAAATATCCTTATTTTCTCATTGTATGAGGCTTTGAGGTTTTGATAAGTCTCTTAAAAGTACCCTTAAGACTTTCTACTAGATTTCTAAGTCTTCACTTTAGTGTTGCTACTTTAGCATGCTACCAATAGCTATTATTGGTACATCAATGTTGTACATGTCTAGGAAAACAACTTAGTAGGATTCTGTAGATATTTTGTGTGAAAGGAAGGACATCTTTATTAACATGTTCTATTATGTTCATTGATAGGTCAATCGAGTTGAGAACTTGATTATGAATCATAGATTTGATAAAAAGTTGAATATGCTCTAATTGTTTCAAGGGATTGAAAGAGGTACGTCAACTTGTGTTAACTGAAAGAGTTCTGGGGTATAACGAGTTTTGAATTCTTCATATAAAACTAGTTGAGTTGTTAAATATCCTTAACAAGTGTATAGCGTGAAAAACTCATATTCTCGAGGGTTAGACGATTTATTTGTCTATATGAAAAGGTATTATGTGATGGTGTAAAGATGTGAAGTAAATGAGTGTAAGACTCAAACTTCATATGTGAGTGGGAGATATAAATAAATAATTTATACTCCGTCTGTCCCATACTTAATTACCCCTTTCTTTACGGCACGTGTTTTAATGTGAGAGTTGTTTATTAGTATTTAAAAGGATAAAGTGAGTTTTAGTTAAGGGTATTGTAGTTCTTTCTACTTTCTTATTAAAGTAAATGACTTTTTTGTTTGTAAAAGTAATGTCATGGAATGTAATTTTAAGTTAGTGTCTTCTTCGAGTTTGGCATTATTTTTGGTCCTGCTGCATGGCTCACTTGCACTATAACATCATCATCGGTTATTGTCTTCTTTTTCATCTTCTTAAAGTCTGTCAAGTTCTTTCTTGCTTCCATATATTCCTCATCGTCGTCCATACTATCATCCTCCGTGTCACTGTCTTCAATTGGATTAAATTCAATATCCTCATCCATATCACTTATATCACCAACTGGATTACCCTCAATATAGACCTCAATCACCTTTTGTTTTTTCTTCATGACATGTTGTACCATCTCCTTAGCCTCTTTATCGTCTTTAATTTCTCTCATTGCTAACATAGGAACCCATGGGACTCTGTAGCACATCTTTTTCAGTGTATATCCCATTTTCTCCACTTGATCAACTAAATTCAGGTAACCTACTTTGTCTATATCTAAGACATGTTGAGGTTTAAGATTCTCCTCTTGGTACAATAAATGACCATCCATAGTCACAAACTTCCCCCTATGTTGTATGTACATATTTTCATTTATTTCTTATTCTAAATTACTCCCTCCCATTCTTCCTAATGTACTTTTAGTCTATTAGAATATTTATATAATAAATATCATTAACCTTAATTTTTTATAATTAAATATTTTTAATAATAATTACTATTGGTTGGAAAAATTATACACACAACATATTTGTTGAAAAATAAAAAAAATTTAATAACCATAAAACGTAATCATGAGGGGTATATATGAGATAATGAGTGGTGAAAATGTCAAAACGACATGTATTATGTAAATAATATATAAGACTGAAATGAGTATGATATCTAATTTTAATGGGAGAAAGTAATTTAGAATAAAAAATTAATGAAAATATACACAAACAATATTAAAATATAAAAAGTATACCTGTAATTGAATTAATTAAATTAATTAAGTATTTAAAATATTTAATTTAAAATTAATAATAAAATTTTTATTTTGGATCCCACGTAGTACGCGGGGTTACGTGCTAGTTTGTATTATAATTACTTAACAAACTTTGAATTCTATGCTGATGTTTTTTTAAATGACTTTAAAAAATTGATTGTTGAAATTTAGAAGTTTTTGGAATCTATGAAATTTTAAAATTAGTGTTTATATTGAGTTTTTGACTAAACTTAGAGAGTATACATACACTAACTGGAATTATGATTTAGATGCAAGTCGATCAAATCCTAGTTATGCCTTCTTGCTTAATAATGAAGCAATCTTGTGATGTAACACGAAATAAGTCTGTATAGCATTGACCACTATTACAAAAAAATAAAAATAAATAATAACTTGTAGTATGTGCATCTGTAGTCAAATGAAAATTTTGATTAAAAATTTTCGTAAAATATTTAGAATTAGTAAGCACTCAATTGAGATCTGTAATGATTCGTGGAGAATTAAACACCCTAGTGGGAGTTGTAAAGATTCATTGACATACGTGGCATTCCAGTAGGAATTATATCGATTCACTATAGAATCAAACACTTCCATGGGAGTTGTAGTAATTCATTGTGGAATGAAATGCTCTGGTAGAGATATATCAATTCACTATGTAATTAAACACTTCAATGAGAGTTGTAGGACTGTGTCACGCAAGTTACCTCAAAATACTATAAATATGACTTTATATTTCAAATGTACCCTCAAGTTTTTCAAAATTCATATCTCTCACCTTATTTTTATTTCTAATTTTTTATTTTATAAATGAAATAAAAAAATATAGAATCAAATACATTTTTCAAGATAACCTAACATGAGAAATATAACCTTTGAAAATCATAAGGTCTTTTTTAAAATATAATATCATTTGAAAGATATTTTTTACATTTCAAATAATTTTTTATTTTTTTTGAAGGGGAAAACACCAGCTCAAACTAAGGGTCACTCCGAGCAATGGTAGAAATTCAGAAGGGGATATCTTCCCCAACCCAATTGTGAGGGTGAGTAGATATTGTGCCAAGTTTCTCCAATTTGTGAGAGTAAAATTCTCTTGACGTGGAGTATACCAGACCCCTTTCACTGAGGGGTCGTGAATCCGTCTCCAAATCTCGTCGATTAAAGAATCTTCCGGGCCTAAGAAATTTTGAGGATTTCCCTCATCCTAACTAATACTCCTTTCTTCCTTGTGTAATTGTCTCATTTCTTTTTGTTGTTTTATTTAAGGAATAATAATAAAATAATAAAAATGAAGTGTAGTTTTGGATATTGGGAAAGAGAAAAAAAGACATATGAAGTAATGAGTGGAGTAGTGAGTGATATTTTTTGTAATATTGTGTGAAAAGTAAGGATACAAATTATAGGTAATGAAGTTACTTTTTCCTTTTATGAAATGAGAAAATTATAGTGGGACGTCCATAAAATGAAAATGAGACAATTATAGTCGAACGGAGGTAGTACAAACTATGAAACACCAAATAAAATCTCAAATTTTTTGGATAACTTTTTATTTTTCGGACAATTTATTGATGTTTTGAACTTTTGACATTAGAGCAAGTCTCAATTAATAATATTCAATCTTTTAGGCCCCAAATAAATTAAAGACAGTCTTGAATAAACATTTTAATCATATAAAATTTTCATTAAATAATATACTATCCTCATATTCATTCAATAGTACAATTATATTAATAAATCAATACCAAATACTATAACTCAACGTGTTTATGTGTGTAAATTATAAAAATAATTATATTATTAATATAATGATATTATTAAATGAATTTCTCATAAAAAGTCATTCACACGGGAGTATACAAATAAATAAAAGTCCTACTCCTTCCTACCTAACTCTTTCTTCACGCCACATTTTTTCTCGTGTTTTAGCAAACTCATTGTTTATTAGTATTTAAAATAATAAAATAAATTTTAAGAAAGATATAATAGATCTATATATCTTCTATTACATTATCTCCTAAAAATTATTTTATCATGACTAGATCTTGTATACACAAGATTGTCTTATCAAGACTCATAATCGTTTTAGAAGCGTACAACTTGTTATCTTTGAAAAATCGATTTATTTACACAGAAAAGTGCAACTATTAAAATAGAACATAGTTGCATGCTTCTATTTGGAATAGTTGTACATTTCTATTATGTATAGTTTGCGCTTAAACGACATTATAAGTCTTGTGATCTTATTCAGTCACATTATCGAACCCACTCTTATATCATTTCAAATATTAAAAAAAAATCAACTAACTAAAATACGATAAAACAATAATTATGAACAAATAGTTGAGATGAATGTAGTATAACTATAATACTACATATGCATATAAATTAAAACAAAAAAGGTTTGATATCACATGTGAGTGGACTCGGATCGGCACTCGGATCCGACCCAGTTGGGCAGCTGCTACAAATTACCCTCCTCCTTCGCCTTCTCCTACACTACCGCCAAACACACAATCTCTCCCACTCACACACACTCTTTTCTTGATCCAGAATCATCATCTGAATCCGTAAGTTTCTCTTTATTTTTTTATCTAACCATCCATTCTTTTTCCTGTATTTATTTTGTGCAGCTGAATTGATTGATTGATTGTTTTGATTTTGGCTTTTATTGATAGGTTTCTTGTTCTTTGTTTATTTAGTTAATCGAATTGGGGGATTTCTTGATATGGGTTGTACCGTTAGAGAGAAACACATCCGGACTAATAGGAGGACCCGATCGGTGAAACTCGAATCGGATCATTCCGGAACAAATGGGGATGGGGATAAATCAGGAAATGTGAAAACGGGGATGAATTCGAAAAGTTACAGCATGGCGCTGAATAACTTGACACAGAGCTCAATGATGATGCCCAACCCAAATGGGTATGATGAAAATGGGTGGGGGTTCTGCACTGAGGAACAATTAGAGAATACTTTGTTGAAGAATTTGGGGTTTTTGTATAGTGAGGCTATGAATAAGCTTGTTGCATTGGGTTATGATGATGAGGTGGCTTTGAAGGCTATTTTGAGGAATGGGCACACTTATGGTGGGATGGATGTTTTGACTAATATTTTGCATAATTGTTTGGCTTATTTGAATAGTGGTGATAGTAATGAGGGGGATGGAGAAGAATCCGAGCATTCGTTTGCAGACTTGAGGCAGCTGGAGGAGTATTTGTTGGCTGGAATGGTTTGTTTGTTGCAGCAACTCAAACCCCAAATAACTAAGGGTGAGGCTATGTGGTGTTTGATGATGAGTGATCTCCATGTTGGGCGTGCTAGTGTGATGGATGTTCCGTCTCTGCGATCCCGTAGCATGAGTGGGATGGGGAATGGGAGTGTGTGTGAGGTGCGTCGCCAAGCAGTGTCTTGAGCCCGGAGGGATTGTTACTAATGGGGGGCCTATTGATGTGGCCCCTGCTTTTGTGTAGGTTTCATGGAGGTTGGGGGTTTGGGAATGGTGGGATATCTGAGTTCCCAATGAATGGAGTGAATGGATTCTTTTCGTATGCTTCAGAAATGGCTTTAGAGAGAGATCGAATGTCCAAAGAGGTTTAACCTTAGTCCATCGATGAAGAACCTTCTGAAGAGGAATGTTGCGATGTTTGCTGCGGGATTTAGGCGAACTGAAGCAGTTTCACAGCCAATCACAGGCCTGCCCCAGTTCTTTGTCTGGTGGGAATTAGCGAGTGGGGGGTGGGCAGAGTGAGGAGACTCAGTATACAAAGAATCAAGATGTGGTGAACTCGGTGATGAGTAAGTTTCGTGATTTGAATCTTGATGAAAGTACCGAACAAGTGGGGGCATTGGATCAAAGGACGAAATGATCCTCAGTTTGATCCATCAGATAAAGGACTTGGAGAAACAAGTGAAGGAACGCAAGGTGGGCCCATTCAAAGGCAATGCAAGCTGCAAAGAAAGCTCAGTCATGATTTGACTGAGCTTAAGATGTTGAGAATGGAGAGAGCGAGACTCAGCGGTTGAAAAAGGGCAAGCAGACCCTAGAGGACACCACCCTGAAAAGGCTTACAGATATGGAGAATGCTTTGAGGATCGCAAGTGGGCAAGTGGATCGAGCAAATGCTGCTGTTGGAAACTCGAGACTGAGAATGCTGGAAATTAGAGCCGAAATGGAGGCATCTAAATTGAGTGCTTCTGAATCCGTTCTGGCGTGTTTGGAAGTTGCGAAAAGGAGAAAAAGTGCCTTAAGAGGCTTTTAGCTTGGGGAAGAAGAAAACTAAAATGCAGGAAGAAATTGCAGCGGAGAAACAGAAAATCGTGGAGTTGCAGCAGGAGTTGGCTTGGGTCAAGCAAGCACAAAAGGAAGCTGAGGTAATACGATTTACTCAAACAGGATATATATTGCTTCTAGAGTTCTTGTAGAACAGTTTTATCGTGCAACTAATTCACAACTATCACTTTATAGTAAAACCAACTAATACTTTTTAATGAATTAACCAATACTATCAAACTGATACTTTTTAATGAAACAATTAAAACTATTTAAAAAAACTCCCAATATTTGAACCAATTGTATGGTAGAACTGGTTTATATAAAACTTTGCCTTGCATCTATATTCTAAGTATCTCTTAATGGTGTGTTTAGTTATACTCCAAATTTAATGCTTCACCCGTTGGTTTTGTGGCTTAGTCTTTTACCTTTTTATGTGTGATAGTTTGCCATTGTATTCAAGTATGGGGTCATTATTCGTTCTATTTCTTATTGAGTAACACTCCGGTGAACCCGGTCCATACATGAACTCTATCATTGTTTATGTACATAAACTATCACTGTTATGCACAAAAACTTTTTTTTGTTTAAAAATGTAAAGCATTTTTTTAAGCTGTGATAGTTTTTGTGCATAACAGTGATAGTTGTTATGGACAACAATGAGTTTTTATACATAACAGTGATACTAAAAAGCCCGAGTTCATGGTGAACTCGGGTTCACACAAGTTTTCGTCTTCTTATTTAATGTTTATACTAGATTTCAGATAATCTATATTTCGGAAACAATAAAAGAAGAAAAGGCATAATGCATCTGAAGGCCATTGAAACTCGTAAGACCCTTAAACTAGTTTTTGCTTCACGAGGATCCTTTTGGTCCCTAATCGACTTATATAAAAATGAAAAGATGAGCACTAAAAAAGATGTGTTTAAACACCCAGACAAGATAAAACCTCTGTATCCTTTCTCTTTCCAGTTTGGCTAAGAACCACATTCGCATTCTACAACACAAATTGGCAAAAGAGGGGGTCTCGTGAAACCAAAATTTATATGTCATGGATCTTTAAAACAAAAAATGGTTTAAGGTCCTTTCGAAATAGACATTGATAGTTCAGGGGCCTTTAGATGCATTTATTTTATAAATCGGTATCCGGCCCAAGTACCCGACTAATTAGAGAACCAATTCCATCCCACTAGTGGGGACCTCATTTGGGGGCCTTTAGATACATTGGCTATCTATTACTTATTTAGAGTATGTGCTTAAACCAAAACCAATGACATTATTCATTTAGGCGACCACTCATAGTGGATTAGTGGCATAGTTTCATTGGATTTAAACACATCATGTGACAATATGTTTAGATACATGCATATTTGCTAATTGTATGCATATATATTTGCTATTTAAGTGACTAGGATGTGAAGGAACACCGTTTCGTTATGAACCAACATCTACACTTTGCTTTTAGCATCTAAAAAAAAGGATAATTAGTATCTACTACAAGAATGATCCAATGAAGACTGAGAATATTGCTTTATCGTGTGTGTTACTGTCTAAACTCAAACTTTTTTTATCTGTATGATTGGATTTAACGTCATAACGATTTTTCTTGTGAGGTAGTTCATACAATATTAAGAAATTATTTCTTCTTACATGAATGTTACAATTTTTTTCCTTGGGGGATAATGTAGTCGTATGTAATTGTTTAAATTTGTCTAATAGTTACCTTTTGCATATTTACACCATTTAGAGTCAAATCTTTACCTGATTTGAGTAGGACGTTTTATTCAATATAAACATCTTATTGATTGATGTTTTCTAATTTGCCTTTGTTGTGGGTATATGTTGGTCTTTTATAACTCAGACAAAGAACTTAAATTTTTTTCCTGACAAATCTTTGTTTCTCTAAAATCATCATGTAATTATTGTCAGCTTAGGCTAGAAATCAGTAATGGCTGGATATTGGTATTGTTTCCATTGATCGTGAAGCTTTTTAAAGCCATTATTCGTGAGAGTGCTCGTTTCAAGTGCTTACTATTCATTTGGATTTATATGCTCTTGAGACAAATTTCCAGCAACTTAATTTCTTATACAAACTTCAGCAAATAGACCTCTGCACACATCTCTGTTTCTGCATTTTCAATGCCTCGTGACTCGTCACATTCTTATGTTAAGGTATTTCCAACACTTGTTGACATTGTACACCCTTTTTCTGAATGATTTCAACCAACACTGTTCAATTGTAACAACTAATACTGTTCAGTGAAACAACTAATAGGTTTTAGAAAAATCAACTAATACCCTTTAAAATTGAACGTGAATTTGTCTTCTCTTACCTTTATGTGCTTTTGCTCAGTACCACATTTTACTGAATTTATATTTTCTTAAAGTTAGTAGCAAATAATTTTGTGTATAAACTTCCATGTGAAAGGCAAAGTGGAGGCAGGAACAGAAGACAAAGGAGTCGGCCCTCTCACGGGTGGAGGAAGAATTTCGCCTTAAAGAAGCTTCAGAGGCTAACAACAAACGGAAGCTGGAAGCCCTCCGCCTAAAAATAGAGATAGATTTCAGCGCCACAAAAGGCGACCTCCAACGCCTTTTGAGCAGGAATTTACCCATCTCAAAGACTCGCCCAGTTGTCAGAATCGGACAATCAGTCCAACGATTCTTGGAAAGTGAACTCTAATCGAATCACCCAAGGAGAAACCATAGCCAGGCTACTACATCAGCTCGATTTGGAAAAATCCAGAAAAGGGGTCAACTCTGATAGGGAATGCATGATTTGCATGAAAAGACGAAGTTTCTGTCGTTTTTTCTCCTTTGTGCTCATCAAGTTATCTCGCAAACTGCAAACGAGACTTACGGTAAGAAAGGAAAGCTATGTGCATTTACTGTAGGGTCGATTGAACAAAGAATCCGAGTTTATGGGGGCAGTTCTTGATCAAAAATGCGAGGTTCTGAAGGTCAGCAAACCTCTATAAAGAAGACTTATATACATGTCTTTTTTATACTTCAGTTTGGTTTTTTTTTTTTTTTTGCCTTAAATGGTTTGAATATGCTGCGTAGAATCAGCGTTAAATTTATTTGTCTATAAATAAATAGCAAAACAACATTGCAGCTTGTGCATCTGCTACATGATATTATACTCCCATACTCCTTGTATGCGATGTTTTGTGGGAACTTCATGTTGTTCTAACTTTACATCAATGCTATATTATATAAAAAATATGTACCAAACCCTTTTCTGCCAAACAATGGTTGGATTTGGGCTGACACTGGTTTTGGTGTTATTTTATTTGTAGACAAACCAATTTTACCATACAAGTAGTTTGTATTTTGTGTGTATTGTCATATAATATTAGCTTGTTTTATGAAAAGGTATTAGTTTTGATAGTGTGAGTTGTTTCATAAAAAGTAAAAAAGCAATTGTTGCAAATTAGTTGGTGGTAAAATTATTTTTTACTTAATGCCAGGTCTCTCTGTTTACCATTGCAGCACATTAAAGTGGTTCAAGTAATTTGTTTATATTTAGGTCTAGTCCACTGGGCTGAAAATGTTGAGTTGTGCTAAATAAGTAATTGCTTGGGCCACTCTTCTATTTTGTTATTCTTTCAAGTTGATATATAATTGCACTATATGTACTCCCTCTCTTTTTAGATGTTATTCGGGGTATTTTCCAGACAAATTAAAAATACTTTTTTATATCAAGATTAACTTTAATTAGTAATAATTAAATATTTTTAATAATAATTACTGTTGAATGGAAAATTATTCACACATCATATCTATAGGGAATTTGAAAATTTAAAAGACTATGTTGAGGTATATATGAGATAATCTTTGAGAGAAAATGCAAAGATCGACGCCAGTATTATATAAATATTTAAAAGACTAAAAATAACATTTAAAAAATAGTAGAAGAGGGTATGAATTGAAACTCTTATGTTGGACAATTGATTTGCATTTTTTTATGTGTTTTAAAAGGTAAGTTATTTCATTAAAATATTAGTTTGATGGTATTAATTATTTAAAAAAAAAATTACTCCTATTTGTTATAAAGTGATAGATGCGAGTTAATTTTAAATTGTTATACATAAAGTTAACTCATTTGGATATATTAATTAATTCTTTTTCTTTTCATTTTTATTATCTTTAAATTTATCCAATAATAACACTAATAGGTGTAGTATTTCATTACACAGGATAAATTAATATGGACAAGAGGACTCATACGATTACCAGCTCGATTATAAAATGTTAATTCTTTTGAATCACTGCAAGTAATATCATATATATGTATGTTCATATCATTCCAGTAAAATTAAATAAAACTTGTTCTGACTTGGCATGCGTTTGCTAAAAATTCAAAACTCTAATACTATAATTTTAGAAAAATTTAGATTATGTCTTATCTGGCTTATATTCAATGACAAGAACTTACATACATACATACATAGTACAATTCATGTTTATTTTTAAATGATACTTCCATCACAAACTTGTTTTCATTTTTTTTTTTTTTAAAACGGTCCATCCCAAATTTTATTTACCCTTCCATAAAGAGCAATAAAAGAAACCGCATCCTTTTCAATTATTCCTTCTCAACATTTCAAAATTACATTTCATATAAATACTTTTACCTACAAAAAGTCATTTACCTAAGTAATAAAAAATAACTACATTAATAACGCGTCCAACCAAAAATCATGTTATCATTTTAAATACTAATTAATAACTTTCATATTAAAACTCGGTGCAAAAAATAAAGTAAACAAGTTTTGGGACGGAAAAGTATTAGTGATTTAAGTAAAACATATTCGATGTTTTCACTAAAAAAATATTAATTTTACTAAAATTTGATCATTGTATATATACAATTGTGAGGTGAGGCAGAGTATTGTACATACATTTTTACCATACACTACTATTATTAATATTTATAAAAATTAATATTTTATAAATAAAGTGTTGATCCTTTCAAATTATAATAATAGTGACGTAAGAATTGGTTGGTGAATATAGATGCACATAATATCTTCTAATTGGTGGGCCGTGGGTGTTATTTTAATTTCATATATTTACACCTCATGAGCTGTAAATTAACACCTCATGACATGGGAACCGGGACTTTGGAAGTAAAAACGTATTATGTGATGAATATTTGAATTATGAGGTCGATTATCAACTCCTAATAAATATTAATTGATGTATTAATATAATAAACTAATTATATAGGTTAACTAATCCTTATCAAGATTCAACATATACGTAGAGTAGCACGTCACGTAAAGTTTGACTAATTAAAGAACGAAGTAGTAAGCTTTTTTCGGTAAATAATTTATTTGTCCTTTTAACTTTTATGGATTGGTTTTTTCACTTCGAGATTAGCCTTTTATGCTTATAAAATTTCAAAATTGCGTCTCTTTAATTACAAGCTAGAGGAGGTTGTTATCCAACTGATAATTAATAATGCTTTGGTTGTAGTCCTTTTCATGACTAGCATCTCTTATAATGGTAGAATCTTGAGTTCAAATCACAAAATATCACATAATTTTGACATTATATAGATTGTCTCATAATTTATTTTTATTACTGATCTTGTTTCAATTTCTCTAACAATAAATAATTTTGTGTCTCAAGTTCGCTGGAAAATGTAAAACAACGCTGCGTTTAACCTCATGTGAGACGTAGTATAACGATTGAAAATTTTGGATTTTTCGACTCGTTAAGTGCCTATTGAATTTTTGGATTATTTTTAAATTTTAATGACTTGTAATTTTAGATGTTAAAAAAAAATCGTCTTTTAATTGAGTTAATTCTGATGTTGGTAAAGGCCTAAATTCAATTGGCGGCGACTCCCCGTGAGCGAAACAACCGTTTTGCATTTTCTTGCGAACTTCGAGATATTTTTTTGATAACTTAAAGATCCCACAAAGACTCAACTAATGGGGGGACCCGGCACCAACCATCCTTGCGCCCTAATTCAAGTCGAACAAAACTATTATGAATAACAGCATCTCGAGGATTGATTGCCCTTATTCGAACACGAGGCGCAAGGAAGCGTACTCTCGTTTAGATGCCGGGAATAAATCGTCATCAGAGCGTTCCCTCACCCAGCTCCGATCTCCCGTCTGCGTAGAACGTATTACGAAGCCCGCCCGATTCATGGAATTGTTGGCCTCTTACTGGGCCCTACCCGTGCCTTGATAAAGCAACAAAAAAGGGGTGGCCGTTCTTGAACTCGTGTGACATATATGATTCTGGCGGTCGGGGAAGGCTGAAGCAACCCACTGCGAAGTCGAGTCCGGCTCTAAAACGCTAGTCTGCAAGAAAGTTCATTCCACCCCTAAAAAAGCGGTTGAAAAGCAGCTTTTAAATTGTACATTATTAGAGAAATTGGGACTAAATCAAAGACAAAAATAAATTATAAGATTGAATTTATTAGAATTAAAATTATGGGATGATTTGTGATTTAAAACTCATAGAATCATATTGGCTTGAGTTGACCTTTTGTTTGGAAATTGGAAAGCCATCCATAGCAGATCTTGCTTTAGTTTGTGGAAAGCCTTGCAAATTAGATATAGATAAAAGAAGGAGGGGTGTCTCTTTCAACTTTAACATTTCTTCAAATCTAAGATTGGGCGATGTAATTTCCCAAAAACAGTGGTATTTTGTAATTCAACATTGTGTTTTTGAAAATCGACCAAGGAGCTGCTTTTGAGTCATTATCAAATGAGATTGGGACATTGTTGAAAAGAAACATTTTCGAAGTGTGAAGAATAACAAAAATGATAATTATAATGGTACTTTAATGTATTAATTTTTTTTTTTACAAATTAATCTTTTTTTTCCTCTAAACAAGAAGGAACTTCAAACAACACCACATAACAGTGATTTTCTCAACAAACTATAAAAGAAGGCAAAAGATCTCTAAATTTAAAAAACTTGTAAGATGCTCTTCCTACATGGTTTTTTTTTCTTTAATTTGATATTATGAGAGCACGTTTAAATTTGAATAAATTTTCATTTTGATCATGTTAACAAACGGTTAATAAAACATGTGATGCAAATATACATGCTATAACTGACTATCCAAGGACATAATGCAGGATCGCTAACTCTCCATAAATCAATCTCTCAATTAGTTGTTTTAAGCAGGCGTATGGCGGCTACCTCTATTTCCCAATGGAACCAAGGATGGGAAGTATCCTCTTAATTAAGAAAATAATAATTCTGATAAAGAAGCAGAACAATTATGATTCAGACTTATTCAAAAAAAAAACATACTTTTATATTGTTAAGGATCTAGAAATTTTGTATTATGTTGGGAAATTTGTAGTTTTGGATGATTGTGCCAAAACCATGTAATAGATCACCAGACCACACGGTAGTGGTTGATAGTTACTCATGTCGGGTTGAGTGTGTTAGCCAGCCTAATGTAATTAGACTTAGGTTTTCATGAGAATATATTAAGGAGGAACTCAATATATCAATTACAAGTCAAGTGAAGAGAATATAAGAAGACCCGGGTTGAAGCTGAAGATCAAGTCTAAAAGACCACCACCGGAGATGATGCCATTTATATTTAAACGTAAAATGCATCAAACTCGGCCCGATATTAGTTAAGATTACTTTAACAATCGATAGTGGAAAAAACTGTAGCCAACTCAGAAATTGGCTAAAGTCTACAAAGTGTTTTTAAAAGATGAAGTATCTCAAGAACAATCTTAAGAGCGCATAAGAAGAATGTCATAAGACGAATCCGATTTTTCCGTTAGAGACAAACGTCTTAACTAATAAGAAATCGACAACACCTTTGTCTAAATCTTTTGAGGATTTGACCCTTCAGAGCAAACGATTATATTACAAAAATTGCCGATTTAGCGAGGGCATTTAAAGGGAATGGAACCCTCTTTAATTGGCAAGGGTTTTAAAGTCTGGTGTCAAGGAGGGTTTTAACGAACAGATTCAATTAGTGAGGGTTTAAACTGCCAAAAGTCCACGCAGTATTTGGGCGAGGGTTTAAAACCCTGTTATATTTGAAAAAAACCCTCGCTTGACCAGAACGGTCGACACACCCACGATTCTTAGTGCGGGATGCCCTCGTTTAACGAGGGCATTTTCCTCGCCTAAAACCCTCAACCCCCCCCCACACACTATATATCGCTTTAATGTACCATTTATCCAGTTTAGCGTTTTTTTTGCTATAGAAAAAAAGGCGATTCGACGGAATGATTTGACTTCCGGGTTATTTTTTTGCAGTTCGCCGCAGCTCCGTTTAAGGTATGTTTTTATTTATTTAATCGCTATAAGTATTAGGTTGCTTCATTGTTTAGTATTAGTTTTGCAGTTTTTATTGTTTAGTATTAGTTGTTTTGTTATATTATTTAGTATTAGTTGTTATATTATTTAGTATTAATTATTTTATTGTTTTAATTAATTAGTATTAGTTGTTATATTGTTTAGTATGTATTTTAATGGAGTTAATTATAAGTATTAGTTTGTTTTTTATTGTATAGTATAAATTGTTTGTTCATTATTTAGTATTATTATTAGTATTTTAGCTTTAATTTAGTATATAGCTTGATCATTGTATGTTTAGTATATTATTTTTATTAATTATTTAGCTGACATGTGTATATTAATTTAGTATAATTAGCTCAATTTAGCTTACTTAGTATAACTAGTTTTGGTGTTAAAGAAATATCTTAATTACGTTGGAGTGGAGGGATCGATGTTGGTGAATATTTGTTGGTTATTTGGTTGTTGTAGAAGATGTGTGTTCGACTTAATTAATTTTAATTGATTAAGTCGGAAATGGACCTCTGCATTTAGGATCATGATTAATTGGGGAATCGATAAAATAAAATGAAACTACGGCTTAAATTTTTAGGAAATATTAATTATTAATTAGCTTTTGAATATTAATTAATTCGTAAATGTGAAACAAAGTTGATATGGATTATCATGGCGATTTTAGATTTGGATGTACTGGTCAAGATCGACACGGCATGATATCTTCTAGATTTTACAAATGGACTAGAATCATTTATAGATTTCGCCATTAGTAATCCGAATCGATGAACAACGGAAAGATTGGTGTCCTCGCAACAAATTTAGATGTTTTAACAAGATGTTTCATTCACTCGACATGATGTGAAGACTCATTTGTATAGAAATGAGTTCATGCCCAATTATTGCAATGAAGTTTTTCATGGGAGGAAATTTGGGGTCAATCATAATGATCAACCATCTACGCCGATTTCACGTAGGCGATTAATCTAGACGCCCGGATCTACTCTCAGAATCACAATCGTACATTAAGTAAGTTAATTGTATAAGTTCTCATCGCTATTCTAATTGTAGCCTAGGTTTCCAGCATGTTTCTGATTGTTCAACCCACTCTATCGATCTCGTGAAAAAGATGATTTTCTTCAACTAAAAATTGGCCGTGGTTTTGATCTACTTGTAATCGATATATATATATATATATATATATATATATAAGCAACTTGGAATTAATGTAGTATAATATAAAAACACTATATATTAATATGATAAGTAAATATCTCGGCCAATTGTATATAGGTGAAGAGCAATGATATATTCAATCAATTTATATGCAATCTTTGAGTGGTCTTCTTAGTAGTGTCACCACGTAATATATTTTGATGATTTTGTATTCCTAATACTTTTGTTATGTTTTTGATTAATTTCCGAATATTTGTCACGTTTGTTTGTTATGATGATCATTATTAGTTATGAATAATATTTGATGGATCTCTCCGATTAGTTTATTGAGGAATTGGTGTTAGTCTATGAGATTTGGTAATGTGTATATATGTATATATATATATATGTATGTGTGTGTGTGTGTGCACACATGTAGGTTAATAGTGAAAAAAGAATATGTTGATTATTTGACAAATTTTTTAAAATATTTTTTAATGAAATAGTCAATACAAAGCGTATATACACGTGCACATGTTATTTAATATAGTGAAAGAGAATATAAAAGTGATTATTTAATAATTTTATTAATAATATTTTAATAATAATTAACAAAAAAGATATAAGCGCTAGTAAAAATGAGTGTTATATATAAGAAACAATATAATTGACAATTATTTTTAAAATATTTTAATAAAAAACGTAGTGTATATATATTTAGTAAATATAATGTACATATATATAGAATATTAAAATATCATTTAAAAAAATATATTCATGTTAATAAATATATAAAAAGAATATAAATTATATATTTTTAATTTTATTATAAATATTTTAATCAAATATATATAATAAATATATAAGAAATGATATATATACATATATAATATATAATACATAACATATAATATATATATATAAGAAATAATACATAAATATACAAATACATACATATATATAATATATACAATTAAAAAGGCATTATTGACAAGTAACATGTCGCGCCCCAAGCGATTTGGCCGAACACGGAAGGCCTCCCATACTCGGAGGTCGCGGTTCGATAATACCATGGGGCAAAACCCCAAATAATCTTTCCATAAAGACTGGGGCAGTGTCCCAGTTGATTGTAAAGGGGTGCCTTTTTAGAGGGCTCGCAACGCGGGATTGAATCCCCAGCCCAATTTTGATTTTTTTTTCCAGATAACGAGGGTCGTTTTAATTTCGTTAAAATACTCAGTATCGATTTAGGTCTTAAACCTGCGCTAATTTTAGCGAGGTTTTCGCGACCCTCGTTAAATGCGCGACGGACGCCATGACGTTTTTTAGACGCTAATTTGGCGAGGTTTAAAAAATCCTCGTTAAAAAAGCGGATCCCGACGCGACATTTTGGGAGAGATATTTTCCTCTTTAAAACCTCTCTAAACAAGAATCCTCTTTAAAACCTCTCTAACACCCTCTTTTAAATTACACATATTTTGTGGTGTATATTCGTATAAAGGAGTAGGTTGAACTCTACCAAAATAGAAATCCACTCAGCATATCAACTCCATTAACTAACTAACCTAAAATAAGCTTAAATCAATTGTTCTCGGCTGGCTATTTTGAATATATCCTATACATATGAATGAACCTCTTCAGAGCGAAGACTTTCAGAGATTATACGCACTCTCCAAGATTCAAATTTTTTTTGCAAGAATACTCAAGCAAATATTCATGTTTTATCTTAGTATTCATCTAATCAAGTTTAAGAAATATTTCTCAAATTCCAAATTTCAGACCGAAAAATTGTGGGGTGGAATATTTCACTTAGTTGAAACAATAAATCCTTTTTAATTAAAACCAATAGGAAGTTTGTACAAGATATCTAGAAGTTAGTTTGAGAAACTAGCTAATAGATTGGGATAGAGGGCTAGGACTCAGAATTCTAGTGAGCTGATCTTTTGAGAAGATCGATTGTTCGGATAAGGTTGCCTAATCTAACATAAACTAAGGTTCATGTGATTAGGAAGTTCCTCCGCTGATAGCTGAAGAGGACGTAGAGGGTATTCAACCACTATAAATATTGTGCATTGTTCTTTGATATTTGTCATATCTTACCGCATTAAATCAAGCATACATAGCTAATCGGATCAACCTCGCATACCAAGTCAATCGATTCTTGTACAAAACGGTGTTGTTTTAAAAGACTTTTTCAAAACACGAAGTTTCTTCGCATGGCTAACCTAATAGATGTCTAACTAATATTGCTCGAGCAATCAAGAAGTTGAATATCGGATTATGTTGATATCACTGCATATACTTAGCCTTTATTTGAAGCGATTTCTACGCCCAACTACCAACCGCTAAATTCGCGAAAAAATCTGAAAAAGTCTATTAATCCTCCGCAAGACATGTTCTCTCATTCACTTTCGTTAAGGACCTCAAAGTAGTATTAGAATTCGTGGTTGAAAATACCATTTGCTTTGAATATTATTGGTTTTTGAGGGAAAAACCTTTATGTAGTCCTTGATTTTATCTTTTTGAAAATCTTTGAAAACTCATAAGTTTTCATAAAAATCAGATTCATCTCCGTCCAGTGAGAGGAAAACACCTCTTAGGTCTGTACTGAGTTTTAAATGAGAAGGTCTAGAGGAAGGGGTGAATAAACAAAAACTTTTAAAACAGGATCAGTGTGAATAAGTATACGTAAATCAGAATGCGTATAATGGGTTTGGTGATATCCAACTTCTTGATAGGGCGAGATCATTCGGTGTCTATCGGTTTAAGCGGTGTGGAAAACTAAGTTTTGCGATGTGAAAAACCAGTTTATTAATCAATCTAAGTTTATCTGTTTTGAATGGGGATGACAAAGTGTCAAACCGACGGATCGTTCTTGATACCAACTGATCCATCGCTGCATTACGTGACGTAATATTTTAACAAGCGAGCAGCAAAGTGTAAAGCGTGTCGTCGGATAAGACACACAAGATTTTTTATAGTCGTATAACCTTTGTCCACGTCCACTTCTTCCTATCGCCAGGGCATTAACTCAACTAACTGGACTTAGTTTAATGTTAGTCCAACACAAGTCTGTTGATGTTTGAAAGAGTTCTCACTCATCCAATCCTAAATCGTAAACTAGAAACCCCAATGCCCTTGCTAAACAAACTAACCTAACTTTTGGGTATAAGATTTGTCAGGCTCAAATTCCATCCTAGTATTCGAAGTAGCCTAAAGCTAAAGGATAAGAATTCTGCTAAGAACTTTATGGGATGAACACTTAGAACGAATCTTGATTTTGTATTTCTTCAAAGTGAAATTTTGCTCGAGCTTCTGAGCTTGTTAATGAATTGATAAAATGTAACCTTCTTATGAAGGTTTGATCCGTATTTATATAGGCACAAATTTGAACTAGCCGTTGGAAGAAATTCAAATTTTGAATACCTATTTAAAATGGATTAGGAGCTCGTGTGGCGTCATCGGAAGGGCGACATGGCGAAAGCGTGTAAGTTTATCCTTTCTAATGGTTGCGAGTATGCGACCGCCGCGAATCGCATTGTCGATTCAAATGCATCCCCGTCCTAAATCGTTGGTTATGATACATATTTGGTGTTTATTTACCAACTTCAGGTTGACATTCTTCTTGTCGATTAACGCCATTATCTTCATGGTGAATCCTCGATTTATCTGGTGTGAAGTGACTTTGGTCGGATAAAATTGATCGATCTCTTGATTGAGTCTTGATCTGAGTTGTCTTATGTACGACGGCCAGACTCTTACGTTCTTCTTGATGTAGATGTACGGTCTTGATAACTACGGTAGTCATCGATCTTTAAGTCTACGGTCTTGAGAACACCGTATTTACTGATCTTTCGGCTAAATCTGATCTTCTACAAATGTCGATCTTCCGATCTTCTTCAAAAGGCTAACCTATTCATATTGGGTTCCCTCAATACGTGACCTATCTTTACATCGCTTGTTCATACATTTAATTTTGGTCATCCTTATCCGATTTTTTAAATCATCAGATACCAATGTAGTCCTGTTGGTCCTATTCTATTATTTGGAACTTCAGTAAAACTACAAATTTCCTTAACAACCTCTACTCCCAAATCTTCTCTCGCGGGAAGGAATATGACTTATGGAAGTGGTGAATGGAGAAACCATATCGAGCATATCATTAACGTATGATGGAAGTCATTGGTGGAAGACCTATTCTCGGTTACCACCAACATTGTCAAGTAGGAGATGTTGATCATCCAATCAGGTCAATGATTACAAAATCCGGGAAGTCATCTGATGGATGTTGAAAAGAGGAAGTTCTTCTAAGTCAAGTTCTGAAATATCATATTCAAGATGGTTGCAATACCGCATATGGGAAAAAAATCGCCTCTTATCCGAACAACGAAAAGATATGCAGGAAAATCCTAGATGAGATATGCGAAGAAATAACCCGGTCAAGGAAAGCAAGCTAAAGATAACATTGAAAAAGTTTGATAACCGCATACGCCCGAGTGAAACCATTAATCAATTGAATGAGAGATTCCAACATTCTCAATGAAATCACCATGCTAGATGGGATTAATCTCACAAGGAAATCAATTTCAAGATTTCAAATCTACGGCGAGAAGTGGAATATAAAGATCCACAGTTTTTGAAGGACAACAAAGATCTTGCCAAATTACCATATAGACCGTTTTTTTCAAAGTGGCTAAGTGAATACAATTTAAATCAATCTAGAAATTGCGGTTAAAGCCCAACCCTTACATCTTTCAAAATCTATTGCCTCGCAACAAGCAAAACTTCCACAAATAACCTAACATGCGGGAGAAAGACGGTTAGAAAGAACGGATTTAATTTTACTCACTGGAACGTTTTAACCGCTCCAAACTCAAAATTTGGAAAGTAGAAATTCTACAAGGACTTCGAGACAAAAAAAAAATAAAAGCTTCAAATCATTAATCAAAATCCGAAGATAGAAAACCAAGGGATAGTCATCATGCCGACAATTCAAGTCACAATCGGACATTCCACGAAAGTCACATAAAAAGATCATCACACAAAGAGAAGAGAGTCTTCATCAAAGAAAAGAAACATACGAAGCTACAAATGTGCTTAACTACAAGAAACTGTCACTACGTCCTACGCATTGCCAGACCTGCGTGCAAGGAAAGAGAGAGTAAGAAAAGAGATAATCTTTGAAAAGAGAGGTGGTCTAAGCCCCGAAAACGCATAAGCAGTTCCTCAAACAACGATGAACAAAGGGAAAATTCATCTCCTATTTTTCTTATAATTTTCGGGATCAATTTGAGAGTAATCCTGAGTTGTGGAGATGACGAGGTCACCCAACAATATCGTAAATGTGTTTTTATTTAAATGTAATACATTATCAGCACTATACATTCAACTTTTATTTCGCTCGATCAAATGGAGATAATTCAAGTGATAAGATCATCAATCTTTTCAGATAAGAAGGTCTTTATTAAAAACACGAGTAACTTGGAGCTCTACTCATCTGGGTTAAGGCTCAAACTTCGATTCATTTATATTGATAAATGAGTCGAAGCTCAAGACTCAATATTTTAAAAATTTCTTGTAATTTCATTAGGCTCGCTAAGCTCTATTTGTTGGGCTAGCTAGGTTTGTTAGGACTCGATTGCTAATCGAGTTGAACTCTATTCCAACTTATTATTGTAACGAGGCGAATTAGAAAGCTCTTTAATTAATAAACACCTCGAATGAGGTCAAACTTTAAATACTCGGCTCGACTCATCCCGAATAACATTTCTGAAGGTTTTGGAGGTAAAGAAAAGAGATTGTAATGGGCTCAAGCCTCAAAGTCATTGACATGGGCGACATGGCTACTCATAAAAATGAACCCACCAATCTACCTATAAATCAAAGAAAAAAGAACGATATCTTTAAAGTGGCTTGTTTTTTTCAAGAAACGAACTCCTTTTTTTTTTTTTAAAGCTTAATTAAGAATACTACAAATCATTGAAATGGCAAAAGACCAATGATAGTAATATAGATCATAAGAAAAAAAATATCTCGTTGATTAATATATTAATAGACAAAGATGCATCTTCCTATGTGGCAAAAACTTATGTGAATTTCGGTTCACGTGAACCTTTCATTTTTTAAACAATGATATTTTGCATATATACGGTAAGGGTTCATAATTTAAGGTTAAATACATGAGACCTTATTATTTTTGTAGTCGGTGGTCACCTAAAATGGTCAAAATTGTTAATTTTGTTAAAAAGAAAAAGCAAGACACTCTCGCATTTATTACACGATCACACGCGCCATGGCATAAAGCCTAATTTTGGTATTGACGATTAACGTTTTAGGGATGGGAGGTGTTGATTTGTACTAAATTATATCCCGGCTCTTATCGTTTACACTATATAATACTTAATTATTGTAAAAGAAAAAGATAAAGTGTTTTTTTTTTTTTTTTTTTTTTTTTTTTTTTTTTTTTTTTTTTTTTTTTTTTTTTTTTTTTTTTTTTTTTTTTTTTTTTTTTTTTTTTTTTTTTTTTTTTTTTTTTTTTTTTTTTTTTTTTTTTTTTTTTTTTTTTTTTTTTTTTTTTTTTTTTTTTTTTTTTTTTTTTTTTTTTTTTTTTTTTTTTTTTTTTTTTTTTTTTTTTTTTTTTTTTTTTTTTTTTTTTTTTTTTTTTTTTTTTTTTTTTTTTTTTTTTTTTTTTTTTTTTTTTTTTTTTTTTTTTTTTTTTTTTTTTTTTTTTTTTTTTTTTTTTTTTTTTTTTTTTTTTTTTTTTTTTTTTTTTTTTTTTTTTTTTTTTTTTTTTTTTTTTTTTTTTTTTTTTTTTTTTTTTTTTTTTTTTTTTTTTTTTTTTTTTTTTTTTTTTTTTTTTTTTTTTTTTTTTTTTTTTTTTTTTTTTTTTTTTTTTTTTTTTTTTTTTTTTTTTTTTTTTTTTTTTTTTTTTTTTTTTTTTTTTTTTTTTTTTTTTTTTTTTTTTTTTTTTTTTTTTTTTTTTTTTTTTTTTTTTTTTTTTTTTTTTTTTTTTTTTTTTTTTTTTTTTTTTTTTTTTTTTTTTTTTTTTTTTTTTTTTTTTTTTTTTTTTTTTTTTTTTTTTTTTTTTTTTTTTTTTTTTTTTTTTTTTTTTTTTTTTTTTTTTTTTTTTTTTTTTTTTTTTTTTTTTTTTTTTTTTTTTTTTTTTTTTTTTTTTTTTTTTTTTTTTTCGATTAAAAAATTAAAGTAGGTCTGGTGTGAGTTGCTGGGTGATCTAAAGGTGCAGCACAAATCAAACCTCATATAAATCTGGTAATTAGCATGAATTATGGCTGTTGGGTTGGATGAGCCAATGAGGCCAAATCGAGGCATGAAGGCAGCTGAATCGGCTCGATTTTGTATTCGTTCATCAATTATAAAATTTGAATTTGAAAATTAAAGTTTTGTATACATACAATTTTAGTAGGGAAATAGGAGAGATATTTATTTTCCAAAGCATTAAAGTGAATGTAACAATCTTCTATTTCTAGATGAGAAAGCAGTTGAGAAGGAATCTTACCAAATCAAGTATCAATTATTAGGAAAAAATGTTTACTTTTTAATTGCGTTAAATTTAATTTTGTTGAGTTACACTTAAGTCAACGGACAAACAGGGTAAAATTTTTATCCTTGGTTGGAAGTCAGTAAATGGTTGTTCCAGAAAAAAAATAGTATTTCCATTAAGATTAAATTATGGCAAAGATGAATTTATTCAAAATGAAAAGCTTAATTATATATTTGGAAAGTCATTAAGATAAAGCAAAGTTGAAAAGTCGATATTTCATGCCTTCAAAAGCTATTGGAAAAGTTTCAGGGAATCAGTGTTTTAAAAAAAAAAGTTGCAATTTTATTGCTTTTAAGAAAAGTGATTGTATAAGTTAATGAAAAATTTACAAAAAAGATACCATGTAAGGCTCCACTATCTTTTAGGAAAAGTATGTAAAATTTGCAGATCAATTATAATTTTTTCTTTAATAAAAGGTTGATTTGAATTACAGAAATAATAAAAGCATCTAATATAGTATGGAGAAATAGTCTTTAGTTTTATTTTTTTTCATGTCTAATGATTAAATATTCAGCTTTAAAATTTCCCTTTAAATTCAAACAAAAGAATATAGTGACCCATTTGACACATTATTGCATAGTTGGCAATCCCTCACGTCCAAATATTTTCAGGTGGAGTGATTTCTTGTACACATAGTGTATTGTGTATTTTATAATATATTTTTAAATATAAAATTTATTGTAAATAAATATAATTTATTTATCTTGGAAATATATAATTTATGAATTGTGAAATAATTTCTATATTCAGTATAACAAATTATATTTTAAAAATGTCTTCTTGGCGATCTTGTGAGGTCATCTGAAGACACAGTGTTTTAATAAAGGAAGCTTAAAATTCGTCTTAACATTGGTATTATTAAGTGGTACTCCACCTCCGTCCCAACTCTTTTTTTCACCAACTTTTTACGTGTTGTAGAGGCGGAGTTGTTTTATTAGTATTTAAAATAATAAAATGACTTTTAAAGTAATATAATATATCTATCTACTGCATACTGTTAATATATTTTATTAAAAATATTTTATAATTTGAATCTTGTCATCAGTTAGATTCATTTAAATCACGAAAATAATAATGGTGAGCAAAGTTGGGACACTGGCTGTAATTTGTACAAACATTGCCACATGGCAAGATTCTAAGTTCTTGAATCTTGAGTAAGTGAAAACGGAAGAATCTTGACCTAAATACTTTAGTATCATTGATGAATATTCAACAAACAAAAAATAAACAAATGATTCTCGCTTCAAAATTAATCAGTGGTCAAGGATCAAGGTTGAAATACAGCAAATGATTATGGTAAATTGTTTACAAACCGCCAATAAAAGAAAAAAATCACTATTTAAAGATAATGACAGGATATGGGATCTGACTTTGCTGAAATGTGTGTGAAATGATACGATTAAAGATAGCGGTGTAGTCGGCTGATGAAATTTGAGAAACTTAGATCTTTCTGGCAATAAGCTGATGAAATTCGATGGAAGAATCATCATGTCGGTCGGCAAATTCTGGGCTTGGGCCGAAATGTCGAGGATAAAGACACTTGATTACAAGATCTTGAGATCTCACGACTAAAGTAGAATATAATCTGACATAATAAAGGGATTGTCAAGATATTAAAGATGAAGCAATAACATTCTGAGTCTTGGCGGCTCCCTTGAGTTAAATCTGATCGAAAGAAGCGAAAGAAAGAAGGCGGCAGATGCTTCTTGAAATACAATGCCACACATCAAATCGGTTGCATTCAGCGGTAGCGTGTTCGAAATCTCTCACCCAGAACTGTGGAAATATTATAAGCAATGAGCAGTTAGCACATAACGAGAAAACTTGAAAATCTAACGTTCGGCTTGGTAAGTATACATGCGATTTTGAAGTTGTAAACAGCGGAGAGGAAGAGATAGGAAGTCGGTTGTGAATCTCTGAGACGGTCGATGACTGGGAAGATGATCAGGAAGAGGATGGAGATAGAAAAGAGATAATCGATCGATGAAAGGAGAATGACATATAAGGCAAGAATACGATTCTGATGACGGAAAATCGCTTTGATAGATTCTCTGGGGCGGAATGGCGGGAAGAAGAAGTTAAGTGGATGCGTGGGCGTGTTTCAGCGTGAGAAACCATGTCATTCTGAGGCCGGTGCCCGGACGACACCGAAGAAAGAAGCGGAGCGAGCGTCTTATAGAGGCAAGCCCGTGATTCTTCGTCACTTCTAAAATTAGTGATTCTTGCTCGCCCACGAGTTAGGGCTGCAAATACCTTGAAAGATTTAAAACTTGCAGTAACAGCAGCGATAGTTTCTACTTCGATGATCTAATATTCTCTTGATGAAATCATACGATGGTGGAGAAGACAAATTGAAACGCTCTCTTCAAACATACGCTCTTTCGGTTTCCTTTGGTATGATTACTTTCTGGAGATTGATATGACTCATTACGAGCAATTGTGATGATCTCTGTATGAAATTAATTATATAGTGGAAATGAAATAAGTTATAATGCTAAATGACATTGAGAAAATCTTTGTCGATGAAGCAGTATGAACTAAAATCGGTTTGAAGCACCATAGGAGATATTTTTGAAGGCGGGCGTTAATTGCTCTTTTGATCAAGA